>JAVRXN010000004.1:25438114-25980495 GCA_033556935.1 Timema podura
CATTGTAGCTCCTCCGGCACTACCATATCCTACTGGATAGCTCTTACGAACATGGTGTGAAGTTGCTTGGGCCTGAACCCTTTCTCCTGTTTCTGGCCAACAACCTCCTTGTTGCTTTTGCCCAGGGAATTCTCCTCCTTGCCTGTTATCAGTGGTTGTGAGTGCTCGCGTGATGACAGACGAGTAAGCTACTCCTTGCTGGCTTCCCTGAGAGGAAGGTCGCTGAACCGTGACATCTAAAGGAGAAGGAGGCGCGGGATTACTATGACGTGAAGGTCCACCACTCGCTCCTCCATTTGGTGGACACTGTCCCCCAGGGTCAGAATGTTGTTGTAGAGGAGAGGGCGATGACATGGATGTCATGGGACTGTTATAGAGAGGATATGCAGGGCTGGGCACATGTCCCAGTGGGCTAGCTTGTGAGTGAGCTTGTAAAGGGCTAGGTCTTCTTGGCACCACAACTCCACAATCTGTTGGTCCATTCTGAGGCTGAGAGCCAGAAGATGTAGTTGAGTATGTAGAAGATTCTGTTGCTGTAGGAGTTTTGTTTCGATTTCCAGTTGCATGGTGGTAGTCTGATTCATAATGCCGAGCCTGATAATTTGACTGTTGTTGATTTAATACATGCTGCTGCTGTTGAAACTGATGTTGTTGTTGTTGTTGTTGCTGTTGCTGCTGTTGAGTGCTGCGTTGTGTAGGGTTGGATGCCATCTTTGAAGAATTACCAGAGCTACCGTTTCCTCCTGAGTAGTTCACTTGACGTTGAGAGGCAGCATCCATCATGGCAAAACTTATTGGAGAACTTTGGCTAGACTCTAAAGATGTATTCTCACCACGCCTTTCAGAAGAACTTCCTAGTTCAGGATATATTTTTGATTGTGCTTTTGTCTGAATGCTATGGTGAGCTGCTGCAGAGGATTTACTAGTTGGTGGGACGAAGTTTTGTTGTTGCTGAGCACTTCGAGACTGTTTCTCTGAAGATTGTGATGATGCACCTCGTGCAGTGGGTTGTGCAGCAGTCAAAAAGATGGAAGTTGTGCTGGAACGAGATGGGGGCTGAGGAATTCGGTAATCCTTAGATGTAGGTGTTGATGAGGCAGTGGAAACTATACAAGACTGTTGCTGTTGTTGATGGTGTCCTGAGCTACCAGTTGAGGAACTGCCACTGAAAGACTTGGTACTAGCATTGGCAAAATCTGACGCAGAAGAAATTTGTTGCGACTTATTTCCAGGAAAGTTACCACCAACAGAGAGGGAAGAGCAATCCCCGCGCGTGTCAGGAGCAAATGATACACTGCCAGTCGCTGACTGATGAAAAAAATTTCCACTGGAGTTCCCAGCAGACACATTTGAGGCAGAGGACGAAATTGGTTTGGCTGGTGACTGTGAGCGACTTGCTTTTTTCTCAAGATAGTTGCTGGCAGCATTTTTGTATTCAGCAACTGCATTGAGTTGAGAGTTTAAGTGTGCAGCTGCAAAATGGGCATTGAAGGTATCATAAGAGCTTGCTTTAGTGACAGGACCTGGCGAAGATGTTACAACAGTTTCATGCGGCAAAATGCCAAATGGGCTCGGCAATTGGGCATTGTTCTGGTGAGACCAAGCAAGTGTCGCTGAGGGAGAAGATGATGAAGCTTGATGATCAAAGAATGAGCCCCCAGAAGCTAGTGTTTGGTGATGCGCAGAGCTATAGTTCTCCCTGAGAGATGAGAGTTCTGACTCTACTGAGGCTTGTTTGTTTGCGGCCGCTACTGCTTGTGCTTGTGCCTGTGCAAGAGCTTGGCGGTTCAAGGAGGAGCCATAGTGTGCAGGCTTGGGACTGGCATGGTGGAACAAAGGTGAAAACACTGCATCATATCCCACTGGGGGTGGAGACAAAAACCCTCCTGGATTGAAAGGAGATGGGGTGGTACCAGGACCTAGCTGCCCACTGGAATGGGCAGCTTGTAGTAGCAGTTGGGATGTGGTGGAGGGGACCCCAGCCCCTTGGTGTGAGCCTAGCCCGGAGTTTCCCGTGGTGAGTGGATGATGAGGAGAGACAAACTCTCCTGCCCCGCCCGCACCGCCTGCTGCCTGAAAACCCGCTGAGCCTGCCAGCCGGTTATAAGAGGCAGCGTAGGCTGACCATGGGCCCACGGGATCCATCACCCAAGCTTGCCAGTCTTTACACACGTAGGCCTTGATGCCTTAGCACAACACCGATATATTGATTAAATTCTTTAGCTTTGTGTAATTATTTCACATAACTTGTGTTTGAAAGTCACAAATTTAAACACAGTTTTTTTAAAGATGCTCGGATGTTTATGAAAAAATGTATAGCCTAGTTGTTATGACAAATTAGAAAACTCAGCACGTAAAAACTTGTTAAAAATATATATTATAGAGTGGCAGATAATGATCTCTCTTCTATCAAAATAATACTTTATACTGGATGAAACAAGTATAGCACCCTATTTGAAACATTATTCAACACAGTATTTCTTCAGGCAAAAAGGTTATGTTATGTTCTAAACATTTGCCTATTGTTCCACTAAACTTAAAAAACTTATCGTTCATTGTCAGGCTATTTTCACTATGAAAGCCTCAACATGTAACTTAAATCACTGCTTTTGGCTTTCCAAAGGACATCTTCACAATGTTTGCCAATCCATAATTCTTTTGTAACATTCATTTAAGCTCTGCTTAGTTAATCACTTAGTCTATGGCAGCGTGTGAAGTAGATTAACATAGCACAATATAAATTCCATGTCGGTACGCACATTTTAGATGTTATGTTGCTTGAAATATATCGCATAAATGGTTATTGTCCAATATCATCTCCACCTGAAACCAAGAAATGGAGTTTCAGCTTTGACATTTTAAGATTGAGGTTATAAAATTGTATATAGACCTAAAACAAGTAAAAGATTTTTTAAATTGGATGAAAAGATCAAATGCTTTCGCACTTTTATCAAAAACCTGTGATCCTTGAAACCAATTATAAGTAAAATTTTACTGTCTACTAAAACTGTAATGTCTAAGTAGACTACTGTAGGGCTACACTGAGTCAACATTCCCAAGCTAGGTATCTAAAGTGGTCAAATTTAGACATAGGTCCACTCTGACTCAACATTTTTAAGATGGTATTATAGTCGTAGCTTAATTTCTTTAACCGCATATAGAATAATATGGTAGAAAGAAATATGTAATTTAGAGAAAAATTAGTTTCAAGAAGGTTGTTGAATGCTAAGGAAAAATATTGTTTTTATAGAATAGTAGGCTTAGGCTTGCCATCTAAGTACTAATGTGATAAAATAAAATTACATCTGGTAAATTAAATACAAACAAATAATAGATAACGATACAATGCATAAATTATCTAGTAAGAGTTTAGAAAAGAGCCGACTAGACTAGACCATGAATATCTCTAAGGCCTAATCCATACGCGGTCTTAAGACAGCATTTTGCCCTGCAGCTATTAGCCTAGCTAAAGCGAGTATATACGAATTCAAGAAAACCAGATTTCCTGATGTAAAGTGACACAATACAACATTAATGCGAATATTATGATACCTTATGAAAAGTAAAATTTTTGTTTATTATGCTTGATCCAAAGATAAAATCGTAAATATGGCTTCAACACATCTGAGCTACTTCTTCCAAGACAGTTGTTATATCTAGTAAAGAAATGCTAGATTACTCACGATGTGGTGATGCTGAACTTTATGAAACACACTTTAATTAAAAACAATAAAATAATTTGCATGCAAAAAGGAAATATGGCTATTATTATGATTTATACACATGTAGTTTTTAGAAGTTTCTTCCCTTCAAATACTTGACGCCATCTTGATTAGCAGTCAACAACTGAAAGCGCCATCTATCGATTTGCAAAGGTACTGGCGGGATTTTTCAAACAATAAGGATTTTTATTCTCTTTTACATGTTGATCAAGGACACATTTATATGAACGCACAATACCCATTTTTATAATTATATAGCTCTTAAAAATTATGTACACATTTTAAATACCGCTTCAATTTGTTGTTAGCGACCAAATTGTTCACAACTTGTAACATGTTGTATCTTCTTGCCACTTAACACTTATCCCCTGCCCCTCCCATGTTACACCGAAAGCGTATAGATCCGTAGGATGTTCAAAGTAGGAACAAGGAAGATACTCATTCAACACGGAAGACATTTATCTTTGAAAGCTTGCACCACTGCAACTTTTAGTGATTTGAAGATTGGGTTAAAATAATCACTTTATAGCATTATTTACTATATACTCTCATTATAAGCTAGTATTTCAGTTACAGCTTATTATTTAGGACCGCATTTATTTGAGATTGACGCGGGTTTGCCATTACAACTATTATGCCAAAATACTACAAAAGTACAAGTCTTAGGCCGGGGTCACATGAACGTTATAACAACGGACGTTATTATATAATCACAGTGTGTAATATTGAAATGAACGTGACCAGTCACACGAAAAACGTCCGCACAACGCTTTTGACTGACAAGACATGCTGAAAAGTGCGGTCTCGGCCGACGGGTGAGCAGTGTCACGGGGTTGTTTTATGTAGCATGTTATGTGACAATAGGGCCTACTACACAAATTATTGGCAATTTGTATGGATTATTATCATGTTATTTACTTGAATGGATTTCGATAAGATTTTTTTTTAGGATGTATCTCCTACAAGAAATATAAAGCCTGAAAAAAAAAAAAAGTTTGTCAAAAGTTGTTGAAGCAGTAGAACCGATAACTGTAGCTTCCACCACATCCATTTTTCTTTTGTCGACTTTTTAATGTACACCTACTAGCTTTCTGTGTGACCAATATAGTAATCATAGTAAAAAATAACGTCCGCCCTTAACAAGAGTCGTTATATCATTAATGTGACCCCAGCCATAATCTACAACCATTGTTGTAACTTGGGTCACTGCGACCAGGACAGCAGCGTGCAATGCATTGTTATATGTGGGGGTGGCCATACTATACAACTACAGTCTAGCGATAGCGACTTGGTCTCAAACGTGAGCAACTTTGGGTCTCCCTTATTAACAACATTGCATGGTGTTCCGGCGACCAGGTTGTAAGTATGGCTGTGCCCTTGCATCTCACTCTTCAGGCATTGCGTTACAACTTTTCATCATTCCACTAAACTGCAGAGTAGTTCCTTAAAATGATTGGATACGATTTTTGGGGGATAATACTTTCATACCGAATTTTAGAAACTAATTTTCTTCGTAGCATTACACTACCAAAATGCTTTATTATTCACAACTCATACATAAAAAATTTGGACATACCAATATTAAGATTAATTGTGTGTAGGCATTAGAGAATTAGACAGTTAATAATGTATACTCCATTCACGGTAGGAATTACTCTCTGAAAGGTCTTTTTTCCTACCAAAATCCTACTAAATAATAGCTTTCTGGTAAGAAAAAAGGCCTTTAAGAAAACAATTCCTACGCTGAACAGACTTAAGTGACAGAATAATGTAGCATATTATTATTTAACATTATTTGAACGCCTCTTAAAGGTCAACTTGAAATACTAATTTCACTAAGACATGTGTTTTACTAATTATTTAAAAATAATCTATCCCAACACAAAAACAACTCTTCATTCGTCAACAAATAAAATGTTAAGAAATAATGAGTAGCCAAATATGCTTAAAATATAGGCTACTATCAAACATAGAGAAATTTTATTTGTGTGTCATTTGTGAAGCAAAAGAAAAAAGGATGAACCAAGATGGTGTTATGGCAAAGACAGTAGGCCTAACTTAGTGCACACGCTAGTTAATTACTTATCAAATTTTCCTTCTTTAAAATTTAAGCATTATTTTGATATTTACAAATTGATTTGAGATATTCATTACATTTCACTATACAAGTTTTGAATTTATTGTACTCTTTTAAACTCATTAAAAATGTAAATAAGAGGTGGCACACTAGACATATTCCAAATTCATCTAGGTAGTCTTTAGGTGGTCGGAAAACTTTATTAGACATCTCTGGTTGAGACTTTGTCTAGTATTGTTACTATTTTCTCGTACTCTGTGATTTTTTATTGCTCTTTTTTGGATTTTAAAATGTAGATTTCTAATAATTTGTTTATTTCTCTTAATCTGGCCTAGGACCTATTTACAGTACAACTATTTATTTTGTATTATTCAGATTAATGTATTATCTAATAGGGTATGTAGCTACCTGCTACAATTCTCACATGGTCTACAGTGCTACTCTTGCAGAAGACTAGACTGCTAATGACAGGGAGGTCGAGGTTTGAATCTCTGTTGGGTGTACTAAGAGTGGTTTATCCAAAATGATTTTCCAATCTCCACACAAACGCGGGTACACTTTTTAAAAATATAACCTTCCTTATCCCTAAAACCATCAGTGTAATTTGTACATAAAAATGTAACCCACATGGGTAGTAAGACACGGTGCTAAAAATATGTAGGGTCTTTGTTTTAACTTGAAGCCTTACCTACCCCCTTTTTTTTACTTAACACTAATTTAGTCCAACGCCTTAGCTAAGTCGGTAGTGTATCTATTTACTGAGCTAAGGACCCCCCGTTCAATTCTTGGCATGGTCGAAAAATTTACAACTTTTACAACTTAAGATTATTATTAGTTTCAAAATAAAATAAAAATTAGTTAACAATGTAAGAAAACCTTGACAGTTTGTACAACATTTCGGCTGGCTCACCATCTTGATTTCAGAAGATCACGACACATTTTTGAAGCTCTCATTTGAAAAGCATTTAATTGAACCAGTGACACCTCCACAAAAAAGAAACATCCAAACGGCTATTTTCATAAGTTCATGTTTCATAAGGTAAAAACGGTTAATAGTTAAAAACAAATTGTTTGTGTGAAAGTTTTGACTGCCAAAAGTAACAATAAATCAACATTATGGTCTTGCAGATCATATGGTTTGGCGACTGGTACATAGTAACTTTTCCTAGCTGTCAGATGCCACCTTTCTTGCTGTGGATGCCCAGGGCAGGGTTTTAAATTATTAACCGCTTTTACATTATTGAAACACAAACTTAGGTTTGGATGTTTCTTTTTTGTGGAATCAGCATCACAGGTTCACTAAAAAAATATCCAAGTCGTTAGGCAATAATTCATGAAAGTAGCTATGATAACATTTCTATCTGTCAGCTGTAAAAATTGTTTTCTGAGGATGCTATTTCTAGTAAAGTAACATATTACCCCATATCTGCGGGCACATGGTCTGAGTTGACATAGAAAGAAGTTTTAAGAAATATCCGTCCTATAGATATGATTTCACAGACAGATTTTAGTAAGTTGTAGCTAGTGGTGTTTTTCTTCTTCTGAGAATGTGTAATATACTGCAGCAGGGTTGTTGGAAGTAGCATAAAATGGTATGACACATTCTTTCTTGCTGGTTTAAACTGGTGGTAAATAAATAGTGCAGCATCCAATAACATATGCTGTGTAAAATACAGGATGTTCATAGATTCTTCAACCTATTAAAAGTCTTTATAAATTTCTTAGGCGCACTCTTAAAATGGTTTGTGGTACTTAACACAAATAAAGCTATCTTTGTTTCAATTGAATATACTACCACAGTTCAGTAAACTTCAGTTAATTACCACAAACAGTTTCAACTCCTAAAATAAAACATATAGGCCTGTAATCATGTAAATAATTTATGAACACCTATTATTTTATCAATATGTACGATTAGAAAAATAGGCTTTAATTGGGAATGGGAAAGTTGAAAGACTATATTATTGGTCAGGGAGCGTTAATATCTAATACAGGGTATCCAGCTAAACCATGTTTTAAAACTCCCAGACTTTTCCAGTCATTATATTACAAACCTTATTTCAATATCACAACTAGATGTAATAATAGTTTGACACACACACACACCGATTGTGGCAGTCTATGAAGGGTTTAAAGGATTTCTGCCTAATGCAATGGGATATTGGTTGTGCATTCTAAGTGAGATTATATTGAGACACCAAAAGATCGCCTTTCACAAATAGTTAAACATTGTTGACACATTTGATTTATTAGTTTCTTCTTCCTATAACTTAATCAAATTCTCATGCATGCACACAACAATGCCACATCTTTGGCTAGAAACGCACAGTCGAGGGGTGGAAAAACACGAAAATCAGATGTTGATAATTGAGATGCTCAACAGGGAAAACTGTTAAAACCGATTTATGGTGTATATTAACTAGAAGAAAAGTGTTATTTTGACTATTGTAAATATAAGTAGCATATTTTTTTATAAATTTGTAAAAATTGATTAAATACCCTGATTTTCTAGGTTGCTGGACACCCTGTAATATAACACGTTGTTTATACTCTACCTAATGAAGCTTGGTGGGTGAATAATAATTGTGTGAACATAGTAGTCAACTGTCTCATTAATTATTGTTGGTTGTGCTGTAGGTAACTTTGGACTAATAAACAATGTTAAGATAAGTTTTATGTATTTATTTAATTCTCATAGTTTTGTATATAAATTTGTTTTGTTAGTAACTACATAGATATAATCATTGATTACACTCTTTAATTATTTTGTGTAGTTTACTGACCCAGTATATAAACTAATATCTTCCCAAAAATAACTCAAAACTCACATTTACTAGTCACATATTATCATAATATAGTTAAAACCTTAATAATACATTCAATGCGATGTTTTAAAGAAAGATATGTACAATCCATTTACTCTGAAAAGTAACCAACCATCTTACTTGATCGATTAGTGTGGGCTCTTATATTTAAGCCACACCATAGTGTAATTCAGCAAGTTTGCTAACTTTGTTGCCTCAATGTTTCCAATTCTTTCTACTAGCATGAATGTAGTTTGTAAAATTTACAGTTAGGGGAAGGGAGAACTCTGGCAAATAGAGTAGTGTAGACATTTAGCCTTTTAAGTGTTGAGCTCGGTAAGTGAACAAACAGGTTGTTAATGGAGGAAAGTAGAAGACTGAGATAAAAGAGGATCTTTTTTAGGGCTGGCATAACGAACAGTTAGTAAAAGCTGATACAAAAGTGTAATCTTTACATTCAAAAAAACTTCTTTCTTGACTAGTACGAAGACATTTGTCAATCTGTGATAGTATCAACATCAGCACAAAATAAATAGAGTAAAGAAGAGGTGATTTATACCATCTCTCTACCCCAAACCTTTTTTTCATGGATATTGTTTTAAAATTTAATCCTAAATAATTTTCAGTTACTGTCATCACATGTTTAAAAATCATTATTTACTGTAACTTAAATTATTTGATTTTAAAAAGTCAAGCTTGACTATTCAATTTTAAACTTGAGAACTTAGTGGTTGAACTATATTAGAAAAATAAAACTTGGGCTCTCAGACCTTTTATCACTAAATCAATTCCTAGACACACCAGTAGCAAACCATTTATATTTTCACTCTTTATAGCACAATGCCTTCTCCAACAGTTGCAATGCTTCGCAGGGAGCTAAATCACCATACATAACCAATCACAGAGCTAACCATCTCTTTCTCTATCCTTTGCTCCCAAGCAGGCCTACTATCACAAGTAATTTATATGCATAAAAAAAAAAATCAAGACAAATTTGAACAAAAGGCAACTGTAGAATCCAAGCAGCAATGATCCGTCTCTAACCTTAGTCCAGTCAGTGGTTTACACTCTTCTGCTGAAGAAAGAACCGATGTGACCGTGACACTTATTATAATGCATTTTAATTGTAAGCTTTGAGGCCTACATTTATATATAAGTGTGCATGTCTTATATCCTTTATATGATCATTGGGATAAAAAGTAAAACCTTTTGGTCTAAAATTTTAATGGGTTAAGCATTCATAGTAATTTATATCCTAAAGTGCAATTCGATATAATACAGACGACACCTACCTACAATGGAATGGGCAGTTTCGCTATGAAGGCCATTCCATCAATTCAGTAGGTGATCTGTATTAGTATAGCCGCACTGAGGCTACTAAATCTACTATGAACTGCAAAGATTTGGAATACAAATCGAATATATTTATTAAATGGATAACATTGAACTATTTTAATTCAAATTAATCATAAATCATATTTTTATACGAACATAAATAAAGTATTTAATATATACATCTGAAGCTTATTTAGCAATGAGAGTAAAAGTGTGAAGAAAATCAACATAAAATATCCACAAGCTTGAATGCAAAATATTCTCAAATATTTTTGCATTTTATTTAGCAAAGTAATAAGTCACCTTAGTTAGCTCAGTTGATAGTGTGTATGTACTGAGCTAAAGGTCCCGGGTTTGATTCCCAGCATGTCCGAAAAATTTATCATCTGTGAAATGTGGATTTACCCTTTCAAAGTGATGAATTAACAGCCGGGGACTGATGTTGTGCTTGTCCTAGTCCTACACTGATTATAAGGCATATGAAGCTACCAAAGCCTAGCCAGCCAGTAGTGGAAAAATATAAGACCACAGGCTGGAAACAGTAATGGAGGGTATAGTAAAACAGAAGCCATTCTATGTCATTGACAATCTATTTTTCCTAGTGACAAACAAAGAACAAAGTGCTGTAAGTTTCATATTGGAAATTATTGTAAACCTGTGAATAGAGAGTTGCCATGCACCTGGAAAACTGGGAAAATACAGGGAATTTGGGCAATACAGTGCTTGCAAGCTTAAAATAGTAGGAACAATATAGACTAAAATTTGTAACTGGAGAACTGAGCAGTCTGATTGGAACACGTCTCAGTTATGATGATTATGCTTACCAGCACCTCATCAGCTTGAGACAAGTCCTGAGTGCAACCGAGACGACTCGTTCTGAAAATGCCGTGCCTTTTCGGCTTCCTCCACTCACCGTCACCAATACCACAAATGTCTTGTTTACTCCACCCCATCCCCCAACTTCATCAAGCACATGCTGCTGGCAGTTGAATGAATTCATTCTTTGGATTTTGGGTGTTATTTGTCTGTTGTTTAAAAAAAGATTACTCTTGTTGAAAGATATTGTTTTTGTAGCGTGATGTTTTAAGATTATCCTACTTAACTTGCCATTTTGGCTATTTTTAACTTTTTAGAAACTGCCAAGGTATCAATATTGTCTGTTTAAATCTTTATAGATTTTAACATTTTGACTACATTCAACTCCCGATTTAGCATATTTATCAAAGGTGGATTTACCTGGCTGCTGCCGTGGCAAGGATAAAAAAAATTGAATATACCGTAAAGTGAAAAGTTGATGAAAATATTGCCTCCAGCCTGCTAGTCTGTCTTAAAATTAAAGTGGTTGTAAAAATGACCTCTACCAACCTTCTCTCCAAGGTCACAGTTCTTTTTCTTCTGTTAGGGATATGCGATACCGGTAAAATATCGATACTTTCATTTAGCGATAGAAAAATAAAGGCAATAATAAGAAAAGATGAATAAATTTAATAAATGATCAGAAAAATAAGTAAATTAAAATCTTCTATATCGGGTGAAAAGTACTGAGATAAGTAAAATATCAGAAGGTTGGTATCATACTAATTTAGCATCTCATAAGTTCAAGATATTAAAATCATTTCAAACTCAAATCTTTATATCTATCTATGACCATACCTCAGGGCTTTTATTTTATTTTGACCCTAACCCCAAATTAAAGTGACTTTTTGAATTCCATTATATTTTTTGAAAATGGCTCAAACGATTTTGATTAAAATAAATATAGACTAATTGACCTCCAAAATAACACCATTTTTTTTTTTCAGTAAAAAAATAGTTGCAAGCTAGTTTACTGATGAGATTTTTTTCAAAAACTTGAAAAATTTTAAAACGAGCCTTAACGACTTGGTTCGGAATTGGTATCTTGAGCCTTAGGCCTAATAATCGTGTTTGTGGTCAAAAGTTGTTTTAAGGGTATTTTACTGATGATTGATTTTTCAATAATAGTTATGATAAATTTATGTACGATTGTGTCATATCGTTTATTAATCAAGTACTTAATGTATTTGGTTGTTTTCGATGGGTTTGCAGATTTACGTGGAAATTGATATAACGGGGTATAGTAGCCCTCCATTACCCCGCTAAATTGAGAGTTGACTGTTTTTTTATATTTATTACAATATGGTAAGGATGAGGATGGCAGTTTATTAAGGGAAATGCACCTGAAAACGCGAGGAAAATCACATGTTAATTCCATTATTGTTAATTATTATTCACGATTTGTGTGGGCTACTTAGTCTATACAGTACAAATACAATAATTAAGATTGGTTAAAATGTTTTTTAAATCAAGTAATACATTTTTCTCAAATAAAATAGATACCACATTTAAACTCAAAACTGTATTTTTGGTATTTTCACTTTTTTTCTTTCATTCCATTTAGGGCAAATATAAAAAATTTTTCCTTCTAGAAAATGTATGTCATTCAGTTCTCATCCTTTTTCCAAATAATTCTTAAACATGTGTTTACCTTGAACAATAAAACATGCCTCCATTGACAAATTAACACTCATTTCTAAAGTTTTCTCTAAAACAAAATTTAATGCCTCTATAATTATATTTATAATATCTATTAGGTGTCTGGAAAAATGAAAATTTACTCTGGAAAACACACAGAATTTTGTAATAAGAAAATAGTGGCAACCCCGGAATAGTGAATCTATCTTTAAAACACAAAGAATTTAAAAAAAATATTCCAACTACTTTATATATTCATACATAGTCATGTAATATGAAATTGTTGCTTATCATAGATAGTATCAATACATATGGAATCATAAATAGTATAATGTTAGCAAGGTTGACCACAAAAAAAATTATTTGGATTTTATTAGGGGTGTTAAAGTAGGCCTTTTTCTACTTAATAGTTTGAATGAAATATTGAATTTTAGTTAGAGTAATATGGAGAGATGTATTAGAAAAGTGGAGTTTTTGTAATAGATCTATGCACAAACTTTGATTTTATTAAGAATTAAACTTTTTGTCAAAAAAGTTATCACAAAAATTTTGATTCTTAAATAAATTTAATATCGTGTAAGTTTTTTTTAATCAGACAAAGGAAATATTGTGGGAATGTATTTGAGCTAAAATTGAAGATTCAAAGTACTCAATTTTTTGAAGATTCGTGTCGAATTAAACAAGAAATAAAAGTTGGCTAACTAGAATTCATGACTAATTGCACAGCCCTATATTTTATTAACCTTTCTTCCTAACAGAATCCTAATATACGATAGATCATGTATGGCATGTATTCAGGCCAAAGTTAGTTGAATTCTTTTTATTTAAAGGTTAGTTAATCAATCTCTCTTATTCTGTCCTAGGAATTTAAGCCGAATAGTGAATGACATCATTTATAATGTATCTGTTAAGTGTTTATAAACACACAGTACAATATTTGTTTTCTTCTACAAGAAACTCAAAACTTTTGCAGATCAAAAGAAGAAATAAATTGTACATAAAAGTCAATACAACAATAACAAAGATAATTTCTTCAAGAAAATAACTTTAAACTGTAGGTATTTCACACATTGGAGAAAGTAAATATTAACTTTTAGAAATGTTAGTTTTTTTTACTGCACATTTATAAATAACAATAATAAAACAATTAATAAATTTAATCATCACAACCAGTAAATGGAACATTGGAGCTTACCTTTAAAATAACAAACTATCTTCATAGACCGCAATCTTCAAAACAATAAAAGTATTTTGTATTTTAATCTTAAGGATCCGTCAAACATATACCACAATTAATGAGAGAAAGTGTCCAAGTATTCAAACAGATTTACTTTTAGAAACAAAAATAAACAAATGAGCACTTTATAAAATGTATATTATGGATGTGAAACTTGATTCTGGTATCAAAATAAAAGAGAACATGATTTTTGATACCATTCTTGAAAAAACCCAAACACAATCAATACAGCAAAATGTATAAAACGGCAACTTTTCATGAAAAAAATTATTTTTAGTGTCAACAAATTATAAATATATTCAATGTAACCTTTGTCTATTGATAATATCAAACATGGACTTTTGTTTTGATATTTTTTACTGTCTGCACCTGCACCCCCCCCCCCCCCCCCCCTTTAAGATTAGAACATATTTTTAATGTGATATTGGATGCATGGAAAAAGATAAAAGATACTATCAGAATCTGGAATAACAGGAATGGTGACATCACTAATTTATATTTCAAAGATTTTTTTTGTATATATAATCTGTAATAATATTACAATATTGCTCCATCTAATTTACATAAAACCTTATTCACTGTATTTAGGGTGTTTCACACAAATTAACTCTTAACATAACAATACATAATTGAATTGATATTATTTCAAAAGTGACAAATATAATGCAAAAACAAACATAGGAATTAAAGATGATATAGAGGAGCCAATATTCTTTCTAAAGTCGTTTACACTTGATAAGTTTATATTTGGAAAATGTGGAATTAAATGGAGAATACCGGCATCAAGTCACATTGTCTTGCAAAAGACCGAATTACCGCCAACAAGGAGGTTAGGGTTTGAATCTTGACAAAAATATCAAGAATGATTATTAAAGTAGTTTCCCAAACTTTATCTGCAAATATGCGAGCATATTTCCTCTGGCTTCATCATCCCTACTTCAAAAATGTAGACACATGAATAGCCCAAACAAGTTGTATGATGCAATACACATGGAAAAACTGAAGTATATAGTTCTGTTAGCAAAGTTCATAAATATACATATTTTTCTTCAAGCTCTCACTGCGCCAGAAAAAGTATTAATCAAGAATCTCTTAGATACTCATGTATGCTATAAAAATCTGACTACATTCATTAGGTACTGCCAATTAATAGACAATATTTTTTTCTACAAAACTTTCAGGGCTCGATAAAATCTTTAAACTTATTAATTTGTACATTAAATGTTTTTATTTAGGTTGGTGGGCCGATCAACTATTTTTCTGACTGCCGATTAGGCTGATCACTGATAATATTTAATTTGGTTTATTTAATTTTAAATATCACAAAGTTAGTATTAATACTACTTAAAAATTATCTGTTTATGTGGGCTATTTTTACTTGGTTCATTATAGTTGATTTGATTGTTCAAGTTTAGATGAGAACTTTGGAGTTAATTAAAATATAACTCATCATTGGCCCTACCAAATTTTAAAGATAGTTTCTGCTAATTTGACTTAGCTTTAATCATAGATAGGTTTGTCAATGTGTCTCATTTGGTCATGGCAAATATGATTAAAAATCTTTGAATCATTTTTTTTGTACATTGAATTTCCTTTGAATTTAAACAAACATTGTTAGTTTTAAAATAATTTTATAAATATCAACTTCTGAAAAAAATTAGGTATTGAAATAAAGTTTAAGTCCTGAATCCATAATAAGGTTTTGAAACTTCCAATAGTTCTTTAAACTTTCCTTGAATCTACTTCTCTTGATTCAATAATGAAAGATTGGTTTTAAGGATCTGTTAACCAAATACTTATCAGCTTACCAATTGTATCATGATCATGTTGTGAATAGTGACTATGTTGCCTAAACTGCTGAATGTATTTCAAGGTCAGTTCAACCTATTTTATCTAGGCCTGTGCAGAATTGACATAATTACTTTGGGAAATAACAATTTCCCATGAGAACAGAATTGGAAACTGGAAACATTTTAAAAACAAACGTTTAATAGTTACAGAATACAGGGGGGTGAATTTTAATGACTCCATGTATAATAGAAAATTTACATATATTAATATTAACCAATTTAAACATATAACGTATTGCCCATGAGATTACCAAAAAACTTTATCAACTGAGCCCATGTGCCTAGTTACGTATTAGCTACAAAACTTCTCACAAAGAGAGAGCACTGTTATAGTAATATATTCACTGTCTATGTTGACATGATACTAAAGGAAATGATGCAATTTTAAATAATAAGCTTAAAGTAATATACATATATTGATGGAAATACTTGTTATGAACGTATATTTCATGCATAATCAGTTATTTAAAAGTAACTTTTGTCTTTATTTTGCATTAAATTATATGTTTTCCTGGCTTATATCTATTCAAGAATAAATAATAACATCAATTGTATGTGATGTAGATATTATTTAATGGCGCTCAGTTGTATTGAGTGCTGATAAAGCAACTCTACTGCGCTTAAATGCACACACATGTAAAGCTAAAAGTGTGGAAAGTTGAGGTAGCCAGGGGTTATTATCTAAACTAACTGGCTACAAGAATAAAACATATCAATACTTGTACTTCCATGTACTCGTAGCTCTAAATTAAATAAAATTGACTTTAATTGGAAATGATTGGGTAATAATTATAATGGTACTGTTTTCATAATATTTTGGATGATAGTGACAATACTAATAAAAGTGAATCAGATAGTGGTGGAGTGTTTAGTTGATAGAGTCTGAGGGTAGTTCTTTAGAAGATGAAGCTGAAGAAAATGTTGAATTTTAAGGTGACTGGAGAATGCGACAATATCAACATACCACAAAACCTCTACCTCATCCCTTGATTGGAGGATGATTAAGCTCACAGCTACATTCGACAAGAATCAACACCTTTAAAATTAGCAGAATATATGCTTGAATACTATTCTTGAAGTGATTTGACTAAAATAAAATAAAAGCAACTGATGTTTAGGGTACATGTCTACTTAATGATAGATAAGGTTAATTTAACTTTAATAAGTCAATATTATATACCAACATGACATGGATAGACATTCCTTAATTGTAACTTTTAAATATTGATTTTTTCCCGGAGTAATCCTGGAAATAATTTTTCCCTCTTGAGTTTCAGGAACATTCAATTCCCCGAATTTTGGAATTCCGCACAGGCCTAGTTTTAACCTAACATAAAATCATTCGATACTACATGTTAACCTAAAATTGTTCCTATATTGCTGAGGAAAAGATTAATATAATGTTTAGACGAAAATAAAGAAATTCCCTTGTCTAGATACTTTTCAGCTAATCACAAATAACCAGTGACACAGCCCTATTTGGTAGGTCATCATAACCTGCATACTCTAAACTATATTCATAAAATATTATAATCAAGATTAGATCTCAATATTTACATTTAGTGTAAAGCTAGGGATAGGTCAGTTTGGTTCTTCAATAACTCAGCCAGTTCTAAAATTGAGAACCGAAACTAGGTTAATTCCCTAGAAAGTCTGTTTTAAAATATGTTTAGTGAATACTCACAAAGACAGACAACAAAATGTATATAGTTGACATCAAAATAGTTTATCATACATATGGCATTTTTTAAATTTTCTTTTTTAAGTATTTGAACTCTAAATAAATTAAAAATGTTCACACTTTTCACAATAAAGTAACTCAATCAATGACCAAGCAAAGAAAGATTCCTTCTAATAAAGATTTTTTAAAATAGTCGCATGGGGATATGATCAAAATTGGAAATATACACATAAGTAAAGAACCCAAAAGTCATTTACATAAGAAAATGTGATGCTCCATTTTGTTTGATGTTAAACAGTGTCTAGAAAAATATTTTAGTCAAAATTATTAGAGGTGATTTTGAGAACATTGCTTTTATCCCCCTCCGCCCCCCTCACACACACGTTTCACACTTAAGTAAACTACTCTTAATTTTAAAGAAAGATAACTCTAAAAACCCCTTTAGGGAACCTTATGAAAATCTTTGATAACATGTTTTGGTAAAATGGTTTCAGCTTTGTCCCAGTAACAGACAGACCTGATTGTAAAAAACACTTTTTCGAGTTCAAGGGGTCATAAAATGCAAACATTCATCAACATCTCAAATTCAAAATTGTTGATGATCACAATAATTTCTCCTTCTGAGGAGCCATGAGAAAACAAAACATAAGCTCAGTGAATAGATAATATTAAATAATAAATTGGTCTTATTTGTTTAGTTGAAATGACATTTTTAGGTAAATCTGTTTTCTAAAAATGTTAAAGCCTAAATTCTAACAAATTTAAGGACAAGCTTCAGAAATAAAAAAGGGTTTTTGGAGTGGCCACTGGAAAAAAAAAAAAGCACTAGCAAGTTATCTGCTGAACTTTAAAGGGTATTTTAATGGTGTAATATAATTTTAATACGATGTCATGTGAACGGTTTTATAATTAAATCAATGATATTCCTTAATTTTTAATGGAGATTGGAACAAGTTAAAATACCCTTGTGAATAAATTATTTTTTTCAATATGTCATGTGAACGTTTGTTTTAAGTATTATTTTTAAATTTGCTAAGTTCATTTAATTCACATTTCGCCTACTTCCATATTCCTATGAAATCATAATATTTCTGTACCAATTGGAAAAAAAGTGTCCTCTTTTTTTTGCTTCCAAATATTTGGTAGCCCTGAGAATCAGTGACAGCTATTATATGACCTGATTAGCAAGCGACAACAATGGCAGTAGGGACAAATTATTACTTAGCTATTTCCACCTTAGTTTCAAAAACAAACCAATAACCTTTTAAATAGTTTCAGGACTATCAATTTTGATTAAATAACTAATATTAAGCATATTACGGTATTTATCTGAATCTAAGACGAGTTTTTCCCCCAAATTTGTAGCTTCAAAATTCCAAGATAAAGTCAAATTACTTAAGTTTTGTAACCAATCATTGAAACCAACATTTACATTAAATATGTCAAACTCTATTTCTTGATAACCTATATTCTTATTTGCGGGGGTGGAACTAGGATCCCCTGCATAGAAACTAATTAAAAGAAGGGGAATGATGTACCCCAAGTTATAATTATGTGTTTTGTTGTTTTAATGTTGTGAACTTTGAATTTTCTGATAAGTGTGTAAGCCTTGCCCTTCTCTCCTATTTTCAATGTTTGGTAAAATGATAAATTAAAATAGTTAAATGTATACTTGGATCTTTATGAAAATCAATCGCCTCCTCGACAACCACCCCTGGATCCACCCTTGCTTAATGGTATCAAGATATTCTAGAAAAGATTTTACTATCTCAATTTTCGATACCTCCATGCTTAGCTCTCTAATCCCAGTAAATAACATAAAGGACAAACACAGGGAATGGACATAAGATACGAATATATAAAATAATAAATCTCTTCAAGGAAAACCTATTCTTGCTTGAAAGAGAAAAGGTGTTGTCCTTAAAGAGATTTATAATTCCAATAAATGAAAACAAAACAGAACTAATCAGAGTTTGATACATTTTCATTATAACCGATGGAAATTAATTTATTGCAAATGTGCTCAAAATGACCTTTAGTGTTTTAGTAATCATGCAAAAATCAAACATGGCCGTTTGGTTTTGGTATTTATTTTTTACTATTAACCCTCTTTAGTTGTTTTTTCACAAATATATTATTATGGTATTCAGAAAAATAACCAGCTTGGGATCCTCGAATCCTTAAGGATATTTCAGATTCAAGGAAATATCGATTTGAGACTCAAATCTTTTAGAAACACTTTCAATTTTTCCATTGGAATTTGTTTTAGAACCCAAATACTGTTTTAGATGGTTCATGATCATAGGATTAAATTAACAACCAGGCCCCAGTAATTTAACACTTCTGAACGTATGAATATTATAATGACTGGATTATAGGAAAGTAAGTTAACATTTAGTTACTATTTATATTTTTCTATTATATTTATATTTCCTCTTATGCTCATCAATTTTTTCAAAGTTCGGATTCAAATTCAAGATTCTAAGGTAGAGTATAGAGATTCAAATTCATAAAACAATGGATTTGACCCAATTAAAAAAATATATATATATTGCAATGGTGGGTTAGAAATCAGCATACAGAATTGAACAATAGTGGTTAAATTTAAGAATCTGATTTTAAATCAAATAAGACAGAAATCATGGTATCTCTTATTAACACACTTTCCAACACAAATGCATATAAACTGCCTTTGGATCAATGTTTTAGGTACAAAATGCTTAATTTCAGAGATTCTAAATGAATTGTGTAAATGTATGGAACTTTAGAACTGTTAAATAATCAAATATTTTAAGGCTACAACTAATTGTTGAATCTGAACTATGTCTTTGTTAAATTTGCTACATACAACTTTTTTTTTTTAACACCGAGTAACATTTTCAAGGGGGTCTTAAACTTTTAGACTTTCATAAAAAATAGTTATTTGCCAAATCAATTTTATACTGTTGTCTTCAAACTTTCCTTCATTTATTGTAAAGTTATAAAATTAACATTTAAAAGTACTTGCACTAGTAACTGATTCCAATGTACAAAATTGGTTTTATATAAATGTCTCTTACATACGCACACTAACACAAAGTGGTGGTGGCCGGATTGTAATTAGAGCTGGGCCGATTAGCTATTTTGCCGATTAGTCCGATGCCGATTACTTGTTGCCGATTAGGCCGATCACCGATGCCGATTATTTTTGTTTTTAATTTTAATAAGTGTATAAAGTAAAATGACCCTTAAAGCAAAAAAAATGTTACTTTTACCAGTTTTATAATGTCCAATATAGTTTTGTTTTAGTAACATTTAAATAGAAACTTTTAAAATGTAATGTTTGTTTAATTATTATTTTATATTGTTATTGTTAGTACAAGTGAACCTGTCTTTTAACAAAAACAAATCACATTAATAAATAGCCAATATACCGGTACATGTTAGATAATTAAAATATGATTTCACATTTATGATTAAATATGACTACTGACCCTTTCATTAGACAAAGACAAATCATAATCAGTAAATTTAAATTTAATTTTAATGATAAAAAATAATCAAGGCACACATATTTTTGCACACAAAGAGAATAGGCCTACATCTATTTTGTTTTTATATGAAATAGCAATTTTTACATCCAATGTCTATTAAAATATGGTTTCAATATTAAACAATTTTTAACAATCGTAATATTTTTGTGAATTGTGATTTAGATATATCATAACATAAGTTTTTGTGATTCTACAAAGCATTCCATCATAATTTAACTACTAAATATTAATATCGTATAGAAATAAGTGGTTTCTTTAAAAAAAAAGTATATTAAAAAGGCATCACCATTTTTAAACAGTAATCCGATCTTTTTATTAACAATTTAAATAATCTTAATGAAAAATAACATTGTTTTAACTACATTTAAATAAAAACTACCTTTAGAAAATTGAATGAACGGTGAACGGATCAAAATGAACGGATCATTGAACTGAACCAGATACAATGAATCGTTCATTTAAAAGAACGATTTTTCCCATCTCTACTTCAATATGATAAAATAAATAATAAATAACATAATGTGCAACGAAAGTTATTTTTCGTGTTTTTTTAAAGAAATACTTTAAAACTTATTTTAATTTATTATTAAAGAAAATGTAAAATTTAAATATTAATAAATATTAATTCAATTCATGTTGAAATATGAGCGAAACAAATTCCCTGCCAGTGGAAAGTTTTGTACTTGCATTAAAAGAAAAACTGTTTCCATTTAAAACAAAATGTGCGCATGTGCAAGATTATTACGTCCAATGTTTCATTTTTTGGGCATCTTTAACAAATCGAAGTAAAACAACAACAATCTGCTAATATTTTATTTTATGATTATTAGATTTGTTACTTGTGAGTATTTTTATTTCTAATAACGTGCACAAATTGGAAAAAGACCTATGGTAAATATATTTATTTTGATATATTTTGTTTGGAATGTTGGACGTGCTGTTTATTTCAAACTTAAGTCGTTAAGAACAAGCTAATTATTCAAAGATCTCATACGAGAGAGCAGAGATAAAATATTATTTTTTTAGGACTTAAAATATACCCACACATTTTGAATAATCGGCATAAATAATCGGAGATTCAAACACCGATCATCGGAATCGCCGGTTATGCGATAATCGGCCGATGATCGGATTAATAATCGGCATCGGCCCAGCCCTAATTGTAATTATTTTAGGGTGAACATTATTACACGATGAGGGCTGTTGGTAAATGTTTGTATATCATTTATCTATAAGTTTTTCAAATGTCCAATAAGAAAGTGCGCTTACAGGCAGCGGAGTAGACAGGGGAAACTCTGGTCAATAATGACCACGTGCTGCTACCTGAGCGATTGCTGTATACGTCGCTGTTGCCATGTGGCAAACTTGTGGAATGCGGCATTGAGTAGTTGATTAAGATGACTAGTAAGGTGTTTGCTCAGAGGTGAATGCTCCCGCAGCACTCGATCCTACAACACAATTCATGTAGTATTAGAAAAGAAAAGGATACTCTTATAGTTTTTTAGGCACATAAAGGAAACCAAGCAGATGTGCTGTAATATGTAACTGATAAATACTTATTACTATGAATTTAATTAATTAGTTAATATTCATAAAATAAAGTATTTTAAGCATGATACGATGTCATGAGAATTAAAACGCTAACACAGTCAGTTATTTACAAACATTTTGATACTCCATTTCCATAATTTACATATTTTGTAACAGTACAAAATTAAAGAATGATTTGCTATGTAAAATTTCGGTGCTGGATAGAGGTTGTTAAAATAGTCTTCTGTTTGGACAAAGATTTTAAATCAGGACAAATTGGGAAGTGAGTAATTGTATTTACTATTTTGCAACTTATTACTTTGTTAATTTTCTTAGATAGCTTTAATAATGTGTGGGATTAATAATCTTAACAAGTAATAAAATAATTGTGCGTCTGGGTTACAACCATCGTAACCCAGTAGTGGAGAGATAAGCCAATACTAATGTACCATTGCCCACAATCGTAACCCAGTAGTGGAAAGATTAACCAGCACTAATGTATTATTACCCACAATCGTAACCCAGTAGTGGAAAGATTAACCAGCACTAATGTATTATTACCCACAATCGTAACCCAGTAGTGGAGAGATTAGCTAGTACTAATGTACCATTACCCACAACCGTAACCCAGTAGTGGAGAGATTAGCCAGTACTAATGTACCATTGCCCACAACCGTAACCCAGTAATGGAAAGATTAACCAGTACTAATGTACCATTACCCACAACCGTAACCCAGTAGTGGAGAGATTAGCCAGTACTAATGTACCATTGCCCACAACCGTAACCCAGTAGTGGAAAGATTAACCAGTACTAATGTATTATTACCCACAATCGTAACCCAGTAGTGGAAAGATTAACCAGTACTAATGTATTATTACCCACAATCGTAACCCAGTAGTGGAGAGATTAGCCAGTACTAATGTACCATTGCCCACAATCGTAACCCAGTAATGGAAAGATTAACCAGCACTAATGTACCATTACCCACAACCGTAACCCAGTAGTGGAGAGATTAGCCAGTACTAATGTACCATTGCCCACAATCGTAACGCAGTAGTGGAAAGATTAACCAGTACTAATGTATTATTACCCACAATCGTAACCCAGTAGTGGAAAGATTAACCCGTACTAATGTATTATTACCCACAATCGTAACCCAGTAGTGGAGAGATTAACCAGTACTAATGTATTATTACCCACAATCGTAACCCAGTAGTGGAAAGATTAACCAGTACTAATGTATTATTACCCACAATCATAACCCAGTAGTGGAGAGATTAGCTAGTACTAATGTACCATTGCCCACAATCGTAACCCAGTAGTGGAAAGATTAACCAGTATTAATGTATTATTACCCACAATCGTAACCCAGTAGTGGAGAGATTAGCTAGTACTAATGTACCATTGCCCACAATCGTAACCCAGTAGTGGAGAGATTAGCTAGTACTAATGTACCATTGCCCACAATCGTAACCCAGTAGTGGAAAGATTAACCAGTACTAATGTATTATTACCCACAATCATAACCCAGTAGTGGAGAGATTAGCTAGTACTAATGTACCATTGCCCACAATCGTAACCCAGTAGTGGAAAGATTAACCAGTACTAATGTACCGTTGCCCAAGGGACGTCTGAATTTACTAATCGTATATCCTTTCCTTAGAGGCTCTTTCCATATCTCGATGGGATGAGGTGATGGTGATAATGAGTATGGAGTGCGGAACCAGTGGAAACACTTTAACCTAACTTATGCTTAATTGATCAAACCCTGGCGACCGTTGGAAAAAATACCCAAGGTACCAGCCAGGAATCAAACCTGGTACCCCCAAGGCTCGTAGCTTTAAAATGACATATGATGTATGAAAACATTTAAGTGTTTTTAGCAATGTGTCTTATTACCCGTTTGGGTAATATACTTATGTAATAATTAATCTGATGGTTTTAGGGATTAGGAAGGTTATATTTAGTGGAATTGCACCCATATTTGAATTGAAGGAGAGTGGAAAACCATTTTGAAAAAAAACCTCAGTACACCTGAACCTAAATTCTAACCTTGATCTTGTCTTCGGCAATCTAGTGTACTCAAAGAGTGGTGCTTTAGACCATGTGGCCACCAAAGCTGGTGCGATTTTGCTAGCTGTTTTTTTGCAAAATTTGTGGCTCCATAGATTAACCAGGACTAATGTTTTAAACATAAAATACTGCTTTTGATCGAAATATAAAGATAATAAATAAAGAGGGTTAAGACTGTGTACACCTTATGTTAATCCTATTTATTCCTGTTCCTTCTTCAACATAATATATTTTCAAAGCAGTAGCGAATTTAGGTTATGTTACAAATAAATAAATTGTTCTTAACTAACAAGTCCCAACAATATATGTATAGGAAACAATTACCTCGAAAGTTTTGAGACGAGCAGTGTGAAAGCGGCGAAGTGCCTCGTGCATATGTACAGCCTTTTCCTCCAGATTTGTACTTGTTGGCGGGAAGCATGACCAGAAATGCCTCAAAAGCTCACATTGAGACAAATACAAGTTTCTCAGTTCTTTCTCAAGGTCGGGAGGAACCAGCTCTATAGAAAACAATACAAAATTGTTAAATAATAATGTTACCCAATGGATGAATTTCTTTGCTCTACCCCAAACCTAGCAACTTGTAATTAATGAATTACAAATACATTGTCCCTAAATTCCCTTAAAATGTCTCTCGAGGTAGTACTATTGATTATTTGGTTCAACATTTGTTATGGAGAAGGAAAGTCCCCTTGAAGTGTAAGAAAGTGTTGTGTATGGTGTACTTTGTACCCATTGTCAAACATGCAGCAGAAACATGGACAGTGAATTTAAGACTAGGAAAGTGAAGGCCACGGGAATGGAGTTTGTGAGGAAAATGTTAGCTGTCAAGAGAAGGGCCAAGATTATGAATGAAGTTATCTCGAAGAGAAGGGTCAAGATTATGAATGAAGTTATCTCGAAGAGAAGGGCCAAGATTATGAATGAAGTTATCTCGAAGAGAAGGGTCAAGATTATGAATGAAGTTATCTCGAAGAGAAGGGCCAAGATTATGAATGAAGTTATCTCGAAGAGAAGGGCCAAGATTATGAATGAAGTTATCTCGAAGAGAAGTGTCAAGATTATGAATGAAGTTATCTCGAAGAGAAGGGCCAAGATTATGAATGAAGTTATCTCGAAGAGAAGGGCCAAGATTATGAATGAAGTTATCTCGAAGAGAAGGGCCAAGATTATGAATGAAGTTATCTCGAAGAGAAGGGTCAAGATTATGAATGAAGTTATCTCGAAGAGAAGGGCCAAGATTATGAATGAAGTTATCTCGAAGAGAAGGGTCAAGATTATGAATGAAGTTATCTCGAAGAGAAGGGCCAAGATTATGAATGAAGTTATCTCGAAGAGAAGGGTCAAGATTATGAATGAAGTTATCTCGAAGAGAAGGGCCAAGATTATGAATGAAGTTATCTCGAAGAGAAGGGCCAAGATTATGAATGAAGTTATCTCGAAGAGAAGTGTCAAGATTATGAATGAAGTTATCTCGAAGAGAAGGGCCAAGATTATGAATGAAGTTATCTCAAAGAGAAGGGCCAAGATTATGAATGAAGTTATCTCGAAGAGAAGTGTCAAGATTATGAATGAAGTTATCTCAAAGAGAAGGGCCAAGATTATGAATGAAGTTATCTCGAAGAGAAGGGCCAAGATTATGAATGAAGTTATCTCGAAGAGAAGTGTCAAGATTATGAATGAAGTTATCTCGAAGAGAAGGGCCAAGATTATGAATGAAGTTATCTCGAAGAGAAGGGCCAAGATTATGAATGAAGTTATCTCGAAGAGAAGGGCCAAGATTATGAATGAAGTTATCTCGAAGAGAAGGGCCAAGATTATGAATGAAGTTATCTCGAAGAGAATGGCGGTACAGGGAGTATATGAAATAGTAGAGGAAGCAAGACTGAGATGGTATGGGCAAGTAATGAAAATGGAAAAAGAGAGGATGCTGAAGAAAATGTTGGAAATCAAGTATGTAGGAAAAAGTCCACAAGAGAGGCCAAAAAAGAGATGTGAGAACAGTTAACCAAAAGTGTTCATGTGAAAGTAGAATAATGGAGTGAATTAAAGGAGGAAGAGTGGTGAAAGAAGAGTAGGTTAGATTCCCGGTATGACAAAAAAAAATATCATTGGTGAAATATGGGTTTATTCTTTCACAGTGATGAATTAAAAGCCGGGGGACTGGTTGTTGTGCCTGTCCTAGTCTTAAGTTATATTATAGGGCATATGAAGCTACAACAGGCCTAGTCAGCCAGTAGTGGAACATATATGGCTTGAATTAAAAAGTGACCACAGGCTGGAAACAGTAATGGATTTAAAGGGTCAAATATGTATTAGAAAACTTGGACTACGCTTTAAAATATATATATAAATAAATTATAGTAGATAAAAATAACTTAACCGTGCTTTAAAATAAATAAATAAACTATAGTAAATAAAATTAACTTAACTCCATAGAATTGTTTTCACAAAGAAAATGAACTTTTGCAACATACAAGTTTGTCAGCTAAGTGTATGACACTAGTAGTTTACATAAATGCTACTAAACTTCTTAAAACATTGGTTAATAGGGGTGTTCTAAACCCACATTTTTATACTAGGCAAAGTCAAGTCAAGTGTATGCAAGAGTTCTGAATCCAAATAAAAGCTTTAATCCAATTAAAAATTGTTTTATATAAAAAAAATAATAATAATGCACATATTTTTACAACTCCAGACATCAAATATAATTTACAAAGTGTTTAATTGCAAAATTAGGGATGGATGGGATCCCAATCCCGAACCCTCAGGAAAATGACGAGAATCTATTCATTTCCGAGAGTTGAGCAGGAAAACCCTTTCCCAGCAATAGTTCGGCGGGAAATAAATCCCACTTATTGTTCCAGCAGGTACTAGTGGCTCAATCCCTCTAGGAGAAAGTTGTCTTCTTTGTACTGTAAAAAAGTTGGTGAGGGGGAGGTATTTTACTGCCTGTGGTGAGACAGCTATATATTTAAATTAGTTTATATTAATACATGTATATGTTCTATTGTACATGGAGTCACTAAAATTCACACCCCTGTATTCTGTAATTATTATAAAAAAAGGTTTTTTTTCAATGTTTCCAGTTTCCAATTCTGTTCTCATGGGAAATTGTTATTTCCCAAAGTCATTATGTCAATTATGCATAGGCCTAGATAAAATAGGTTGGACTGACCTTGAAATACATCCAGCAGTTTGGGCAACATAGTCACTATTCTCATGATTGTATACTATTATCAACTAGGGCTTGACAGATGTCAATTCTCAACATGATCATGGTACAATTGGTAAGATGATAAGTATTTGGTTAACAGATTCTTAAAACCAATCTTTCGTTATTGAATCAAGAGAAGAAGATTCAAGAAAAACTAAAGAACTATCTGAGGTTTCAAAACCTTACTATAGATTCAGGACTTAAACTTTATTTCAGTACCTAATTTTTTTCATAAGTTGATATTTATAGAATTATTTTAAAATTAGAGCGGGCCTGGGACGAAGGGGTCCCTGAAATTTTATGAACAAAACATATATGGCTTTATTTATGATTGAAACAATATCAAAATTAAGGTACAAGTACAAATTAGGGGGCTGTGATACCATAAAAAGCACTTCAGAGAGATTCTAGAGGTGTTTAATATCTAGAATTTGTACTAGCCTTTGGCAGTTATGGTGATATGTTGCTAAAAAGACACTTCGGATAACTTTTAGAGGTGTTTAGTACTTAGAATTTTTCCTAGCCTCCGGCAATTAGGGGGTTATGTTGCTATAAAAAACACTTTAAATAGCTTCTACAGGTGTTTGATATTTATATTTTTTTTCTAGCCTTCGGCAATTGGGGATTGTAACCACCAAACCCCCTGAAATTATTGGCTGGCTACTGCAATGGGCATATTATACTCATCTTTTGGGGCATAGAAATGGGGGAGGAAGTAGCTTGCCACCCCCAAGTGTTTGAATAAATTAGGCTACCGTTATTTGATCACCAAAGATACCGAGATCCTTGTATGTATCAACTATTTATGAACATCAGCCTGTCTGTTGTTAGCAACCAAACAAAGAAGAGAGATTACAGGGGTGTTAATTAAAGAACTTTAAAGGGGTGTCAATTCTAGAGAACATTGAAGGGGCTTTAAACAGAGAGACATTTCAGGGGGTTTCAAACATAGAGAATATTTATTTGAAGGGTTTAACAATTTTGCTGCGTTAATCGGATATATCCGATCTCAGCATTATAGCCATTGACTGCGGAAATCGATTTTACCCCACAATGTGTAAACTTTATTTACATTTGCTGCAACAGTCGGAAATAGCCACAAGTGTGTTAGAATGCTGAATTTTTCATACAAGCATGCCTGTGCGCCTCTGACATCTAGTGTTAGTTTTGAGAGCTGTCAATTACCAGCTGCTAAGTCATAACAATAGTAGCGCCTGTTTACTTCCGCATTTCACTACTTGTAGCACACGTGCAATATTTATGTGGTAGAAAACATTGTTAAGGGATTTATTAGTGTGGTTTTTGTTATATTTACCTGGTTATTCTACTGTGTTAGTAACATTTAATTTATGATTCATAAATTTGTGCCATGTGAAGTGTAATAAATATAATATTTGGTTAGTATGGCAATTGAAAAATTCAATAACTCACCGAGTTTTAAAATCTATTTTAATTCTTCTAATTGCTATTTAATTTTTATTCTTTGCCCAATTCCTATTTTGAAACCATGCCTAACACAAATATATGATCTTATAGACTACACTAAGGAAATCACCAATGTAGAACAAAATTGTTCAGGTTGTGTTGATGTAACCTAATTTTCAAAAGTTTCTTTTTATTACATAAGGCCTATATTAGGCCAGTATTAGGCCTATAAAATCCTCATTTAGCAATTGATTTGACACTATTGTGGTTTGCAAGTAAAATAAAGGATGGTTTTAATAGCAGAATAACATTGCATTTGGGTAAAATGTGACATATAAAATTGTATCGATATAAAATATATATTTTTATACGATTTATAAACGTGGTGCTAAATTTCATATTTAAAATGCATTACTAGTTGAAAATCAAATTATTTGATCAAAATCATGATCATGCAAATTTTCAGATTTTGAATTTTTTACTAATTAGCATTTCCGAAGGTAAGAAGTAAAAATTAAATACACAGCAAAAGGGTTAAAACCTAAATAATCTCTAAGGGGTTTAAGACTTAAAACATTTAAGGTGTTTCATAACTAAATAATATTTAAGGGATTTAAGACCTAGTTTTAGACCTAAAGAATATTTAAGGTATTTCAAACCTAGATAACCTTCAAGAGGTGTTAAAATAGAGAACATTTAACATTTTAGAGGACATTTAAGAAGAATAAAAATTATTTTTTTTCACTCTTCCAATAGGTAGTTAAATATAAAATGCCATTTTTTTAAAGAGATTTAATTAATAAATATAATGTACTAAAATTAATTATTCAACATTTGTTCAAAATTTTGCTATTTGTTTCAATAAAAAATGCTATCCACACACCCCTATCTATATCATTATATTTTTATGATATATTGTTTGTATTACATTTAATAATGTTAAAGCTTTTACAAGTATTACCATATTAGGTTAAAACCATATATATTTGTAACCTAGAATTATTCTTAAGCATCATTTTTATAATTTGCCATTCCTGTCCCGATCCTGATATTTTTACTCATTACCTGTCCCAATATAAATGTCATTCCCGTCCATCCCTAAAAACTGTTGAACAAATTTTATCTTTAGTTGATAAATTACATTACTTTTACAACATATAATTCAGTTTCTACAAATATGTTCACATGTACATTTACATTTATCAAAGCTAAATTTTGTTTTCAAAGCTAAGTAAACATTTTAAAAATTTTAACCACTCCTCTTGGTTAATCTAGGTCAATAAGGTCAAGGTTGAACGTAGGCATTTTTATGCGGGGTGCCTCACTTACGTGCCAAAGTTTCTTCTTGAAAGCCCCTCATGAGTGCCCCACCCGGCATTAGTTCACCTAAAGCACTGACTGCGGAAGCGGGAGAGATAAGCGGTTGTACTCTGCGGTGGTTACTATGCCATGAGGAACACTCCTGATGCAACTGTTGCAAGGTCGTCGCGAGATCATCCTGAGTGCTGTCCGAACCTAAACATGCAAAGTTTAATGTACCAAGTAAAATTTGTTCACAAGTTTAACCATTTAAGGAAATGAATTGGTTATAATATCAAACTGAAGTGATACCTGCAAATCAAAAACTTGACTTGATGTATGAATACATGAAAATAGGCCTAGATCGTAATAGCTTTTTTAGCTGTCAGAAAAGGCAATTGCTAAATTTTTTTTTAGTATTTCTTTAGGACGATATATTTTTTTCAATGTGGTTGTATATAATTATTTATTAACAAGGTTATTATTTTTTAATCAAATCAGGGAGCTTTCTGCTACCCCTTTAATTTAATTACAATAAAACAGTCATATTTGAAAGCTTAAACTGCTATTATACAGTACAAGGGTCTCACTGGAAGCTGCAGGCATTGGACCATGGAGGTAACGTTCCACACGAGATAAATTGAGGTGAGAATTCTTAGTTTGAGGATCTGAGCTACTAGCTGCTACATCCAGGTCTTCATAGCTGATCTTCTCCTGGATTCGCAACTGTAACCAATATTTTGCATATTTTACAATGCATATTAACTTATTTATAAAAATAGTGAACACTCATTGTAGGGGTGTGTGATGACTCTTTGAAAACTTCGACTTCACTACCAAAACAAAATGTTCGATTCGACAATTACAAAGCTTCGCCAATAAATATATTTAAAGTTAAAATACACAATCATTAGGGCTAGATGGGATCCAAAGCCCTCTGGAAAATGTCGAATTTATCCATTCTCCAGCAGAAAAGAAATATGTTGTAAAATTAGAATGCTGGGTGATGAAGGAAATACAATGATGATAGGATAAGAAAAGGAACTATGCAGGGGATATTTCAAGTTAAAGGAGAAGAATGGAAAAAATTAAAGGAGGAAGAGTGGTGGAAGGAGAGAGGAAGATGGAGATATTTTACTAAACCGACCCGGCCCGGCCCGGTCACAGCTTGGAAACAAATGATGTTGATGAGTCTGAAATTTTCTCAAATCCTTGAATCTCAAATATTCTTAAGGATTTGAGGAATTTGAAGATTCTAGGGCCCACCCCTACTATAAAGTTTAATAGAGAAGAGCTGAGAAAAATACAAATTGTAAAGTATATTGTAAGTGTGATTAAGGCCAAAGAATGGGAGTATAGAGGATATAATAATTAGTGGTGAAGGAAGAGTTTTTCTTTGGGTGTTTAAGAGACCTGCTATGGAAAAAAGAAGTGCTCTTGACGAGTAAGAATGTGCTGGATAGCGCATACTTTGTACCCATTGTCACATATGCCGCAGTGTAACAAGTTACAATGTAACAAGTGTAATGATATTGATTTGGACCGCTCTCATATATTTAAAGAGTCGTGTATGAAGGTATTTTTCTTTAAAGTATCGTATGTAAATTATCCTTTTAAGACTTCATCCATGGAGAATCACGCGCTTTTGAAGAATAGTCTAGAAGGATTGCACCATCAAAACTTATTTTTTATTTTCAAAATTTAACTACATAATATTTACCAAACAAGCAAGATATGCCAGCTCCCTATATCCAATAGGAAGCTAGCCTTCAAAACACCTGTCACAGGGACGCTTTTGATTGGTTGGTTTTGACACTGGTCACGAGAGGTCCAAGGGGCAAGGAGTATGTCATATATAAGCTGTGTGTGCATATGAATATACAGAGTAATCACAAAAACAGAGTAGACATACATCCAGAGTGTGCTGGCGATAAAGAGAAAGAGTAGTCACATACACACAGAGAGTGTGCTGGCGATAAAGAGAAAGAGTAGTCACATACACACAGAGTGTGCTGGCAATAAGAGAAAGAGTAGTCACATACACAGAGAGTGTGCTGGCGATAAAGAGAAGATAGTCACATACACACAGAGTGTGCTGGCGATAAAGAGAAAGAGTAGTCACATACACACAGAGTGTGCTGGCGATAAAGAGAAAGAGTAGTCACATACACACAGAGTGTGCCGGCGACATAAACTAGAGTATGTGTAATATCACGACAGTACATAATTTGTATTTCAAGTAAAAGTGTATAAGAAGATATAATCACTCCAATAAATCGTGTGCAACGTTAATAGTTGTATTTATTTAAATAAAACAAACCGTATCACCATAATTGGCTCCCAATCGCAGGACAATTATATAATAATTCCTTATCATCATAATTGGCACTCGATCACGGGGCTATAAAAACTAATTATATCTCAATAATTCCGTATCATCATAATTGGCGCCCAATCGCGGGACAACTATATCACAAACATTCCAAAACTTCATAATTGGCGCCCAACTTGGGGCAATTATATCACAAACATTCCAAAACTTCATACAAGTTACATTGTAACAATTCAATCAAATGGCATAACACTCACCCTCCTACCCGTTTGGACTCCAACTTCAACGCGCCTGGTATGACCTCCTCCCTGTAACTCTCTGTCTCGCTGACTGAAAGGAGGCGTGACCCGACTGAGCAAGCAAAAGAGGCCGCACCCAAGAAAAACAAATGAAGACGGTTCCACGCATCTAGTTGTTACTTCCTCCGCCTGGCCTATTCTAGCGCAGTCGTCTAGTTGCCAGGATGCCCGCCAAGCTTCTACACGATTCCAGGTCTCATACCTTCCACTCCCCTTTACCCCTTTGTCTCCCCTACACTCTTAGGATATGTGGTCTTGTGAACTCGCTATATATGGCGGTGGTTTTTAGATATCGTATCTCAGTGTATCATAGGCTTAGCTGCAACTTAAGCTAAGGTTTAAGCTTAATTCTTCAAAATTCTATTTCGGTTAAATAATGGGGATCTTTTCAAAATTATTGTTTTTGGACTTATTATTTTTAATTTAGATTACGGGATGGATTTTGTTGTGTGGTTGGTATCAGTGTGGTTTGTAACTACGTATCTTTAAGTATTTTACCTACTAGGGGAACTTAACTGCTCTCCAATGCAAAGTAACTTCTGTTTCGCCGCTTGGCAGCTTGCGTTTAATTGTGCTTTTGTCTGTCTGATTGGCAGTTGATGACATTTACTGAATAATTTGGGTAAACTTAACTTTGATTGTTTAAATTTACATATTGTTATGTGGGAGCCAAGCACTTCCACGTTCAGAAATGTGCTTATAAGGTTAACTGTTTTAAACTTATGTAATGTTGTTGAGATAATGAAATAATTATTGTGTGGGTAAATAATACATTGATAGTTTAAATTTACATTTTATTATGTGGAGATTGAGCACTTTAACATTTGAATAATATACTTATTACCTTAATTGCTCTGAAATTACAATATGATGGTACAAGAAGAAAGCTCTCAAACTATTAGTATAGTGCTTTGTAACATTAAGAGCTTTGATTTACATCATGTATCTGTGGGAAAGCAGAACACTTTAATTAGTTAGATTTATACTTTGTTACCTTATTTCTTTGGAATTCATTTTAAGGCTGAGTGCTTATAAATATAGTACTGTACTATTAAACTTTGATGTATTTGAACATATTTTGTGGTTGTAACATTTCTCCAAAAAATCATCAATTATGGCTCATAACTTCTATTACATCAGAGTATCAGAGTACGTATTATTAGCACAAGAGTGTAAGAACGCGCCAGTCGTGTTGAGCCAGACCACCGAGGATGGGGAGATCGAGGTTCGAATCTCGGTCGGGTGAACTGGGGGTGGTTTTTCCTAAATGGTTTTCCACTCTCCCTCCACGCAAATGCGGGTTCACTTCCTTTAAATTCAACCTTACCAATTCCTAATCCACTAGTGTAATTAGTACTTAAGCGTATAACCCGAACGGTAGTAAGACGCGGTGCTAAAAAAAAAGAGTGTAAGGTGCTTGATAAAATATTTTGGTATTGCATTCTTGGGGCGTTTAATTACTGTACAGTCCAAATATTGTTGCCGCAAAATGGCGGAATTCTTATATTTTGAAAATTATTACTGTTTCTTTAAAACATTATTATAGTACAAATAACTATCACAAGGTGACTAAATTTAAATTGAGGTCAATTCAAATTCTGACCTTTTGTGTCATACCTTGTTGTTCATTATCCTAGAAGGTAATTATGATTGTCTCTTCTGGAAGCTGTAAGATGGCGGCTCTTTAGTCAATATATATATATATATATAGACTAAGAGCCACCATCTTATATATAAATGAATTGTTAATGTTTATGTTTGTTTATGTTTGATTCTTTGTTTCACTATAAATAAAAAACTATTGTTCTCTTGTGACTCCTTGACTATCATTTTTATGGGGGGGTTGGGTTACAGCAGAAACATGGACAATGAATGTAAGGAGACTAGCAGAATAGAGGCCATGGAAATGGAAGTTTGTGAGGAGCATGAGATAGTACAATAAGCTCGCTGAGATGGTATGGTCATGTGATGAATATAAATATATATATATATGTATATGTATATACTTAGCACCGCGTCTTACTATCTGTTCGAGTTAAACGCTTAAGTATTATTTATGCTAATGGGTTAGGAATTAGGAAGGTTGAAAATAAAGGAAGTGAACCCACATTTGCGCCGAGGGAGAGTGTAAAGCCATTTAGGAAAACCGCCCCCAGTTCACCCGAGCAAGATTTAAACCTCAATCTCCCCATCCTCGGCAGTCTAGCTCAACACAAAACCAAGACTAACTACGCCACCGAGGCAGGTGTCATGCGGTGAAAATGAAAAAGGAGATGATTACAAAGAAAACGATGGAGATGGAATATGTAGGAATAAGACCACAAAGGAGACCACGAAAAAGATAGGAGGAGCAGATAACAAAGTGTGCAAGTGAGAGTAGAAAAATGGAAGTGATTAAAGGAAGAGTGATGAAAAGGAAGAGTGATGAAAAGAAAGAGGGAGATGAAGGCATTTTACTAGAAAGAAAAAACAAATTAATAATTGTGTTTTATGTGAGGGGGCGAGTCCTAACCCGACCTGTTTTAGTACTAACTAAATATTGCAGTCAATGAGGTATTTCCACTTTACTTGGCTTTTGGCTATTTGGTAGTTACATTAATTAGCTCTTGTTGAAATGTTTAAAAGCACTGCTGCCCCCTCACAATATAGAAACACAGGCTTTGTAATAAGTATAATAGAGATAAAGACGAAATCGGTAGTTTTTGTATTGCATTTTATCCTTCCTTGTTACATGACATAAGTTTATTATTTCACATTTTCTACATGGTATAATTAAAGTTTTAATGGAGTTTAATGCAATACCTTTTTGTTCTTTTGGTAGTCCACTGAATCGGAGGAGACTGTACCATTGGACTGACCAGGTGTGTGGAGGATGGTGGCAGAGTTGGGTTTGTCCGGAGGGCTTACAGAAGATAAGTTATTTTGTTGGCAAGCTTTCAATACCATGATTGAGTGTTGATTGAACCTGAAACAACACATTGTTTTAAGTTTTATATTTTTATTCATAGTTTTAACACATTTATTAGTTACCATTTTTATTTTTTTAAAGCTCCTTAACTAAAGTACATAGAAAAGTAAATCTTATTTTTATGTTTTCCAAAATTCAGATTTAACATTTGCAGGCAAAATTAATTTTCAGATACAAGATCAGATTTGTAAAGTTGTGGATTTAATCTATTTTAATAAAGTTTAGTTTAAATAACAACAAAGGACAAAAATAATTAATGAATGTGGATTTAGAGCCATAATGATATAACATACCTTGCGTGTACCTTGACTAGGTGTTTGCCTGTCCATACCCAAAATACAAAAAAATATTGATAAACCATACCTTGCTTGCTGGGCAAGATAGTCCCGTTGAATTGTGGGTAATAAATTGGTGAATCCGTGAATAACCCTCAGTTTATGGAGAAAAAAAAGTTTTATTGATTTCTGTTGTATCACCTCTTGATATGTTTATACATTCAATCAAAACTTTGGGATACTAACTAACATTTAACAAAATATTTGATTGAATTTTTTATTGATAACAAACTTGGGTTTCAATTTTTATTTGCTGTTTAACATAGGCCTAGGTCTATGTATTCGGCCATGCAATTAGCTTGCGGAGAAAATATGGACCATTTTTAGACTGTAAGTAATATAAATTTAAAAGTTATGTTCTAGTAGGCCTATTTATATTAGGCTATCATTACGCAAATATTTTAATTTATTTATGTTTTGGTTATATTATTTCACAGCAAGTTTCTGGAGACATACATGAAGTGAGTCAAGCGACTGCAGGGAACATAGTCCATACAATCGCTGGACTCTTGGCTGGAAAGACAAAAGATTTTGTAAAGCTGGCTGCAACAGAAGCTGACTATCGCAAAGCAATGCAGTGGTTTTATGAAATTAGAGGTTTCCCTGGTGTGGTGGCATGTGTCGATGGCACACACATACCAATCAAAAATCCTGGTGGTGTATGACCCGAAATTTACCGAAACAGACATGGATTGTTCTCCTTGAATGTACAGGTATGTCAAATATAGGCTAGTTACTAAATGCCTACTGGTAAGTTTACTTTTGGCACATTTTTAATGCTACGAATCACATTAGGGCTATAAGGCAGAGTAGGCCTACTTTGTGATTTTTACTCGAACAAGGCAATGAATTGTAACATAAATAGAGCTATAGAATACTTTTTTCTAGTAAACCTTAGTAATAAAAAAAATAGTATGAATTTTAGCACACATCTTAACACCCGTTCTGGTTAAACACGAAAAAAAAAAAAAAAAAGTAAACACAAACTTTTATTACACAAGTTAAAGAAAGACACACATAAATTGGTCATAGCCTACATAATTGTTTTGTTTGTTTTAAATCTATTTATTTTTAATATGGTAGTTTAAGCCTAGTTGGTAACACACAACCCAATTTCTTCTAGTAAAAGTTGTACAAGATCTTGGTCACATTGATTTCTCTATCAAGTCTTTGATTTTGGTGAAATAGTCACAAATAGGAGATAAATCAATGATACATTTATTGAGTTTATTATTTATATTTATTATAATTCAAATGTAACTCTAAATTGAAGGCCCTGACTATTTCTTTAATTAATAATCAATGCCTAATAAATATGCTATATTTTCATTTAGTTCATAAAGATCATCTCTGCATAAGGCACAAAATTCATTAAACAATGATTATAGATGTACTTTAAGATTTGTTCCTTGTTGATATTAAATATCGCATAGATTCTCAAATATGAATATTATAATCATAATGGATCGATGACAATCTATTTTCTTTTATATATATTTCTAGACACACATATTACTATCATTTGCATGTCACACACATATGTACTAACCACACAAATGAGTTACAGATGAGCAAGGTTAAATTTGGGGGGGGAGTGGAAAATCTTGTTGGTAAAACACTCAGTACACCCACCTGGGATCGAACCCCTATTTACCACTCATCAACAATCTTGTCTATTGTGAGGGATGTCTTAAACCATGCGACTATGAAAGCAAGTCTTTCTATCTTGATTATACCATCTTAACAAATCCTTTTATTATGTGTGTCTAAGGGCCATTTTCATAGTCAGATTTAGTACGCCTCAAGTGCGGCGCTATACTAAATACAAGATGTCACCTACCTGAAATTGAATGGAATGGGCCAGTTTCATATGCGAAACTGGCCCATTTCATTTTGTTCTAGGTAGGTGTCGTCCTGTATTTACTATCGACTCGCACTTTAGGCGTACTAAATCTGACTATGAAACTGGCCCTAAGACTCTATACTTTCTTTTGATGACAGTTTTATGCTATTTAAACATTGATATTTTTTTTATTTGTAAATTCAAATTAAATATCACACACATTGCAAACAAAGGTTAACAAGGCTATGGCAAGGTGGCCTATTTCAATTAACATTACATAATTTGTAAAATTCAGAATCTTTGATTCCTGTGTTCATTCGTCATTTTTCAACAAGTTTAACATTATTTGAAATGACCATGACCATGCTAATCATAATTTCCTCTTTGTGTGATGTTTATTTCATATATGCATATTTGTTCAATACTTTTCAGTCAAAATGGCTACATTTTTAATGTTAATTCAATTGGTAGGCTATGATTCCACACATCCATTATAGACTCGCGCCTTACATTAGGAGTGAAGAATGATCCTGAAGACGGAACAATTCCTAGATAGCTCAGTTGTAATACGTCCAAAGGTCCCAGATTTGATTCTCATATCTGGTTGTTGTTTTTCAACTAATTTAATATTACATTCTAATTGATGGAGAATACCTGTTGTAAGCATAATTCTAAGACATTAAACCAAGAATTTTGAAATGCTTGGTGTTTGTAACTCACAATTATGGCGATTATTACATATTAAATATCTACCCCTACTGGACTTAAGTGTTTTTATCAATAAAATTAATAGCTCAAAACATACAATTATTTGTTCTAGTTTTTTTAAGTTACTATACCAGCAGGTTCATATTAATGTTGTAGGGCTGACTATGTGTAGTTTTGGACTTTGCGCACCTATAAAACAAATTTGGACCAATGCTAGCTTAGGGTGTTTAGTGCATTGAATAACATATTTATTAAATCTAATTAATATTTAAATGTAAGAATATAATATTTATTTACATTTAAAGCCATTACTCAATTCGATGTTTAATTGCTTAAGATAAGATTGAAGGAAAAGTGTCTCATGTGTAATCAAACCATCATTTGATGTTAGTTTTAAAAACTCGAAATCATGAAATAGGATCAATACAAGTAAAATAGTAAAAATAATAGGCACATTTTTTTCCCCTTTCTTTAGATTGTTCTTCCTACTGTGTACCAAATTTAATACCTTTCCTATATTAGCTAAATGCAATAAACCTATATTATCAGTTAACCGGTAAGCTGATGTTTTTAAGCACTTGCCTTACTTACTATACCTTTAGTCATGGGGATGAGGAAGGTTTTATTTAGAGGAAGTGTACCCATATTTGTGTGGAGGAAGAGTGGAAAATTATAGTAAGCTACCCTCAGTACACCTAAACCTCAATCTCCCACAAATGGTAGGCTAGTATATTGTGAAAGTGCCGCCTTAGACCATACGGCCACTGCAGCTTGTCAATTTTATTCTTTTAATTTAGCAACACACACATGCACACACACAAATACTTTTCTTTAAGCTGAGGAAGTGTATATATATATTCTTTCTCAGCTCAAAATAAAATATTGTTTGTTTAACAATTTAACATGAAAAACAAAGCTTTTTGTTTTGGAAAGAAAATTTTGCTGTAGGCTGATTATTAAAATACTTATATTTAATTTTTACTCGAATAATGTTTTATTTAACATTTTGGTTGAAATACAGCTCTGTTGTGGAAAATAAAAAACTAATGCCATCACAACCCATAAAAAAAGACACTTGGAAATAAATATGCAATGAATTCAACACTGTGGCTGGTTAATAGAAGGACTCTACTTCTTTTTATCTTTTCGCTGACTTAGCTCCCAGCAGACCATTTCCAACACCAGCTTGGCTTTCCCAATTTGCAGAGCATTCAGGGCTTGCTAATGCTAGAGTGCCATCATGTGTAGCTCCTGCCTTTCATTGATCTCCATTTTCCGGCGTTCTTTTTCATTTTCTATTCCCAAGCCCTGGAATTCCACTTCCTTTTCTTCCTTTAGCTGGAAGAGGCGCTTGTGTGCTCCATCTTCATACTTTCTAGGTCTTTCTGATGGTCAATGAACCCTCTCACCCTCACGGGTCTCAAGCAAAAAACTTTTTGAGAACTAGAATGTATAGGCCCTATTGTTGACAGAAGCAGATTTCAAGTAGGGCCTAAGCATTTCAATAATTAGGCCTATAATTGGAAGATAGTAAAAGTTGGCCATCGAGTAAATAAACACAATCGGAAGTTTCATTAAAATGAAATTTCTTAGATCAACATCAGATCTATTACCTCATGATTGAACCAACTCAGCAGCTGCAGAAGGTGGTTCTGAATATGGATCAACAGCTTCCTCAGCTGAAGTGGGAACTTCTGGAAGGTAGAAAGCTGGCTGGGACAAGGATGATCCACAGGGGACAGGTTGAAAGGCTGGGAGTGTTTGGATAGGAAGTTGGGATATTGAAAAAGTTTCTTCTGGGATAGGGGAGGGAGGGGGGATGGGAACAAGTAAAGGGGGGCAGGGGCAGGGGCAGGGCAGAGGTTAGAACAATTGGTGGGGCAGAAAGAGGAAAAGAAGCTGCTGGGGCGGGAATGGAGCAAGATACAGCACTAGGGTGGTTGTTATGCTACGCACGATGATAGTCACTGTCCAGAGATTCCACTTCATCATCCAGACCAGGTTGAATGAGCAACACCTGGGCAATGACTTCTTCAGCCACCTGGATCTTTCGAGGGGGTCCTCCACTAGTACCCAGAGTGTGCCTCTTTTGGACAGCCAACTCTTTCATGGTGACCGCTTTCTGCATGCCTCAGTGCTTGTTAAAATAAAATTATTTTTTATACTACAATGCAACTTTACAAACTAATAATTTGTAAACTTCTCCCATGTTAAAATTTTATTATAAAACTTCATATTTATTTCAAACTTCCAGAATATAATAGTTGAGAACTTAGGTTGTGGTTTCTGTTGTTGCACTACGAAACTTACAGGGCTTAAGTAATAATTTTTATATTGGTTTCAATTAGTTATATTTGGAAATTAATTCCAGTAATTTCGGACAAGGTAATTTTAATTATCAATAATTTCAATCACCTTCATATTTCAAGAAGGAACGAGGAAGAGAGTTGGAAGCAGTACAGCACAGTGTAGAAAACTGTCAAAAAAAATTTTTCAAGGTGTAGGTGAGATTATGCCTTTGAGCACACGACCAGTGAATAGGCCTTTGCAATATTTTACCAAAATTAATGTGTGGCTCTAAGTACATTAATGTTCATTGACCAGGGCCAAATCAAGGAATTCAGGATCCATTTCTAAAATGGCCCCAAGCTTATTTTTTTACTGTGCCACAAATGTACTAAATACATTAATGTTAGGAATGAGGGAGGTTGAATTTCTAGGAATTGTACCCACACTTTCACGGAGGAAAACTGGAAAACCAACTTCAGTACACTTGACCAAGATTCAGATCCCAATCTTCCCATCTTTGTCAGTCTAGTCTATCGTGACATTGATTCCTTAAACTATGCGGCCACTGAAGCGGGTGGACATTCTTTTTAGTACTGTGTCTTACTACCTGTTTTAGTTATACACTTAAGTACTAAATACACTAATGGGTTAAGGATATGTTTCAAAGGAAGTGAACCTATGTTTGCCTGGAATGACCAGAAAATCTGGGTATGAATCCCATTTTAAAATATTATTGTAATAAAAAAAGGTGTTGATAGGCCTATTATAGGGGTCTCTCCAAGCATGGTAACTGGAGTTGTGTCCCCCTCCCCCAATTATTCTGGCCCAGTCAATGGTTATAAACATAAGCTTATCTGTTGCAAACAAAAATAAAATTACACACATTACCTTTTAAGCTGCAGCTCGTCCCTCCTCACAACAGCAGCTACGGCGTTAAATTCCCTGCATATTCTTATCAAGGTTCTTCCTTTTTCTGTGGATTGTGGTGGCATTGGTTTTTTTATTTTCCAAAGTAGAACTGTATTTCAATAAAATGTTAAACAAAACATTTCTTTCATGTGGGTTGAATCTGGGAGCTTTCTTTATTGTTTCCATGTTTTGTGTTTATATTACAAAATACAAATACACCGCACGCGACCGTTTTTCTGTGTTTTGCTCTGTAATATTTATTTGTTGGGTGAGCTCATTCCTCTATTTTTCTCTCTTCAAAATCTCTGCTACTTGCGCTTAGTGTGTATAGTGTTGCAACTTTTCTCGAGTTTAAACTATTACTTCTGTTGCCTTTTCTCCCGGCCATAGCTTGCAAGCAACGACTTGCCTGCTGTAAGCTCGTGGTTTATCATTAGCGTAGCAACGAGAAAGCTGGGTAGGGCCAAGCACAGACCCTGCAGACTATGACCAGGTGAAGACATGGCTGCATGTATATCAATATAGGCCTTAAAAGTAAAATCGAAATTTACAAAGATTCAAAAGCAAAATTTTTGACTCGCACACATCTGTACTTAAAATAATCAACTGTATACCCAGCATTCAAATTTTCATACTCAAGAGCCAAAGGCTATTTTGCTGTGAGAATTTTAGACATACCTCTTTATCATACTTTGGTGCACAATGTTGCCACTTTGAGAAATTGCAGTCTTGTCCATGCCTGCACCATATCCGTCATCTAGTGTCTGGTCTTCAAACGAGGCTATATCCACCATTGGATCATCTATTCCTGCATTGATATCTCTCTTCAATTCTAGCAACATTTACAAAGTAGAGTTAGTCACAAAGACTTAGCTTGCAAAGAAATAACTAATGGATAGCTTCCCAATGTTCAACACATTACACTAATCATCTCAACAAGGACAACCTCTTTTCGCTTTATGAGGTAATTGTATTATATTTGGAAGAAGGTACAGGAAAGGTGGATAGAAACATATAAAAGGGGACAAACACAATATGGCTTTTACAATGAAAAGAAGAACACAGTTAACACTTTGCATTGCTGCCAATGGACAAAGAGGTAATGGTTGCCTCTCCAAGAAAATTGATCGTCACCGCCCAATCCCCCTACCTAGGTTTCATTCTATCAGAAATCATCAGGGAGGAGTTGGAACGTACAACACAACTTCCTAAAAGATACAAAAAGGATACAATGGAAATTAGTAAAGAATGATAGGACACATAGATAGGAACATATAAAGGGAATAACATTTTATGTTTTTATCCACCTTTCCTTCTTCCAATTATAATAAATTACACTAATGAAACAGGGATAAGGAAGATTAAATTCTTTCAAGGAAATATGCCAGCGTTTGTGCGGAGAAAGAGTGAAAAACCATCCAGAGTAAGCTACCCTAAAACCTCTAACAGGGATTTGAACCCTGTTATTGTTGAGCACAAATGCAGGTTACAGGTATCTAATTTATTAATCCAATATTTCTAAAAACCTGATTTGAAGAAAATGGCCTTAGGCTTACAAAAGTGTGGACAGACTGCATAATAAAAAGAAATATTTTGGAAATGTACACTCTGTTTACCCTGGAAGGTTGCTGTCTTACCTTGACATATTATACCATGATCTAATCTTAAAACCCATCCCATAGTGAAATAATAAAAGGTAAGATAGGCAAAGGGTACATTACGCAAACAAGTTAAAATCTTGAAATGTTTATTGCTATAATATATAATGATACACATAGGTAAAAATAAAAAATGTAGTTTTTAAATACATTTAAGAGATAATGACTATTTAGTTTATCTTCTGTAAAAGAAAGTGTGAAATAAAGATTAACTTTCCTCAGTTAATCGATATATTAACATGCATAAATTTTAGGAATGGGCTATTAAATCTCTTGAATACTTGGGGATATTTGAGATTCGAGGACGTGAGAAAATTTTTAATTTAAAATTCAAATCCTTATTTATTTTTTCAAATTTTCAAGTGAATTTGAGTAAGAGCTCTAATACTGCTTATTGGTGATTCAGATCAAATTATAAATATAGGATGAATTCAACAGCCAGAACCCAGACCAGTAAATTAACTGAATGTCAGAATGTTATAATGAATGGATTATAAGAAAGAATGTTATTTGGTTACAATTTGTCTTTTATTATTCTATTACATTTATATTTCATTTTATTTTCATAATTTTTTCCAAGATTCAAATTCGAGGTTCAAAGGTAAAGAGGAAATTCGGATTCATAAAATAGTGGATATGACCCAACACTGTTTCGATTTATTTTTCAATGCAGACATAAAAAGCCAATTTAGATGCATCCATGTTAACATATTACTTAATGATTATTAAATTGTGTGATACCCATACCTTGGTCGTCTAGTTTGGCACACTCAGTAAAGAGATCCTTTGTACCAGTATTGATCCGGTCACGGTGAAAGTAGTGAGACTGAAAGAACTTTGTCCAGAACTCTGATTCGCTAAGTTTATGAGGCACATACTCTAGATGTTTCTTCCGAACAGCTGGGTATGTTTTGAAGATGCACTCAATGATGTCAGCAGTCAGGTTATAGCGCAGCCCATTACAGCCATCGGTCTGTGGTTTAATGTCTGCCTGCAGACAGTTCGGAAAAGTGTTATAATTTGGTTAGGGACATGATAAGACAAACATGTGTATCCTATTTTGGCAGGTTATTTCAAAAGCCCTCCAATATATATTGGTACAATTTACTACTAGTATTCAGGCATTAACAGCTTAACTCAATATTATTTTTTGGGGTTTCACTTTCTGCCGGCAAATTGTAAAATATATGTATTTAAATTGTAAAAACTGTGGAATCTGAATCAAAAAAATTGTAGTTATAATTTAAGAATAGAAATCGTGACATTTCTATATATAAATTTATTTTGTCTATCACCGCCTCTTAAGGTTAGTTTATACACATATATGATAAATACTCTAATGGGGTAAGGATGAGTAAGGTAACCATTTTAGAGGGGTAAGCTACCTGTATTTGGGTAGAAGGAGAGTGAAAAACTATCCACCGTCAGCAGATCCGATTTGGATCCAAACTTCGATCTCCTAGTCATCAGGTCAGTTTAACACGAGAATGACGCTTTAAATTATTCGGCCATTGAAGTGGCTAGTAAAATATAAATTGGAAAAATATGTTTTTACTACAAGAATATTGTTTTTTATTTTCATTAGGAAAAGGTTAAGCTTGTTTAAGATATTTATTGAAATTTTTTTAATGATTTAAAGCATGTTCAAGATCAGAAAATAATCCAGTAAATTAGTCATGAAGAAGTTTTTTTTATTACAATAGCAAGTGTTTCGAAAACTGAGAAATGGTAAAAACAATTAAAAGCCTCATATGAAGAGACATAAATTCTGAGTAATAAGGAGCAACGTATACAGTTATAAATGTAGAGAAAAGATAGTTCAATGTTTGGTTTTCAATACTTTCCATTTTTGTAAAGTATTTTTAAAGATCTGTAAAGATTAGAAAACTGACTTCACTTTGGAAAAAAATATAGAAATAATGCTGGTTTCAAAAATAACAGTTAAAATTCTAATTTATGTTCAATATTGTATTCTTTTGTTTTGCCACTGCGAATGAATTTGCTAAGGGCTGTACAGAAAAACATCTTACGAGTTATGTATGGGATATAGAATTTAAATGTCAATATAATCTAAGAAAATGTATGAATTGACACATAGAAGTGACGATGAGATAACTAGAGAGAGATGCAAGGAATGGTGTTAGTCAGAGGGACACCACCCAGTCTCCGGATGTTAATTCATCTATGTGAAAGGAGAAACCCACATTTCACTAATGATAAATTTTTCGACCATGCTGGGAATCAAACCTGGGACCTTTATTCCAGTAACAGAAACACTAACAACTGAGCTAAAGTGTTGGATGGGACAAAATTTAGGTAGAAGAGAAATACAATGACCAAGGTTGGTAGAAGAACTTGGTTCGCCAACCAATGAGTAGATGGAATGACATGAGAGATGTGTATTGCTATTCTTAAATGATATGTATATACTTTTATTAGAAATTTATAAATGAAAAATATCTCAAATAATTGATTTGCATTTTATGAAAGATGATAAGTGTATAAGCCTGGCTAAGTAGTATAGTATTTTTTCATGGCTCAAAATTTGATTCAGATTCCAGTTTATTTCATATTTTTATCGATTCAGTTTGCTTTGAATTTAAAAAGTGGACTTTACACAACCCTAATAGTTTTCAAGTAAATTCCATGATGCACAATACGGGTTATGTTTAATAACTGTGTTGATAGCACCAGTTTAAATGGTCCACATCTTTATTCTTAAAGTCATACACAGTTCAAGCAAATACAGTTTTACTTTAAAAAAAAATTGTCATTCTAATTTTGTTTAAATATCCCTAATGAATGAGAGTCTGCCACTTTGTTCGTCTCAGATGTAGCACCAAGCTTATTGACCGATTTTATTTGCACCATTTAGAGATAAAAGACAAACTTTAACTTAATAGGTCCGGCACATTTTACAAGAATTGTATTCAGGTTTTATTTGAATAATCTTTAAAACTTATATGGTAGCTTACCAAGAATGCTCCCGATACGCCCACCTCTTGTTTCTGGGCTTGTTGTTTCTGTGTGTATTGTGTTGCATGCTGGCTCCAGAACTCCTCTGGAGATATCACTTGGGTTATCACAAGGTCTCGATAAAGCTGGAGCAAAGCAGGGTTTTCAGACAATAATCTGCAACAAGCCATAAGAATGGAATTAAATTACATAGGAGGGTATTCACATCCCGTGAAAATAATTAAAACCTCTATTTAGTTACATTCACAATGTTGATCAGAAACTACACAAAAGTATTTAAATAGTGTTTTTTAATATACTTAGTGATGTGTCTGTTCTAAAATTATAATGGTATCAGTACAAGCACTCAATTCCAAAATCCACTTAGACCTTTCGCCCATGGAGATACTCAAATAAGACTCAAAAGAGACTAGAATAAATTACAAATTATCAGTCAGTAGCTTGTGTGTGACTACTAATGTATAAATTCAATGGTGGTTCGCTGAAAGCTAACCGATTAACAATGTGATTAATTACTGGAAACTAGGGGTGTAGAAGCTTCGAAACTTAAGACTTGCTTCGAAACAAATTCTGGCTTTGAAGCTTTGCCAATAAAAATATTGCCAGCTATAATACTCAATTTATGTTCAATTATCACCATTAGTAGCTGTTTTGTACATTACAAATTAATATACTAATGGAAAAAAACTAAAGTCATTTAATTTATCTCTATAAGGAATACCTCTTTTCGATTTGAGGTAATTGTTTTATATTTGGAAGAAGGTATAGGAAGGATAGATAGAAACATATAAAAGGGACAAAAACAATTTGGCTTTTACAATGAAAAGAAGAACACAGTTCACACTTTACATTACTGCCATTGGACAAAGAGGTAATGGTTGCTCTTTAAAGAAAATCAATCGTCACTGCCCAATCCCCAACCTAGGTTTCATTCTATCGGAACTCATACCCAATCATCTCTTAGCATTTGGAATCTTTGTTTCTTATTTTGAGGGCTGAAGTGAGTCGAATGACAAACTTCCCGAGTAACACGCAAATGGATCAGACATGTGATTATTTTATAAGTATTTTTTTAACCTGGAGTTGTTGAGATGTTATGGAAGAAAAGAGGGTAACACTGGTGGGGTTTCTTTTCAAAATTAACAACCAACAAGTTTAATGGACCGTTTACCCACTTCCATCATATAGTTTGGGAAACTTGGCCGCAAGAGTTTATTTATATACCATATTACACGAATAAAGATAACTGCCTTTGACATAGTGTCACGTCAAGGTCACTATCTTTATGGGTGCGCATCATCCATCAAGTTAATTTAAGTCACAATGTTATTTCAGACACTCTAATAATGTAAAACTTTCAAATTATACCCAATGTGCTTATTTCCAATATTTCAAATAATGACTCACTTCATCAGTTCCCTACTATATCTTTTCTGAACTCACTTCCCCACCCCTACAAGTCAACCCCAATGAGTTTTTTGATGCTCTCTGACCTTGCTGACTGCCGTGAACCAACAAATACAAAGGAGAGGAAATGAAGAGTGGCTTGATATATAGCAATGGTATAATTTATTGTATATGTTGTAGAAAATACATTCTTTATTCAAATCATCTTTTTGAGACTTTACCACATTTTTAGATTCAGATTTTTTTTAAAGATTATAAGCTAACATAAAAATAAAAATTCAAAAAACAAATATTTCGTCTAGTGGATTTAAAACACAGCCTTTTCAAAGAAATATTTCTATGGTTGTCAGTAATGTTTGTACCTGTTTTTCTCCTCCAATTCCTTATTAACCTCTCTCTTGAACTTCTGCAGCAGCTGTTGGAGTAGTTCCTTCACGTTATCCCGATCCTTTAACTGAGCTGCTACTCCCTCATGGTTAACAAAATGGAATGTAGATGCTGATCCATCGTGTAGCACCACCTGCAGCTGGATCTTTGGTTTACCTTCAGGAGAGATCTTTTGCACTAAAGAACACAAATTCAATAGCTTTAGTGTACAAAAAAAAAAGCTGTAAGTAACAAAATAATCGCTTCCAGTATTTTGTCATCACGTTTTAATGGCTGTTTGGGTTACTACGCATTATGCACTAATCACATTAATGTGGTAGGGACATGGGGTAGTACAGGAAGAAAGGACAAGATGGTATGCGCATGTTATGAGGATGGGAAAAGAAAGAATACCAAGGAGAATGATGAAGATGAAGTTTGGAGGGAAAAAAGAAACTAGGAAAAGATAAAAGCAAGTGTGCTCGAGGTAAAGGATAAGAAAGTCCAACAAGAGTAAGGAAGGAAAAATAGTGGGAGAACAGAGGAAGATGGAAGCATTTGAATCAGTTCATGCTGATGATGATAGTAGGGATGAGAAAGGTTGAAATTAAAGAAAATATAAGCCACACATGCATAGAGTTAATGGTACATCATTTAGTTTTGTTGACGATATTGATAATTTCCAAAAACAGTATTGGAAATTTAAAATGTATAGGCCTACTTATACAGGGATATCACTATTTTCTCAACAGAAAATTCCCTGAGTTTTCCAGAAGGAGTTCCAATTTTATTCAGATAGCCCTACTTTATAGATAGTACATAATAGAAAGTAATAATAATGTTATTTTTCATTGACCATTATTGAGTGCCAGGAACGTGATGATTATACCTTGATGTAGAAATGCACGCAGTTGTTAAAAAACCTTATGTTTCAAGGTTAAAAAAGGAGCGAGAGGAGTAATATTTCCTAAGACATGTATTCAAATCAGTGTTTTTAGTTCACTCTTTGGTGAAGGTCAGATATTTTCACTAATATATTACATAAGGTAAATGCACCATAAGGTGACACCTTAAGGATTGTTTTGGTCAATTGAGTGATAAAATATAGAGTAAATTAAGTATAGCAATATTTATTTATGACTATATTTGTGAAACACTACTACCATTTAAGTTAACGTAAAATAATATTTAAAAAAATGTATGTGGTAATATTTTAACATATTTTGAATTGAGCAAAATTCACTGAATTCTCCTAATCTTGACACCCTTGTTCTTAAAGTCGACACTTTACTATCTTAAAGTCGACACTTTACTTTCTTAAAGTCGATACTTTACTATCTTAAAGTTGACACTTATAAAGAGAACTATAAAACACTTTTGTAAGCTACCTAGAAAATGTTATATCCATCAAAATAAATAGGAAATCTCATCTCACCTTTTCTACAAAAAAGATATAATTGTTTATATATTTTGTTCTCACTTCTGGAATGTCAACTTTTTCTGGCCAAACAAATGTAAAGTTCTGTTATCGTGTAACCTTTATAATATATTCACCAGAGTTCATAGATAAAATAAAACCTACATAGAATGTTGTACTTTTTTTACTTGCATAAACTACTAGAACTCATATTCCTGGTTTTATATTTTGATAAGAAAATAAAGCTTAAACGTTCCCTTTTGAATGTCTGTCAGTAAGTCACTCATACTGACATCACTGTCATCTTCGATCAAGGGCTCATCTGAATCTCCTTATTAATCACTTTCTTTAATACATTTCTCCTTTATTTCCCTGAGTGCTGCTTTTTAGTGCTCTCTTTAATTCTCTCATTTTTCCATTATTTTTTCTGGAATGATAATCTTTCCACATTTTTGATGTGACTAAAATGGGTAATCTTTCTTTAACCCTCTTATTAAAAGATGGTGGAATACCATTGGGTTTTTGCACACACATTCTGCCTACTCTGACTATGCTTGTCAGTTGCTGTTAAATTGGTTGTTTCTTGGTTCTCTAAGTTGTGAAGTAGGTACCGATAATTGTTGATTTGAGACATTACTTGTTACTGGCTGTTTATTAAATAGGGTTTTTGGTGAGCTTATCGCTATGGCATTTGTTAATTCCTGGTCTACAGCTTGGTTCTTAAAATAGTTAATGAGTAAAATAGCATTTTGCATTTGCTCAGGAGTATACTTTAATAGCTTCTTTTTCTCTTTGGGAGCCATTATAGAGCTGTAAAAAATGAATAAGCCTTGTGATATTCTCTTTTAACATTGTTATTACTTGATTGACATATGTCAACAAGATACTAGCAAAAACCTTTTAAAAATGGCAATGTTCCTAAGCTTGACATCTCTGTCAACAATAGGAAACCAATTCATTAGCTGTTCCGAATGTCTACATAACCTAAAATGACTGTTTAGCCACATTTATTGAATCGTAACATTGTTTGAAATGTGGTGAAGCTAGCTAATATCACTAAACGCAAAAATATTCAACAAATATGAAGACATACCTTAAGCTAGCAGACCAAAGTCTTCTTCACATTGCAAGTAATCTAATGAAATGCTGAACATATGGTGTGGTAAAAGGAAGGGCTCAGACTTACTTTCATAAAAAAAGTTCACATTACCCAATCAGATGAAAAATAGTAAATTTAAATGGTGTATCTGACACTTCAATACTACAAAATTGCCAGAAAATCTAGAAAAAATTAAAATAACTCTTAAAATATCAATTTTTCATATAAAACTCTTGTAGGTAAAAGGAAGGGCTCGGAATTACCTACTTAAAAAGAGTTTACATAACACAATCGGATAATATATATAGCTGTCCCTGGCTCTTCTATAGTCAACATATATTGTGATAATTTAACAAACTAAGACCACCATTTGAACACTCAATAGCTGACAATTGATAACTACATTCATAAGGTAGAAAACTTAACAAAATACAATCTCCAGCTAAGTATTTTTCCAAGACTAAAATATCTCTTATTTTTAAAGGTAATATTAAAATAATGTCAACTTTTGGTGCAGTGTCAACATTTGGTATATTTACCTTAAGCTATAGAGTTATAACACTATATTTATATTTTTCATTACTACACAATCAAGTAAACAGCAAAATTAATAATAGCAAGATTTATCATGTTTGATAATTTTGAATTAATTCACTGATAAACTTAATAACATTAAAATAAATGTCAATAAAACTACAAGTTAAATGTAGAAGGATAAATATTGACTATCTTTTGTGTTGACTTATGTAGTTTGCCTTATAATGTTGACCCATGGTGGTTTCTGATGTCTGATATTGTTTCTTATAAAATTAAATTGTTTATTTGATCAACATTATTTGAATCTTTTAATTCACTAACCTAGGAAAGGTTAGGTTTAGCTAGGTCAGATAGGAACTGTAATTATAAATTAATGAATGTTTGAAAGTTAGGTTTTGTCCTAGTAATTATTTTTAATATTAATTCAGAGCTTTTATATTCTGACGTCATTGGTGTGGGCGTGGCAATATGGATTTCAGTTTAAGTTTTCAGGGCATTCTTGCGTGAAGTTACATTGTTTAACATCATTTTTAGATTTCCAAAAAAATGTCAAACAAAATCAAAAGATCAACAAATGAGAGCATGATTGAGAAAGAATATAAATTATTGTGTGTGAGAAATCACAAATAACAGAGAACACCTACTACATAGGTTCCTTAAATTATACAAAATACCTAGAGTAAACTTGAAAACAACTTACGTTTTATATCTGTGTAACGGTGACTTACAGAGACCATATCTCTGTGATCAACCATCCATGCCAGTCTTTCATTCATAACATACAAAGTTCCATCTCCTTTCTTATATCTCACTTGACCAATTTGCAAAAGGACATCTTCAGAAGATGTAGTCATGGTGGTTTAGTACAATATTTCTTATGTGTACCACCAATTAATAACTTGCCAAGCTTATTAGCTAAAAAACAAAAGAAAAACATGATTTAGTAGGTAGTTGTAGTTAATGACATTGGCTGTATCTAGAGAGTCCAAGGATCCTTAAGTTGTAGTCTTGATTAAATCACATTTGCCATGCACTTCCCAATGAAGACTGCACTAAACTATTAGAATGGTGAAAGCCTTTTCTACACCCCTTGGTCCATAGTGCTGCTCTTCAGAAATTATCTTAGAAACTATTTAAACACCATCTATTAGCCCTAATGAAACTAATACAGTATACTGGTGCATTATCGTTGAAAATTGACATATTTAAAATTGTTTTGTTCTCCTTGCAACGTTTGTTTACCATACCACATGCCAATAAACAATTTAATAGTGTTGGCAATATAAAAGACTAGACGTAGAATGATTATTCAACTTTTTCATATAACCGATTTATTATTAATAGCAATGATTAAAACTCAGAATAAAGAACATGTAAGAAATCAACCCTTTTCTTTGTTCTTTTAAATAAATGTTCTAATAGTACATATATGAAATGGTTTTGAAGTTTAACTCAAATAAAATACATGGCTTGATGTGTTCCGTTTTGTTCTCACCACAATTTTAAGGATAGGCCATGACACAAATAAAGCTAAAGCTACCAAGCAATTAATAATAATTGGTAGAATATTTTAAAACAATTAAGTCTTTTCACAAGACATGATGGTGAGAAATTATTAGTACAGAGTACACACCACTTACCACAGTATAATTTAAAATGGTGGGTAGCAAATTTACTGAGCTCTGCCTCTAGCAGATTAAAAGAAGAAAGTAAAACAATTGCTGATCAAAAACCGCACCAAGAGTGTGTTGATGACGTATTGCTTCATCCTTGAGCTCATGGGTTTGTGCAGGGTGCATCGGCGACCATAACTATTTGGAAAGATCTACACTTGGCCACGTGATTGGCAATGCAACTCTCAAGGGCACGTAACTTATCAAGGTGACAGCACATAGCTAGATTGTTCATAAATAGCCATTATCTTTACCAAAGTTTAGTGTATAGTTAGGACAAAACTCAAAATGGGCTTACATTTAAACACAGCCTCTTCAATGTATAAAAAAAATAATAATGATCAGTCATAATTAATTTACATCATTTTATCCAACAACTTTTCAATCATAATTACAAAAACTAATATTCAAACAGACCAATGTTTTAACATTTCAACTTGGCCAAAACCACATAAATTAGGTGTAGTAAATTGCTTCAAATTTATTTCATCCTTTTAAACATTTTTCTCTGTGATAGAGTTTGTTCACAACTATTAGGTTTTGTACTTAATATCTTTAAAAAAACCTATATGGCCTATCAATGTCTACATCACCTATGCTAAGTTGCCACATTATGACACAAACGTTTTTCACTCGCCAGTAGTTCAGGGTTCAAAAGCGACAAAATTCTTAGGCCTGTGTTGTCGAAATTACTATTTGCTTATTGTAAATTATTAAGTATTAATGGAGTTTAAGATAAAAATTAAGTTCATAAATAAAAAAAATAAAAAAATATATACATATATATATAATAGGGTTATTCCATAACTTGATATACGTCCTTGAGTTATGGCGACATCCATTTACTAAGGGTAACTTGCAATAAAGAAAGTCCGTTAGATAAAAAATTGTATTTAATAAATTTAATTTAAGACTGCTAGATAGCCATAATTTAAGTTATCATGTAAAGTTTGAAACCTAAAATAATCCCAAAGAAAATAATAAAATGAATTGCTGTATAGTAGATTTCGACTTACCTATTTGATATCTTTGTTATAATTAACCAAATAGTTAACAGTACATGAATAATCGAAAATATAATAGTAAAATAATAATCTAAGTGTATTATTTATACGTTTTAAAAGTATTTGAGCTATTAAAATGTATCTTACCATTACAAATAGGTCCTTTGATACAGAGACCGAGAGTAACAAGTAAGTGATCACGGGAGCCATGTGTGACACACATAACTCGTTGAAACATCACGATCGACCGACAGTTTTCTCTAGAATACCTAACAGACGACGGAACAACTCGGGAATCTATACTGAGTCCATCTCCTCCCCTGCTAGATTGCCAAACATAGGATATACTATAGTGGACCTATCTTTATCAGTAACTAAATTGTAGTAAAAACTACTAAAAGTAAAACTAATAATTAAAGTGAATACTAGTTAAGCTATTATTATACATCTATTCGACAAATATTCTAAACAAATGTATTGTATAATATGTGTACATATTGGCAACAGTGTTAAACTAATAGCAGAGGTTCAAAATGAAGTACATTCCCCTCAAGGAAATGTGACCAACTATTGTGTAGAAGTGTTTACATTTGTTTTTCGATGCAATTGTTGTACATTAAACAAAATTGTATTGAGGATTTTATGTAAAGAAAATATATAATTCAACAACTTTGAAGAATTGTTTATTTAGGGCTAAGTTCTAGAAATGGAAATGTTCACTTGATAAATAAAATTGACAAAAAAACACATATAAGTATCACGATAGTATCTTAAAAATGTAGTTTAATTTAAGTAGTTATTACTTATTTCAACAAACGCAGAAGTCAAGTTGTTCTATAGTTCAAAAAATGAAGAGAATAATTTATATTATATATTTTTCGTTCTTTTTATATCTATCTATTTATAATTAAAACTAGCCCAAAAAAATATTTGTTCTTATAAAAATGTATTTCCATAACAACTATTTTAAGGTATTTGTAGAAATCACAAAATTAACGCGAATAAAATATATCAAAATCTCATTTTATAACTAAATATGGAAGGTAAGTTCGTACTAGTCTACACCAAAACGTAAATAATTTTTAAGAAATCAAATAGTTATTCTTTTTGACCAAATATGTTAGAGAATACTTTACAAAGAAGGATACAATGCTTAGGCCTACAGAGCGATATCACCAGACCCGGACCGGTGGGCACATAGTCAAAATCACTAAATGTCAAGCTCATTTTGTACCTTCACGCAAATACAGATATGTTTTTCTGAAGTATACCTCAATCCCTAGCCCAATAGAGTAGTTAAATAATAATTTAATACATATACGCGTCATCCGAATTGGCAATGGAAAGAATAGTAAAAAAATCTTTAGGAGAAATAATAGTGTTGTTACATTAGGGTGAACATTTATTTAAACGCTATTGAATTAAAAAAAAAAAAGTGTTCTGATTGTTCTGTAGCGGCGCTTTAGTTAGCACTAAATACGCCGCCTACGTAAACAGGGGAAATATACATGATAGGTTAGCACTTGAAAACATAAGATTAAAATGCATGTTGACATAAGAATTTAATAGAGCAAACAAAGCAAGCGGTTACAAGGTAGTGATCAAAGATCAAAGCACAAGCCACTATTTTCAATGTTGACCGGCTGAATGGGCCAAAATACCAAATACAACAATAAGTTGATAACTGACACACTCATAGAGTGAACTCGGCGTGAAGCGCCATGGGTCTAATACCACATCCTAGCTCAGACGATTTTATCAACTATTACCTAACTCTTAAAAGCTGTATAATCACACTTTCTAGAGCGAAAGACAGAACTAAAGTTAATTTAAGTTACTCCCGGGCTGGGAGACAAAGACTACAAACACAATATATTCCAATAGGGAGTTTGTAAAAACAAACAACTTAAGGATAATGACTGATGAGCAAGGCATGGCCAGAACCTACTCAATTTCTAATACTAAACATTAAACAACCTTATTTCGAGAGGTGAGAAGAATATATGCCAGTGAAGCTTAACATGACCCAAAAGAATTGGTCACATAAGTTACAGATAAATGTCTATCTATCCCGGTCATAAAAACACCGGGCTAATATCTTAGGGAAAGTTGTCCTTCAGGATTCTAGTCCTCCACACAGTAAAGCCTGGCTTGTAACCAATTAGTATTGCCAGGTATCATGAGTTAAGCCACACTCAACCTAAGCGCCAACGTGACATAGTTTATTAACTATCAACAAGGTATCATGCAGCCCCTGAAGAGAGTCAGACATGAACCTCAAATAGGGCGTGGGCCACGCCAGAAGGGCAGCAACAGAGCGACAATTTGCGCACTGAAAAATTGTGCACAACAATGCGTGAAGCGCCAAGGTTTCACAAGAACAACTAACCATTACCTAACTAGGTCTTGAAATCGGGCCTTGAACAACCTAAATTTCCCCTTTTCCGTTGGAAGGCACAGCAGACCACAACATGGTCACACAGACCAAGGAGTGAAACACACTCCAATGAAACTACTGGTCTTAAGGACTAAATATAAAATACAAGATATACGCGTGATATCTCATGACGACGTGAAAATTACTTCGCCTATCAAAACCTAACCTAATTATACATTAAATAGTTAATAAACTCAATAGTGACAGACATTCTTAGCTTGTAGGAAAAATCCTTTTTAATTTACATGACAGAGCTTAGAGCCTCCTACTCCTTTCTAAAAAAAAAAGTTTATAATTTAAAATTTACTGTCCGGTGAGTCTGAGGGCACCATCATCGTGACCACAATATCTTCTTGCTGTACTGTAGAACGGAGAGAGACGTCGTCGTCGAATATAAAATGGGAACTGTGTTTTAGTCTGAATCCGAATCTCAATAGCATGCTCTGATGCACCCTGAAGGGGAGCACAAGAGCAAATTCAAACACGTACCGACCAATTGGTCACACCGTGTAGTTTCGAATATTAGGACAGACGGGTTGTTACATTTCGCGAGATTACTGAAACAAGAAAAAGCATATTATTAATATTAGTGGGGGAAAACAAAAGTGTAGAAAACCGAATATGGTTTTTTAGAGTTACGTGCGGAGACACTACTCTATGGGGGGGCTGAGTGAGAGCCTTCCAAACCACTGTTGACACGTCTCGCTTATCCAAGCAGGGCTTTGGGACGTCGATGGCACCCTCCAGGGTCGATGACGTAATTCCCAAGCCCCTGGATAAAAGGATTGGTGGCACTGGGAAGTCTGTCGTAGAAGGACTGCACCAGCTTCCGGAAGTGGTCCTTGATGATAGGCATATCCAGGTCGCGGTGCAGAGTCACATTCTGAACATACCAAGGTGCGCACATTATGATCCTCAGACACACGCTCTGGAACGCCTGCATCCTCCTCATATACGTGTCAGGTGGCCCCAAGCAGGACACGCATAGTCGAGGATTGGTCTGAGCAACTGCTTGTACAGTGTCAGACCGTTCCTAGTAAACAGGGCACTATGCCTGTTAAGCAGTGGGCCTAGGATTCCCATCTTTTGCCTCGCCTTGTTCAGTCTCTCGTGCAGTGCAGTCGCCAGGTCAGTTTGGTGTCCAGCGTAAGTCCCAGGTACTTAGCACGGTTCACCCATCTGATGTGCTCTCCGAACAGCTGGAGTGGGGCTGGCCTGTAGAACTTTCTTTTCCATGTGAAGAGCACTGCTGTGCTGTGCTGTGCGACACTCCAGCCCGGATGCTTCTAACTTGGGAAGTGGCGTTCCCAAAGGTAGTGGAGAAGGTGCGGTGTGATAGATAAGATTGGACAACCTTAACTAGTTAGAAGGGTAGATTCAGGAAGAGGAGTTTGTAAAGGAGACCTTCGTGCCAAACACGGTCGAAGGCCTTTGCCACGTCAAGAAAGACAGCACCAGTTCCGAGGCGGACCGAGCCATTTTATACCAGTTGAACAGATGAAGCAGGATAAGGGGGGAAAGGGTTAGAAGCACTTCTCGACGTTAAGAACAACACGTAGGCACCTGGCCATGACGTACACACCCTCGCGAGCCATGTTTAAATCTGCTCAGTTCGTTTGATGGTCTAGTAGAGTCGAGTACAGAGTTGAATGGATTCCCGTGCGTGTTCGTGCAATTTTAATATATATAATTAGATATACATATATATTTCTATATGTGAAGTAATTTTCTATAACTGGTTTAGTTTGCACGGGCAAGGACTAGTGAGCCCGCTTTAGTTACAACTTAATGAATATAGTTTATTTTTAATGAATACCAGCTATCATAACCATCCGAGAAAAAAAAAGTATTGTTTACAAATACTTGAAATTTATTAATCTGTGCTTCCCATCGGTTCAAGGGATCCGTTGGATTATGCTGAAGAAAATTTGGAATAAATGTCACTTTTCCATCCTTAGAAGTTCGCACACACACAAATTTGAGGCAACGCCAGCCACCTACATTTTAATATAGTGAAAACTCCACACTGATTGATTATCAAGGTTGTGCGAAAGAGTCGCCACATATGTTTGAAATGATGGTGAACATATTGGCAGCCGTGACCCAAAGTCGCTTTACTTTGCAACCAAGTTGATGTCGCCAAACTCTTTTCACCTAGTATATAATCACCTCCAAGGCTTTGCGTTCTAGCATCTGGTCGTGGCGTTTTTGTCGCGGAGACAAGGTCGCGATGGCCGTGGCCTAAAAAGTTCTAGTCTTTCCCATTTAATATGATACCTTAGTAAGTGTATTTAATATCAGTTTGATTTACACCGGAAAAAGTATTCTTTCCGTGGTGACACATTGAACTGCTAGAAAAATTGTCATAATTAGTTCAGAATTATGTTCAGATGTTCTAAAATTCCCTCAACAAGATTAAATTCCTGAAATTTTTTCTCAGGAGGGGTGGGGGTATTTAAAATAAATGAAAAGGAATAAAAATACATTTTAATATTAAATTTAAAGTAATATGTAGGAAATAACAGTATAATGTTATTTGATAGTAATAAGAAGGAATTATTAGTATTTTGTTATAACAAATAACAGTATTAGACAGCAGAAGACTAACTTAATTTTTGGGGGGGTGGGCGGGGAGGGGACAATTAAATCCCCATCTAACTGTACGGGCTTCTAAGGATTAGTATACTATTTTATAACTCCCCCTATCATTTTCCAGTCGCACTGAGAGTCTAACTGGAGACCCTTACCTCCAGAAATAAAATATGTCACTAAACTAATTTAAGTAGTGTTTACACCGTCATGTTTTGCCAACGCAAATAATTATTGGTGTGTCAACTTGACAGTGTAAACCTCATTGTACACATAAATTAAAGAATTTGCATGACCCATGTTCTATTTGCACGAATATTCGAGAGCTAAAATAGTTTTGTGCCAATAGTTAATTTTCACATCAGCTAAACGTGTGTGCTAGTTGTCTTTGAACGTGTAAGCCTCCACTGGTGTACCAATATACAAAAATACTCTGACCTAAATCCACGTTCAAACCTATCTCGACTGTCCCGAAGGTAAGCATTCGCACGATATTCAAAATTTTATATTAATCTTTATTTGAATGGCAATTGGATTGGCAGCTATTGATGCAAGTGAAGTGATTTCCTTTGAAGGGTACTGTTGGCCATATTCATGTGGCCGAATACTTTGCAAAGCAATGAAAGATGGACAAAAAAAGTTGAAAGTTTCTATTCGAATGATAAAGCCATCGGCTTTGGCACCAGAATCTGAATTTTATTATTCTGGTAATTGCATGAAATCTGGGAGTTCGTTGTAATTGGAGAGGACGGATGAAAGAGATTTATAACGAAACGTCCAACGAGTTGGGAAAAAATGAGCTCAGCTTTTAAGTTGGTCCATCGCAAACCTGACTTTGAAGGTTTTTGAATACGCGTACCCTTTTTGGAGAGTTTCGGTCAAAAATGATTATATCTTGTACGTGCGTTACAACATACGTTAATTTTCTTCAGCATAATGGCCTGCACAGTAGGACTCAAATAATGAGCCATGTAAGATATGACGTCAGCTCTCGGTTCTTCCCTATTTAAAAAAAAATCTGTATCTCACTAAAATCTTCTGCCATGTTTCAAGCGCCGTCAAAACATTGGCCTCTGCAGTTAGTGAGCGATAATTTGGATCTGCAAAGGATATCAAAGATAATATAAATCAGCGTCTCAGACTTGGTATTCACTGTCTCATAGAACCCAAGAAACATTTATTTAATTTTGAGATTCTCCGTGACAGTTCTGAAGCAAAGGGAAACTTGTTCCTGGATGGAAATATCATATGTCTCGTCCAAGATGAGCAAATATTTATTTGCATTAGTTATTCTAGAAGTCAAAGTACGTGTCACGTGATGGCTCATGATCTCCAAAATCTTGTTGCAAGTTTCATGAGAACGCCATTTAAATTATTCCCGATCCATCCATTTCTTTATAATTAGGTAGTCTTTGCACCGCAGCCTCAAATGGTTAACAAAGTTGCTTTACTCATCAATATAATCACAAATTACGAGTCCTTGGACGGCCAGAAACTTCATATAAGTTAGTATTTTTGGTTGGGAAGGACCCTACCAACTCCCGTTGTGAATGTCCGTGAAGAAGCTACGCCCTGTGCCTGTGAAATTGTTTTCGGATTCACTGATTACACTTTTCCACTAACACTTGAGTTTTTTTTAACTATAAACTTAGCCATGTTGGTATTTTTACGTACAATAACTAATGTTTTGAATCCATTACTTTTACATACAGCAATCATGTATTTTCTTGGAAATAAATCACAATAGTATACACTAGTATATTCAAAACACAGATAATGAACATATTGACATAGTATAAACAAATAAACCTTTGCATGTTAACAGGGCCGGTCTAAGACGTGTGCTACGTGTGCAACCACACACACAAACAATTCAGGAGGGCACCAAATGACCCAAAAATAAATATTATTTGTTTTTATCTGGAAAATTATAAGTATAATTAAAGAAAGTAATTTGTAAGAAGAATGCGTATTTCTTAAATTAATATTTACATCCATGTCAAACATAGTACTTTTTTATTTCAAACTAGTGCTTTAGAATACACTAACAAAGTAAATATATTTTGAAGGTTGTTCGGTGCGACGTACCCCTGTCAACTACATTGGTGACGGGACTATGCTAGTTTCCGGGTCGAGACTGTACGATCTATGAGCTAGGCTCAGGCCGAACCTTTGTTGGGCGGCAAGGGATGGGGGTAGGTGTAATGTTAGTTTTGATTCTCAGTCAGTCACCTAACCTACATGCGAGTGATTTATTGACAATCGCTTACTCGCTTTATTTATAGTTCGGCGTGTTACAATTCGCCACTTATTATTTTTTGTTTATATGGTGTTCTGTGAAATTTAGCTTAAGTTTTGTTTTCAATTATTATTTTGGTGCAAAACTTTTAGTAGGTACTGTACTCTGTGAAGTGTATTGTGTCGTATCTGTATGCTGTCACATTATGTTTACTTTAGTAGTACTGTACTCTGTGAAGTGTATTGTGTCGTATGCTGTATTGCTGTCACTATTATGTTTTTACTTTTTGTGTTTTCTGTTTTTTTTAATAATATTAAATCTATTTTTTAAAACAGTTACTAGAATGTTTTCCAAATTTTCTGCAGCCAAAAATAGAAAATGGAAAGAAAAAGTTACAAGAAACTAAGTCAAGCGCTAAATTAATTTGTAATTATTTAATGAAGGAAAGCACTAGTAAAGAAAGTGAAAGGGAAATTGAAATTGAAACTCCATGTAACGATGATCATCTGTTGAAACAACGCTCAGAGGTGGACGAAGATTACTCAGAATATTTAATAAATACTAATGCCGATGATTCCAACACCACAAAAATTACTGATCACAGTGATAAGAGTTATATGACTGATACAATCCAAGAAATAATAATTCATGTGACAAATTGAAAGATTTGGCTAATTGGCCCAAAGTGCTAATGCAACTGAACGTAATTTTATTATTTCGCAAGGACCAATCTCAAATGTATTATACAGCTACCCTAGAGACGGTGCAAATAGATCATTTTCCAACGTATTTTACTATCGGCTTGCTTCCAACGGAGAGAAAATTAGAAGACGATGGCTAATGTATTCCCAGTCTAAGGGAAGTGTATACTGTTTTTTCTGCAAGGTATTTAACACGGCAATCACCAGAACTATATTATCTGATGAAAATGGAAACTGTGGTTGAAAGCACATAGGAAAAACTCTTCCCAACATGAGACGTCCTCTAACCACTTAAAGTGATACGAAAAATGAGTTGAAGCAGAAAGGAGGTTTAACAATGGCAAGGCAATTGATGACGAAAATAAAAGATTAATTGCTCAGGAAAAAGAACGATGGAAAAATATCCTCACGATAGATCTTGCCATTTTGCCACCTTGCCCAACACAGCATGGCTTTTCGAGGAACTCACGAAACCCTCTACGGCAAAAACAATGGAAATTATTTCGGGCTCGTAGACTTGATTGCAAAATTCAATTGTTATGAAGGAATATATTTCCCGAATTCTCAGATGTGTAACATATTTGGGAAAGAACATTCAAAATGGTATACATAAGGTCTAGTTTTAAAATGGCCATATATAGTATTCTCCACAGTTTTTTCAGGTGGGAGGTGGGAGGGCGCAAAATTTGAGTTTTGCACACATAAAACCTTTGCCTTAGACCGGTCCTGCATGTTGAGATTCAATTGGATTGACCTAGTACTAGAAGAATACTCTGGTATATATGGATAGCCATAAGCTGATCACAAATATTCTATCTTTCTAGATTGCACCCGCAAGTTTTCATGTGAAGCGTACTCTATTCCTAGTGCTCCTGTTGGTGATTTCTTCTACTTCTCTTTTACGGGCTATTTTAAAACGATAGGCTTTTTTCTATCCTTAATCGATTTTGGTTGAGTTTTGTCAAACATATACTTTACTTATTCGTTTATTTACTTTTGTACTTTTTATCCCTCACCTTTAAAGAGGCCGGGGCCCAGGAGATGTTTTGAGAGGTTGGGAGGAGGGGAGAGGCGGGGGTTAAGATGAAGTTGGAGCTATGTAATGAGTAGTAGTGAAAATAAAATCTAATAACAACAATAATCCAATGGCACTTGACAACAACCAGAAACAATATAATATTATAGCAATTTTAATAATTACTAGAAAAGTTGAATTTAAAATAATAGTAAATCTAATAGTACCTATTTAAAAGGTAACGAATAGAAATTAAAAGTAATTATAATAGAAACTTGCAGTAATGTTTTGGAAATAAGAATAGCTATAATTCATAAACTGGATTTAATATAACTTTAATAGTATTTTATAGGAATGAGTAAAAATTAAAATAAACTTAATATTTAACACAACCAGAGCTATGAACATTGAGTTCCTACTCAGATACCGGAGTACGTTACAAAATTACCACAAATTAGAACACGGACGGACTATTCAACGTAATTGTTGAACAACTTACATACATTGTTAACAAGACATAAATATCCCATTAAAATATTTAAATTAATGAATAAATAAAAGAAACACAATATACATATTTAAAAAATTAAGGACTCCATACAGCACTAGACCAACATCTTCCACAAGTCAGAGATTTTTCAAGGTGGAAACTCAACTCTCGTATCAGGGTCCGGCATCCACTTGTCTGGGAAACAAACACCTCTTGCGAGGCTCCTTTAACCCTTCATGGATGTGTCTTTCGAGCATAGCTACGCATTTTACATGCGCAGTGGGAAATTGAGAGACCAACGACCCCATCCCTGCCACAGACCTTGTCATCACTGGACAACTGAGGATAAAAACCATCTTGACCAGCTTCATCGGCGGGAGGAGTTGGCTCCTCCTCCTTCCGTGAGTGCTGGTATCTAATGTAGGGACATAAATCCATTAAATGAGGTTAGGCGCCTAGCCTCAGTATTCACTTCGAGGAACTTTCAAGCTGAGTTGCCCAGCGGGGACCTCGTGGAGGTAGTCTGATAAGCTTAGTACTAATTATCAACCGCTTAGTATATGGCAAGTAGAGGGGGGCGGGGGGGCGGCAGCTCCCTTATATTCACTCCCACACAGATGACCTCGACATAGATAACCGCCTTTCAGTTTAAGCCCTCCGGACGTGTCCCGGGGGCTGCTACGAGGAGGCACTTTGTCAGGGTTTCAGCACGAAGAACAACCCCAAGGGAGAGAGGGGAAGCCTCTTGTACCGTCTGGATCACGGTAGTCACCACGAGGGCAAGCTCAACTCAAACCAATGAGCTTCAAACCCCAAAACAGGCGCTGCCCCAATGTATTTAAAACAGTTAAACAGAAACCCCGCAAATAATCGTTGGTACTTAAATAGTTCACAATAATGTCAAAAGCAAATATTGACGTCACATATGTGACAGGCCATTCACTCACAATACATTAACAAGTTAATTTCCCTTGGTCACATGACGTTGTCACTAATTCTTTCTACCCCTGTCAAATAGACTATCCCGTAAGGCCCCACAAGTTCAACCATAGGATGTTGTGCGAATGCAGAATACCGGATCTAGCAGGTCCATCATATACTGCCTTAAATTAATTAATAATGTACGGGTTACCCTATAAATATGATAAATCTGAATAGTGGCAGAGCATTGGCAAGATAAACCAAAGGTCTTGGTTCGATTCCCGAGTACAAATGCCATGTTTCAAAATATGTTTAAAAAAAAGTTAGGGTGACCTGGTGGTCTAGGGGTAAGGTGTCGGACCTCTGTGCTGAGGGTCCGGGGTTCAATCCCCGGTCCCGGCACAGATTTTTCTGATTGCCAAACCCTTCCTTCACCTCTGACAAGATGTGTATTAATCACAACTTGTGAATGTGAGGAATGCCAGGCCTCCACCGTGGTTCGGATTCCACGTTAAGCTGTAGGTCCTCCATTTCATCTCACAATCACCCTACCATTGCACATTAGCGTAAGTGCGTATAACCCGAACGGGTAGTAAGACGCGGTGCTAATAATAATGATAATTTTAAAAAAAGTTAAAAATCATGTTCTTAAACGGCGCAACAACTCCATACTTTTTTTTAATTCATTGCAACGAAATTGTTAAACACGTGTTCATTTTTCTGTGTATTTTTCTCCCCTTATTATTTCTTTACCTCATTAATTACATTTCATGATATATTTTTTGAGCGGCATTTTCTACCTTGAAACTGCAATTCTGTAGATGTTTTCTGCCCTTTATTTAATTTAGCTCATAATGTGATATTGATCTGAAGAATCATTTTTTAAAATAAATTTGTATGAACTTTAACATAATGTTTAATGTTGCTCTTCGCTCTTATATAATGTAATCATTTGTTGATTGCCATTTTGATTGATGGCAAATATTATATGTATTGAAATATGAGAGACATTTCTTATGGCACCATATATTTGAAGCTACTTTAATGTGATAGTGGCTATTTTGTCAACCCTGTTAAATGTAATTTGAAACTTGCATTTAGCATAATTTTAAAACTCCTACCTTTTATAATGTTGAATTCAAAACCCATAGCGGAAATTTTAGTTTGTTGGAAATCTCAGGATCGTAATCGTGTGTTGGTTTTATTAAAACTTTTGTCTAAAAGCATGCGACAGTAATGAATCTCTAATGAGATATATATTTTTTATGTCCTCTGTCTTAAGCCCCACACGCACAGTACAGTCAAATTTTCATAGGAAGGGCCTTTTATAAAATACAAACTATATATTTTTGCGATTAACTTTGATAGCATTTTAATACATTATTTAATGTTATTTTATAAATGTTTATAATATCTATCAAAAATGATCCTGCATATCACATGACTTGATGCAAGAATACGTGAAAGTAGATCTAGTAGCTTTTCTTGCTGTGGACCAAGACCCTTCTTATGATAATTGGACTGTAGTTTAGTGACACCAAACCCATCGCATCAGAATATCACGTGATTAGTTAAGACGCGAGCGCTGGATGCTATGTTAATCAGTGTTTAGAAAATATAAAACATGTTTTTTTGCTATTTACGTTATGTAGGACAGTGGAGGTGGCACTGCATCCCCTTCCTCCATCTCCAAAATACATTTGCAACCTTTTAGGACTAGTAGGAACAAACCCAGCCGAGATCGACGGAAATTTCTTGAACGATAAAAATCCGTAGCAAAACTTCCTTCAGAGGGGAAGTAAAGCCGCAATCGCAACTGAAGGTATGTGAAAAAAAACTTTCCAGCAAAATTGGTATACCTTTTCTCGCTCGCTGGTAGAATTTCAATGCTGAAAATATCGAGAAACCACTGTACTTTCTGAACGTCCCTCGTGCATGTGACTTATACCAGATGGTGTGGAGAGCACTAACCAGTCTAAGGGCTGAGTACATGTCCTATGGAGGAATGGGAGGCGCATCAAACCAACCTTGGTAGTGAAAACTCATCATGTTTATCAGCATTATGATAATATTATAAATGAAGCAAAAAATGAGTCTTGTAGCAAAATAAATAAAATAATAATGGAGAGGCCTATTCAAAGTTTTGTCAAAACTCCTATATTTATTTGGAAGTTATAACTGTCGAGAGATAGCTATTCTATACATTTTTTTATTCATCTTATTATTTGAAAGATTCAAATTTGATTCGATATTTCAATTCCAAATAAATGTCGATTCAAATTCGAATGAATGAAATTTGAAACTATAAGTCGAACTTTTCAATAATTAGAAACAAAAATCAACTTGCTATCAAAATTTATCTTACAATTATTTCATCATAGGCCTAACATTTTAGGTAAGTCATCTTTCTAAATTGATATTTTAGTTTAACGAATCAACTCACATTTTTTATCTTGACAGTAGAAACTTGTAAATAGTGCTATTTCAATAATCAAGTTAAAGTTTGGACCAAAATTTTTATAAATACATTTATTTTATTGGACTACATTCAAAAATAAATATAAAATATTTAGTTTGAACATTCAATTGTGATTCAATTTATAAAAAAAATCCCGAAACATTTGATTAAATGTGGATTCAATTCGAGTTAGCAAGCAAAGATTCTGATTAGAATCGAAATCGAAAATCTTGGATTTCCACAGGCTTATCCACCATGAAGTGGATATGCTTGGATATTTGAATAGTTTTGAATATGGTCTTAAATTAGGTACCAATTGTTTCATTTATTTTTTAAACAAAGAAGACTAGGTTTGTTTGTTGCACCAACCCCCCCACCCCCTTTACCCGTGCGGGGTGTACGGATTCTAACTATGCTCAATTGGTCTGGATGAAGGAGGTAGAATTTACGGGACTAGTACCCACATTCGCGTTTTATCATGTATTAAAAAAATACACCAAAATTGAAAAATAATTTTACTAAAAATATTTCTTATTTTACTACCACGTTTCATAACACTTTCTAGTATTACTTATATGTACCAATTGCGCTAATGTGTTCAGGATGAAGGAGGTGGAATTTAGAGGTAGTGTACCCACATTTGCGTGGAGGTTGAGTGGAAAAGAATTTAGTAAAAATTATCTCAGTATCCGACAGGGATTAGAGCCCCGATCTTCCCGTCATCGGCAGTCCATTCTATCAAGAGATTGACACAGGAGAACATTCAACCATCGAATCGGGTAAAAAGAACAAAACAGCTAGACTTATCCCAATATATTTGTGGTAGTGTGAATCATTCAGAAAACCGCACTTCGATACGATTTATGATTTGAAGTTAATCTTTTATCTGTTAGTCCGATTAATCTGCCGTGAATTGCTATGTAATTAGTAATTTTACATTTAAATTTATTGGGGAAGAGCTGTGACGACATTAAAATTAATTATATCCAAGTTTAATTGAAATTTAAAACTGAAGTAATAAAACCAGGATCGGTAACATTTTTAGAACAATCTCACTAGAGACCAATATTTTGCGAAAATGAGTTTACAGCACAACCGTGACAAATCATTTGAGCCGCTGCCGGTTGACTCGTTATAGCACTAGTAATATCAGTTAGACCCGTCGAGTGAGCCACGGATCATTGGTAGCAATAAATTACTTTTAGACTGCACGCGACCAAATTAAATATACATTACCTGGAGTTAAGGTCGAGAAGAAGGATAAAAAAAAACTGTATCGGTTACAAACAGCGCTCCTGGTGCCTGACACAGACATTCACTGCTACACTCGTGAATAGGATCACACAATCAGTTTATTTTATGCACACAATCATCAGGTTACTGGAGTTAAACTCGTTATTCAGTAATGCTAAGATTCTTTCACCAATACATTACATAGCTCAGTTTTATATAAAAAATTAAAAGCAATAGCTTACTTAGAAATTTTCTTTGAGGAAAGGGAGTCTTAAAATATATTGAAGTTATTTATTATTTTCACTCCATTTAGGCCAATGTAAAGAGAATAGAAAGGTAACACCACTTAGGGGGATTTGATTATGCCATAAATTTCGCCATCCCAACAACACAACAGCTATATTTTAATACATAGATAGCCCCACGTGTATTTTTTAAAATAAGTAGAGTAATTACGTTAATTGGACTTAAATAATAAAAAAAACTTTAAAATACATACTAAAGTCCCAAAAATTTGACTTGAATTTTAATAACTTAGTTTGTCTTCCATATGGCTTTGTGTATGTAACGCACTTGTTTAAGTAGGCTACTGAGTGACGTCACAAGCCCAGCCAATCAGATGTCCTCCATTTGGCACTACCTTCAATTCTTTTTACATTTATTTAGCTAGGTTTATATACATGCATAACACATAACTAATAGTAAATAGTGCATAATGTAGTGCAAAATTCACAAGAAAAATACAACGGCTTATAATGAAACGTAGTGTTTAATGCCTTACCTAATTCGATTGTACTTCATCCAAAGAAAATGGGCGCGACTTCTTTGAACTACTATATAAACCATCTAAAAAATGCTTCAATAAAGGGTTCACTTAAAAAAACAAAGTTAATTAAACTATACTTTTGATACTTGACCTAATTTAAATTTTGCCTCAACTATTAAATAAAATTTTACTCCTTGATTTTATCATTATCATACCTCTCGGTAACTATATCAAAAATATTATATTTTCTCTTTATTCTCAATCATCTACAATCGTAGTCATCATAGGCGCCAATTCTAAGGGGCTCAAGCCCATCGGGTTCCCCCAAAATTTTTTTAGGCAACTCAGCCCTCTCAAAAGTGAGAGATAAAAAGTACAAGAAACATAAATTTAACTTTAGGTGGCCGCCTCGGTCACCGAGAGAGTATAAATCATTGTCTTTAAATACAATGGTGTGTGTTGTTTTCTGGAACTACTTCTATTCTGTCTAAGCTTATACTACCTTTCGATTCTCACCCACAACCAATCTTTTTCATGTCAATAAGAGAGGAAAGAAAACTACGAAACTTATTATCTCAAGGTGAAGAGGAAAGCTCACAGCTAGTTCTAAAATATTTTAACGTTTTCTGTTGTGAGACTATCGAAAAATTACTGTAATTGTTGGACAAAGAATAAATTTAGAAACATTGTACAACAAGCCTAGTTCATAGCTCCACAAATAGGCTTAAGAAATTAATGAAAATGAGCTAATGTCGCATTTTCACACATTTATTTTTTATTAATAAAAATCAAACTATAGGGTTGTTTTGTTTTTGTTAATTAAAAGGATATCTGTATGAATCTTTCGACTTTATTTTGGCGTGAACCATACTTTGAAATAACGCATCGTAGAATTTAATATTGAGTTAGAGCTGAGCGTCTGAGCGGCAATTCCTCGCTTACCGAGGTGGCTCTCTTAAGAGTAAAGAAACGAACTATTAAAATATATTGTTTTGACCAAACCAAACCAAACCCAAATCGATTGAGGATGAAAAGAGCGTTTAGTTTTAAAATAACCCGCCAAAGAGAAGTAGAAGAAATGATCAACATGCGAGTTAGTGGTAGAGTACGAATTCAAAAAAAAAAAAAAAAGGCGCAATCCAAAAATCGAACATTTTCGTTATCAGCTTAATATATACATATATATATATGATATATATATGTATATATATACATATATATATAACACACACACACACACACACACACACAGTTTAATGAGAATATCTATTTAAACTAGTATCAACAAAAAATAAATCTTTCAGGTTGATATTCAACTGGTCTGAACTAGTGCTAGCAGAATATTCTGATATACTAGTTCAGACCAGTTGAATAGCGACTTTATATATGTATGTATATATATATGTACACAAACACCAGAATATTCTACTAGCTCTAGTTCACACCAGGTGAATATCAACTAGAAAGGTTTATTTTTTGTTAATACTAGTATTCTCGTTAACTGTGTTTAAGTAATAGGGTAATTTATTTCAAAGAAGAACACAGGGATTGCTGTTTGTAAAAATAAGTGATTCAGAAACATTAGTTACTGTACGGAAAATACCAAAATGAATATGTGAATGGTAAAAAAACAAACACACAGACGTCAATAACATTTAAGATGGTAGACCTCCTTCCTAACCACAAACTATTGAAGGAAGAGGACAGAACGTTCATAAAAGAAATGTCCAGCCTCACTGGCTGAAAGTTTACCCATGGTTGGAATATGAAAAATTGAGCGACGCAGTTTTCCGTAAGACTTTAAAATAGCACGCAATCAAAAATGCATCTTTTCCATCAACATTAAAAGTGACTTCATTGAAACACGAAAAATGTAATGCCGCCGAGGTTATGTCTTAAAGTTGGGGTCCATAAGGGCTGGCGTGTTTTTTGCCACCTTTTCAATACTAGAAAGATATAGATGGAAGGAACCAGGATAGCTTTGATGGTAATACTGTAATCCCTCAAGTTTCTGGCTGTCCAAGAACCTGCAATTCACTGGCACACTGACTGATCAGTCAAGCAAATTTGTTAAAGTTTTGAGGCTGTGGTGAAAAGACTGCATGGTATGGATCGGGGTTCTTTTAAATGGTGTTCTCAAGAAACTTGCAACAAGATTATGGAGATCATGAGCCATCAAGTGACACGTACTTTAACTTTTTGTTCACTTATGCATATTATATTTCCATCTAGGAACAAGTTTCCATATGCTTCAGAATTGTCACGGAGAACCTCGAGATTAAATAAATGTTTCTTGGCTTCTATGAGATAACGAATACCAAGTCTGAGACTCTGTTCCAAATTATCTTGGATGTACCTTACAGATCCAATTTATCGCTTACTAATCGCAGAGGCCAATGTTTTGTCAGCAGTCAGAACATACAGGAGACTTTAGTGGGGTACAGATCAAAATTAAAAGGAAGAACCGGATTTCATGCATTGCATGAATCATTCTTTGATATTACTAGTACAAAACATAATCCATATTTCTTTCCATAAAAAGTATAAGCGTATTCAAAACCCTTCAAAGTCGGGTTTGGGCCGATTGACCAACTGAGAAGCTGAGTCTCTCTTTCCCAACTCGTTGGACGGTTCGATAATAATCTTGTTCATCCGTCCTCTCCAACTACAACGAACTTGCAAGTTCCATGGAATTAGCTGAATAAGAAAATTCGGATGCCGGTGCCAAAGCCAATGGCTTTATCATTCGAATAGAAACTTTCAACTTCTTTGTCTATCTTTCATTGCTTTGCAAAGTATTCGGCCACGTGAATATGGCTAACAGTAGCCTTCAAGGAAATCACTTCACTTGCATCGATAGCTGCCAATCCAATTGCCATTCAAATAAAGGTTAATATACAATTTTGAATGCTTACCTTCGGGACAGTTGAGCTAGGGTTGAACGTGGCTCTAGATCAAAGTATCCTTTGTATACTGGTACACCTGTGGAGGCTTACTCATGCAAAGACACACACTTTCAGCTGGTGCGACAGTTAACAAGTGGCGCCACAATATTTGAGCTCTCTAATATTCCTGCAAACAGAACATGCGTCATGCAAATTCTCTCATTTGCGTGTACATTGAGGTTTACACTGTTTACTTGACACATCATGTGATTGGCGCCAGCAAAAAATAACAGTGTAAACGCTACTTAAGTTAGTTCAAACATCGCTGATTTTAAGGGTCTCCAGTTTGACTCTATTTACAGCTGTAAAATTGAAGTGAAAATTGAATTTCTCCCTTTCACAATAATTATGAATATTGGGCTTTGTATTGGTTTTAGATTAAGTTAGTTTATATGTCGTGTGTATTAATAGAGAAAGTAAAAATCAAGTATTCCCTTTAAAATGTTAACTTCATTTACCCTGAAATCTATCACACTCACCTTAATTGTTTCCACTACGATGAGGTTGATCTAATATGGCCATAATGTAGTCCACCAAGGTAAGACTATAAACTTTCATCGTAAACGGAGTATACATTATATACATTAAGTCACATATTAAGACCACTTCAAAATTCCTTATAGATACCATATTTGAAACATAGTTTCATGCCAATAAAATCAAATTTAACATTTTGACCATATTTAATCCGCGCCAATGGTCAAGTAGATTCAAAAATTAAGCTCTTTTGTTCTGGTCTACTAGGGACGAATTGGTCGAGGTTCAAATCCAGACCGAGTGAAATTTTTTAAAGTGGTTTTTCACTCTCTCCACACAAATGTGGAGTACACATATTCTAAATTCTATTTTTCTCATCCCTAACCTCGGAATGAGATGTAATATATATATATAATATATATATATATATATATATTTTATTAAATAATAAGAAATAATATATAATATTCTATTAAAACTAAGAAATAACAAAAATACTTGAACAAGTTTTGTTACACGTGTGTCCCAAAGTTTTTTTCTCGATGCTGTTGTCCGTCAATCCTTCAGTCCACGCTTACACGAGCTTTTAATAATATCGATAAGAAATAAATAAAATAATGATGTCCTTAGTGAAACTGAAGACATGCGCATCGAAGCTGGCGTCTGAGTGATTGTTACTCGGAACGGCACCGCTTCTATAAACGAACAAATAAGGACATTATTGAAACTGCGACACGCGATATGAATGATATGTCTGCGACCTGCGCGCCATTTCGGTCAAATATTCAGTCTGTCAAGTTGATTGTTTCGGGTGGGGTGGGGGTCCTTGCTCGTCGATAAAATCAGTCGAAAATGGTAGAGGCTAGGCGGAAGAAGTGGAAACTTTATAAGTTGGCCGCCGTCAAAGTAGGTGAGATATGTTACCGACGTAAATGGTAGTGACTGGTGGTGTCAAGTTTTATCACTAGGGTTATCAAACGACAAGTGGTAGGATCAGCACCGATGCTCACGCGGCCTAAGGCGCCACAGCCTCGCACTATACTGGATTGCCAGTGACGTTCGAATATCAACCGGGTGTACTTGGGGCGGTAGGGGGGGGGGGAGAGGGGCTTTCTCATCCTCTTTTAAAACAAATGCGTGTGTACATATTCTAAAAAATATTCCTCATTCTTAAACCTTATATTGAGCCGTTAATACCCAACAGAAGTTGTAAGGATCAGCCGTGTAGCTTTGAGAAAATGCATCCGAGTTAGCGCGAAGGAAATCAAATTTATACCCTAATTTTTTTGTTTTATGGACACATTTGACAGCTATAAAAGCTACTAGATCTACTTTCACATTTATATGTCATTTAAAGTGATGTGCAGCTGTAACTTTTTGTATACCGGTATATTAGCAATACCTCTAATAATATGAAAAAAAATTATTTTCCATCAAATTCTTTTATGTGCTCCAAGCCATAATACTCATCCGGGATATCCGCATACTTACACTGATGATATAGGGATGAGGAAGATAGATAAAAAAAAAAGTACAGACATTTGTGTGGATGGAAGGTGGGAAAACATTTAGGTAAAACCATACTTAATTCACCCAACCGGGATTCAACTCCCCGACCTCCACCCCCAGGCAAACCGGTTAGACGAGATTAAGGTGGGTGTGTAGAACAAGCGAGAAAAGGTCAGTATTTTTACAGTTTTTATAGCGAAACAATTTTTTTTTGTCAAAAAATATTGTTCGCATAGAAACATAGAGTTTAATTTTCTTCACATGGAGATATCAACAGTTGTTGAATATCTGTCATGAGCATGGTGGCATTATCTAACAAACTTTCTAAACTAAGAGAAAAAGTAGGTTGTCATTAAATTCCAGGACACTTTTGACAGATATTCAAGAACTGTTGATGTAGCCGTGTTAAGAAAACCAAGCTCTATGTATTTACTGGAGAATTATTTGATTTAGTTTGACCAAAAGTTTGTTACTATAAAAACTGCTAAAGCACTGCCAACTTAACACCGCCCTCGCCCTTTGTTGAGTCTCTCGCAATTTTTTTAGCACTGCATCTTACTTACTACCCGTTCGGTTTATAAGCAAATGAGCAAATGGTGCTGACTGACAGCTCACAGCTGACTTCTGACACTCAATATTTAGGTATATACCTAAATTTTGACTGTCAGAAGTTACAGCTGCTAAACACATGTTTTTGAAGATCACATAGTTCAGCGTAGGGATACATAATTTGCTCTGGTAACTTTTCAAAGCCGTCAGCTTTCAGCTGTGAACTGTCAGTCAGCACCAAAGAAGTCATGGAGCTACTGTAATTAGATACGCTATGTATCAAGGTCGATGAAGGTTTAGTTTATATGAAGTGTACCCGCATTTGCGTGTGGGAGGAGTGGAAAACTATTTATGATAAACCATCCTCGGTACACCCAACCGGGATTTGAATCCTGATCTTCCCGTCATCAGCAGCAGGGCCGTCTATTGCGAGAGAGTGACGCCTTTCGGGCTTAGTTCTTGTTGTTTCACAGTGTTGCCAAGAAAACAAACGCACAAATGACAAAAGATAGATAATTGTGAAACAACGGCAATTAGACACATAATTATCGTATCATTGTTCACATGGATGGGTTCTACTAACTTTTTATCATTGTAGCCGACAATATTCTTTGAGGAATGTCATCACAATGCACGACCATCCGTCCCGTATTTGAGAGTCACGTCTTTTTTTTTACATGTCCGAAAAAAACATGTACATGCTCTGTATTTTACCATGCGTTCCACGTCCCTTATTTTAGGAATTACATGGTTTGAAACATCGAAACTTCGGTATGTCACAATATTTCTCTTTCTGAGTTTATTAAAACATAACAATGATACGATATTTTCTGTTATCATTTTACATGGAGTTTGGAATTAAGTCATTGGGAGTTCCTGAATTCTTATCTACACACGACTTAATGTGTTTCACGTAACGGTCAGTCAGTCTGCCTCAAGATCTCGATTAACTAACAATCGGTTATAGTAATAAATTAATAATAGTAAGCATAATAATTTAATAATAACAATTAATGGAGTAGACAGAGAAGCCAACCTTTGAAAAGATTGTGTCACTTTTTTCTGTTCTGATAAAATGGTCGGTCACCTTGTGTATGTTTATCGCGTTATGTTCCCCCTTCACTCCTTGGTATTTTGGAACCACATCCAGGCCGCCATAGTGGAGTTTCGAGGTTGTCAAACTATATATTTTAGTGAATTTAGTTGTCTCTCATGATGAAAAAATGTACATACAACATAAAGAGAAACACATTTATATTTTTGCATGTGTGTGTGCACCTTTGTTTGGGCTGAGAAAGGATGAATTTAAAAAGAAGCATACGCTCATTTGCGTTAAGGGATAGTGGAAAACTGCCGAGGAAAAGAAAGCAGTATAACAGACTGAGCTTCTAAAACAAAGCTCCCAGTCATTGGAAAATCAGACCAAACAATGTTTACACCTTAGCCCATGTGCCCACCGGTGTAGATCTTATCAACCAGGGCAGTAACCAGACATTTATTTTTTGTGGGGAGGGAAGTTCTTGTTGTGGTGAAGTTCCTCAACAGGAAATGGCAAGAAATTAAACAATGAATCTCTTTTGAAGTAATTTAAAGTTTAAAAATATAATTTTGGTTTTAAGTTTTTTCAATACGTTACTGGCATAGACATTGAGGAGTCCAAATGTTTCTATGCCGTACTAATAAAATGAGTAATTTGTTTGTCTGTCTGTCATGAGCATTGCACGGATATCTACCAAACCACAGAGGTCCAAAATTTTTAATTAAAAACGAGTCAAAAGAACTAAAATAAGAGATTTTTTTCTCTCTTGTCTGGTTGAAGCAAAGAAAAGCATTGACCAGGGTAACCACACAATTCATCACGGGCTACCCCATGTACTTATAATATATTAATGATGCTAAGCTGGGGTGGGGGTTGAACCACCCCAAACAACACCTCTTAGGTTATCAATGTTTGTTGTGCCTCTAACAAAAGTGGCACTTTATTTAAAGAATTTTGGCAGAAGGGAGCTACGAACCCTTTTTATATTTTAAAGAATTGTTTAAATATCAATGTTACTGAGTATCTTATAACTATATCATTACTAGCAGAAGTACCCCGGGCAATGCTTTAATTTTCTTGAAACAAACAAACTATTAATTTTTAATTTGTGCTTTTAGGTGCATGTGTTTCATGCAGATGGGCTACTATTCTTAAAATTCCAACCCTATGCTTGTAGTAGATATCACGCAATGACCTAATAGCTGACCTTGCGACAAGACTACAAAGACTCCAGAACACATGTGTTAAATTTATATTTGACCTTCAGTCGTGTGATCATATTTCCCCATACTAATAGAGACTGAATTGGCTACGGCTTTAAGAAAGCCGAACTCTACACTTGAAGACCATCATAAAGAAACTATGACTTCCAACTCCCCACAATATCTTTCTTCACGAACTTTATTAATTCCTCTCCATAATTCCAATCATTACTCAAATTCTTTCACTGTTTCAGCTTCTCGTTCATGGAATACTCTAACCAATGAAATAAAGAAATTAGAATTGAATGGTTTCGAACAAGTATGCCGCCAAAGCTTGCTTGCTTTCTGGTGTCACATGGGAAATTCACGTTTCATCACCTGTGACAATTGTACTCAAAAACATGTCTACTTTTTCTTGGTAATGATGCAAACATTCCAAAGCTGTTCCCATAAGCTTTTTCTTGTGACCCTGTGTATTATATTTACTGACGTTGAACACTTTTTTTTTTTTTGCAGTGAGGTCTTCTGTCACACAACCTCATGGATTAAAGATGTGAAATGTCAGGAAATTGCATTAACAAGTCAGCATGAGTCAAATTTTCTATACCTGCAAATTATTCTCATCTACTTTTATTCAAGGTCACATTGACTAGCGACATGTAACGTAAGTTGTTGTAACACATCCTTCATTTTAAATGTCTAGCCTAGAGTTCCAAACTGTGCATCGCAACACCTGAGCGTTGGGTTTTGTCATTGTGCGCTATAGGAAAATCAAAATTTAAATAATAGTGAAATGAAACATGCATATTTTTCAATAATTACTTGTACAATCTAAAAGTATGGGATAAATCATACAAGAAAATCTACATTGAACTCACCACATTTTTCTGTAAGCATCACTAATCCGATGATGAATTTCGGAATAATAAATATTTATCTTGTTTGAATACTTAATTACTAACCGTACTTCACATTTGGCAGGCTGATCAATGGTTTAAGATATTATTAATGTGATGTAGCTCACCTCAAACTAAACACAAACTCGTAAATTGTGTGTGCACTTTATCTTTGATTGAAAGAAAGCCACTACACATGTACAATTCAAATCACCTTGTTTATGGCAGATATGAGCAAACAATAGTTACTTTCTGGATGTGAGTGTATTACATATTAGTTTAATTAGTTTTGATTTCAAGAATTTAAGTTACAATTCATCCCTCTTCATCTGAGTACCAGTATGAGTTATACAGACACACATTAATTATGCTAATGGAATAGAGATGAGGAAGGTAGATTTGAAGGGAAATGTAAATGCAATAGTTTGGAGGAAGAGTGGGAAACCATTTAGGAAAAACAGCATTCAGTAGAACTGACCAGGATTCGAGCACTAATCTCCCTGCCATTGGCATCTATTTTAACACAAGATTGACGTTAGACCTTATGATCGATCACGGTGTCGGGTTGAATTATATTGGTCTCGAATAAAATATGTTTGACCCAAATAATTTCAAAAATGTTTACTACAGACTTCCAGTATGTAGCTCAACCAAAGAAAAAAGAGCTCATTGCGTTTGGTAGTAAGTTGGAGCGGCGAGTATTGTCATCAGATGTCACTAGATTCTCCAGGCAACACACACCTGAACTACTGCACAACATTACACCAAATATGTACAATCTAAAGAAGATTAATTCAGCTTTTTATCCAATCATCTCCAAGGTGAGATTATAACAATGTGAACAGTTAAGATTATATTAATTGGTAAATTACTGTACTTAAATTTTGACCAATTTATTAATATACAAAGTGTTTTTAATAAATCAAAAAATTTAGTAAAAAAAGATCATTAGAACTCCATGATAAGTTGAGTTTTTAAAGCTTTAAAAGTTAAAATAAAAATTAATACTTAAGTAGCCGCAGGTAAAAAAAATCTTAAATTTATTTTTTAGGTTTTGCTTTGAAGTTGACAGTTTTTTAATGGTTTATCTTTTATCAAGTGTCAAGTTTTCATTGTCTAAAAAGTGTTTTTTTATTTATGAATTAGATACAAAAGAAAGCTCAAAAGTAAGTGGGCGCTATAAAATGGGAAGGTTCGTCCAGAATTTCAATATAATAATAAGAGTTTTACACCGAAAAACAATAAATTACTTTACACTTTGTAAATAGTATGTTCGATACTTACTATGTTTCAATGTTTTTTTTTTTTTTACAGATGAGACTGATTATACTCTATAAGATCAGTTTTATTCTCAACCAAGTACACTGCAATTATTTTTTAATTGAGCTGAAAAACCACTAAATGAAAAAAACAAAAACACTGAGCACTCAATTTGGAGTGGATTTGAACAAAGTATTTTGAGTGTCTGGACAACCCTGACCTAGAAAAGATTACATACAATTATGTTTTATAAACACAATATTACTATATTTATTGTTGTATTAAAACGAGTTTAATTTTTAATGTTTTCTGACATATATACCTAGGTGACAAGTCGAAAGGGTGTTGGCGGTGTGGCCCAGACAGCTATTAGATTCAAACCTCAGATATCGACAACGCCAGCGCCGACAACTTATGATGTGACAAGATTCCCGCTGACCAGTCATAACATGAACAGATATCCTTTCAACTCTTCCAAGCCACGTGTGATGGTTGTGTGTGATAATAATCCAGGGTTAGTTAATCTTAAATGCATTAAGTTCATGTTTCTATGCCTCTGTCGACAGTGTATATTCCAACAACCTAGAAATACACTTTTAACAGCTCCTTGGCCCACTTATGGCTACCACCTTGTTTGTTTAAGAACGGCATGTTGCCAAATTCCTGACCATCCCTTATCAGGGCTGTCCTGAAAATAATTTGATACCTGGATGAGCATCAGTTTAATCTTAATATTGTTTTATGACCTTGAAGGGAAATTATCATTACAAGGCAAAACATTCATGGATGCTTGTTGTTTCTCTTGTTTATAGCTAGTTAAATTTTTATCCAAGTTATATATTATAAACCTGTAACTAATTCTTTTTTATTTGGCTGTAGGCTTAAAGAAAATCTAATATAATGGTATTGATGACATTTTTGTAAAACAAATAATTGAGGAAAAATGTTACAAAATAAAATCAGTATCGTTGACTTATACAATTTTAATATTTGTAAATATAGCTTATAGCCATTATTTGAGAAAAAGATAAGTTTATCATAGGCACCATCATGGAGCATTTTAATAAAGCATTAACGTCATAGTGCATTAGGCCATCAACCCTGTCCCTTGTTGCATGCTTACCAACACATTTTTTTACTTTACATGTTTTAAAATAGCATTCTGATTACAGTGTGTATAACATTTAAGTGCAACTTTCAGTTCTTATTTGATGCTAATCAATAAATGAAAAATAAATATAGGGAATTTGCAAGTTTCTTTGGAATATAGGTTAAAAAAAACTAACTGGAAGCATTTCTTTGAAGAAAATGAACATTTTATGAGAGGCTTAAACTTTAGAAGATAAAAATAAAATAACACAAATGGCAATTTTAACAAACATTTAACATAACCGAGAAATAATTAATTTTTAATTCAATTTATTACTTGTTTATAGGTACTTATTATGCTAATGAGCTAGGGATGAGGAAAATTGAATTTAGAGAAAGTGTACGCAGGGGTGTTGCACAAAATATATTTGGGGAGGGGGGTGGGGTAACCAGTGTTTTCCCCAGCTCTAAGCATTTCAAAATTAGAAAAATCCCCAAGTGGCAGAGGAGAGTACAAGGGTAATGTTGAGAACAGGGGGCGGTGAAGCAGGAGGCTCCCAGGGAAAATTTAAAATTTGGGGCGATAATCAAGCCTTGAGCTAAATATAATTGACTTTACTACAGCGGTTTTCAACATTTTGTAGTTTATGACCACAACTTTTCTCTCTGGCACCATCGCAACCCTTTGATAACTTAAGTGTTCAAATCCTAGTTTTTAAGTATTTTTATCACTGTGTCTTACTACCAGCCCAGCCGATCTACATTTAACTACACCAGTGGGATAGGTTAAATTTAGAGGAAATGTACCCTTATTTGCAATAATAATAATAATAATAATAATAATATTTAGCACCGCGTCTTACTACCCATTCGGGTTATACGCCTAAGTACTAACTACGCTAATGGATTAGAAGGAAGGATGGAAGGTTGAATTTAGAGGAAGTGAACCCGCATTTGCGTGGAGGGAGAGTGGAAAACCATTTAGGAAAAACCACCCCCAGTTCACCCGACCGAGATTCGAACCTCGATCTCCCCGTCCTCGGCGGTCGAGCTCAACACGACTGGCGCGTTAGCCAACTACGCCACCGAGGCGGGTCCTTATTTGCATGGAGGGATATTTGATGACTTTGAAGTTAGGATTTTTTTGTAGAGTAGGGTCCAACAGTTGGAAAATTTTAAATTTGTCTGTACTTTATTAGAAAGTAATGGGGTACAGGATAAGCCTAAAATTTCCCAACTCAAGAACTCAAATCTCACAAAATTCCCAACTTTCAAGCTTTTAACAGACATTGGGGGAGGGGGGGACGACCCTCCTCTCCCCCGAACACTACACCCTTGAGTGTAAATTTGTGTGGAGGAGGAAAGAAAAAACATTTTGGGAAAACCATCTTCAGTACACCTGATTGGGATTCAAAACCCAACCTTCCTGTCAGTCATCGGCAGTCTAGTCCAGCACAAGAGTGAAGCCTTAGATCGTGCGACCACCAACGCAGGCCAGAAATAATTAATCAAGTTGTAAGCTACATAAGTGCCTAGTATTCCTTAACATATAGATATTTTATTAAATATAAATAGCTCCACACTTACATCTATACCAGCAGTTCCCAACCTTTTTCAATCCTTCCTCAACTCCTTAATTGATGGGATGGTCATAAAAATAATCTTAAAAAAGTTTTGTTTTAAAGTTATTTCCTTAATTTGTACAAAAATCAAGTTAAGACTAGCAGCATAATGATAAAAATAAAATGATTGAAAATAAGTATTGTGTTTGGCACAGTATTTTTTTTTTCACTAGTTCTTGAATATTGGGTTTGATATTTGACAGAGCACACCGCAAATAGCTTTTCACTTCAAGTCGACAATGCTGTTTTGTTTTTATGAGTCACAATTGAAAATTCGGTGGTGTTGCACATGGCCGCAATGGTAGTTTAGGGCCAAGTTAGAGATTAAGCTCAGACAAATCCGAGGTTTGTGGGCTTGAAAATCAACATGTGCGTGCACACAGGTGTCATACTTTTGGCTAGTCAGCTAAAAGATGAATTACTAATGATAGGCAGTGTTGCCAAAATCATACGAAAAAATAATATTGGAAAAAAAAAAAATTCTTCAATTATTAGCTGGAACATTTCAAAAAGCAAAAAGAGGTTTTTTCTAAAGAGTTGTATTATATATTCGCATCCAATGTTCATTTCCTGTTTTTGTCCTTTATGTCTTTTGTTCCTTTTACATGTTCCTATTTAAGTGTCCTATTTTTCTTTACCAATTTCCATTTTGTTCCCTTTGGTGTTTTTGGTTTTCTCCTTTAGGAAGTTGCGTTGAGCGCTTCATACTCCCTCCTGATGAGTTCTGATAGAATGAAACCTAGGTCGGGGGATTTGGCGGTAACAATCAATTTTTTTTAAAGGTGGCCATTATCTATTTGTCCAGTGGCAGCAATGTAAAGTATGAAATGTGTTGTTTTTAACAATGTAAAAGCCATATAGTGTTTGTTCCCTTTTATGTGTTTTCTAACCACCTTTCTTGTACTTTCTTCCAAATTCATATAAAAAAACCCAAAAAAGCGAAAAGAAGTTGTCCTTAAAAGAGATATACTGTATCATACTAAAATAAAAAATTACTTCTTGGAATAATTTTATGCACTGTAAACATTTTTTCAACAAATTTTAAGTTTCATTTTGTAATGATTTATATGGTTGCTTGAAAATGACATAGTTCTATTTAAATGTTTTATTTAGTAAACAATAATGTTATGCACTAATTAGTTTGATTTTTGATCTTGATACAAATAGCAAACACATACAATTCAAGACAAATTCACACTCATCTAATATTGATAAAGTAAGATTACATTAAATCCTGATCTCGCATAGATTTCTGGATAGGAGGTGGCGGTACTTTGACTAATGGCTAGCAACACCATTAACCAAGTGCCACTTTAAACATAATATATGGCGTTCCTAGTAAGCTGTCACATAGCTGATAGTATCATCACCATTTTGTTTGAATTTAAAGTTTCATTTTTCAGATTTAATTATCCTTAATACAAACATATGACAAAAACATACTGTAGTTATTCACCAATAAAATTATGCGATTTTTCAATTCGTAAAAACATTTGGAAGGAATTAACAATGTAAGTTGAGGACTTACTCTATTAAGGTTAGTTGAAGTAATGCGAAACTGCTATTTGAATACTAGTTTTAGTTGAAATGTGTTTATAGACCAGGAACTTATCATGTGAATTCCAAGCGAGATCGTCGAATTGAGTTTGAGCACAGTTTTGGTGGGCGTAAGACACTTCGTCCCGCAGTGCCCATCAAGTGTGTGCCAAGTAAAAGCAACATAATATGTGGAGAATGCGGAATGGCCCTTAAAGGAGACTACTGGGAGCACAGAGACAGGACACTCTTGTGTCCGAGTTGCATGGTCAGCTTGAGAACCATCCAAGATAAAAATACCAAAAGAAAACTCCTCAATTTCAAGGTGAAGAAAAATACGGCCACTTGTTTACAATATTTGATAGATTTACAATCATAATCTTGGTAAAGACTTGGTAGTCATATTTTAATTTAGCACTTTGCTTGTTAGAGATTTGCTTCTTAGCCTCAATTCAAGTAAGGTTGGGTTTATATCCATGCATAGAACATAACTAAGAGTGAATAGTGTATGGGACATAGTGCGCAAAAAGTTCAAATACATTATTTTCAATTATAAATGTTTGTAATTGACACATAGTGAATAGTTTATAGTGCACAATGCATACATCTGTTTTAACCCTTTGCCGGCTCTATTATAATAGCTCAATTCCCCACCACTATTCCCTTTATTTTCGATAACATGAAAATTTGTACATGAGTCTATGCTATAAGCAATAACTCAGGATGTAATTAACATATTACGTTGACATTTTTAGAAACAACTTATTATATTAGGTATCACAATGACACTACTAGGAACTACATATTATAGTCTGAACAATTTATTTAATTTTTACCATTAGTTTTAAACTCCAACTCCCCTTTCCTGGTGGTATTCAAGAAAACAATCAATTCGGCAGAGGTGCAGGTCACAGTTCTTACACTTCCATGAAGTATGGATGCCTCGACCTGAAGGAGCTCTTTTCTTTTTATTGCTACAGTTTGCACAAACTTTATTTCTGCCTTCAATTTTTTTTATTTTATGTAGATTTTTTGGTGAAGGTACAGAAACTGGGAGGCTTCTCTTCCTCCCAACACTTTTGCGCGAGAGAAAGTTTCCTATCATTTGCTTGTAAAGTGCAAGTCTTAATTTTTTTTGGGTAAATCCATGTCTTGATAGTGCTGGTTGATTTGTTTCATTACAAATCCAAACAAACATTTCCACCATTTTTTGTTTATCTACCCAAAGAATAGTAGCTTCTTATCTGGTCGGCTGTCAACACCACCCATACATTTGGTACACTTGACTAGGGCAAGAGGGCAAGAAACCATAACCCTTTCATTTCTGTTACTAGTTTTCCTTTGTACTGGCATTCTTTCACTTGGGTCGCAATTGGTTGACAAAACGCAAATATCCCTGTTGTCATGTCACACAGGGGCTGCCAAATTAACTGACTGCAGTACTTTGCTGTCACCTCTCTTCAGTTTTAAGCTCTTGGGATTTTTAAGTTCCTTAGGCCACTACTCCCGGTGAGTCCTCACGGCACAGCATGCACGTATTTGTTTTTGGAGCCGTATATTCTAGAGCCCTACAGACGAAAAGAAACTGTCAAAGTACACATGGTGATTTTGGCCTAGAAATCCTTCTAATAGATTTAATACAACTTGGTTTCCCAACAGTATGTCTCTATGTCTTGCTTTTTTCTTGCCAAGATACACATTTGCTTTTAGAACATATTTAGGAAGACTTGCTAGGACCCATATTTTGAGCCACCACTTTGTTGGCTTGACTTCACGTATTGTTTTATGTAGTGACGATCCTTGTATGCAATCATTGCTTCATCAACAGCAAATTCTTTCTCGGTCTTATAACATTTATCGAACGTGTCCATAATATCAAGAACAAGCCTTACCTTCTGGAGTATGTCGTTCTTTTCTTTTGTTGCATCAGTGACATGAAAATATTTTGTAAGACACTTATAATGTTTGTATGTCGTGCAATTATGAATTACAGGGCATTCAATGTCTGAGCTGTGCCAGTAGTTAAGATGTTTCTGACAAATTAAATACACCCATAAAAACCAATACTCCTATGTAGGTCATCATTTCACTCTTGATCCACTTTACCTATTTTTTGTTGCCTAAATGTAGAATATTTATTTGTATTTTCAGCAAAGTGCTGAAAAATGTTTTTACCTAACACTAGTTTAATATAACATAATTAATTTTAGCACCGCGTCTTACTACCCGTTCGGGTTATACGCTTATGTACTAATTACACTAATGAATTAGGAATTGGGAAGGTTGAATTTAGAGGAAGTGAACCCGCATTTGCGTGGAGGGAGAGTGGAAAACCATTTAGGAAAAACCACCCCCAGTTCACCCGACCGAGATTCGAACCTCGATCTCCCCGTCCTCGGTGGTCTGGCTAAACACGACTCGCGCGTTAGCCAACTACGCCACCGAGGCGGGTAATATAACATAGTTTATTGGAACCTACAGCTAAGTCATGCACAGGACCAGTATTTCCCACACATTCATTTGGAACATCAAATTGTAGCCTGTCAGTAAATGTCAACAAAGGTGGTTGAAAACACCTTACAGCACCAGCACAATCACCACCCCCATTTAAATTGTTTTCCAGGTCACCATCACTTATATCAAATAATTCAGGATCTTTATAATCATTTTTAAACTCATTAGCAATATCGTTATCGTCAGAACTATCAGATTCACTACCAAATACGTCTTTATTGACCTCCAAAACAAGCATATCCTCTTGTAAGGAGGCCATTCTAAAACAAAATTAACAGTTAAACTAACAACGCTAAGAAAATAATTAATTTCAAACAAGATAGACCTCTATAGTCAAAAATAACAACTAAATATAAAATAGTAAAGAGCCCAAAAGATGGCTTTGAGAGTGCCTAAATACATCAAGCGCTTTTGAGCATTTAGGACGGGAACGACAAATTAGTGGTGAGCGCTTTCAAGCACTTGGGCCGAGAAAGGGTTAGTTAACTTTAACGTCCTATTCTTTATACATAAAGTGTAGTATGGATAATATTGAACTTGAGACACACTAGCCAATGAGAATGCGATGAAAGACTCCAGCCAACTAAAAGATAGTATAAAAACCGAGACAAAAATTATCTTGTGGGTTCATTTTTAAAATGCTTTTTGGTAGCCATACTCATTTGTTATTAATGAGCTTTCTTTATTTTAGTATCAATAATTATGATTCTAAGCTGTATATATAATTTAAAATAAAGGTGATGCATCACATTTTTTATTTTGTTACTGAGAGGTAAGTCTACCATAGTATTCATAACAATTTTAGAATCATAATTAAATAAAAGTATAATTTAATATTATGGGCAAAACTTAAATTATGTTAATTTCAAGTTTTAAAACAGTTTTGTTTTCCCTTATGAATTGTACACTGTAAATTACGCACGAATATAAGCCCAGCCTAACTCAGATAACTAAATATTAAAAATAATAATTGTGCGTACAATTTCTCATTTGTGCAGAAAGTTCGAGAATGCTCGTTCATCCATCACCATGAAAATACAACTGCAGCTATCATCCTCATGGATTCCAAGTCCCTTCGCAGATTACAGAACAAGGAGGCCTACTTTCAAGAATATTTCCAGTGTTAATACAATGTACAGTTGTGATGTTTATCTCTCTATAGGTCCCTTTGAGCTGTGAAAAATTTGTTCAACCAGTGCCTACCAGAAATCGTCTTGTACATACCAGTTAAATTATTACAATAAGAACTACTTGTTTAAAATACAGAACTTGGCATATTAAAGCGATGTTATATAAACATGAAATGAAAATAAATAATATTTTCTCCAAGCTTATAGGTAAATGTAAAATGTATATTAAATGTTGATTTTATGAGATTAGTTATTGTGTTAAAATAATTACATAAAAAAAAATATATCCTTTACAAGCAATGCAGTGTTTATGAACACCCATATTTAATTTAATATACTGCAACGTTGGAAAAACTAAACATGACATACAAGGAAACAGGGCAGTTTTGGCGACAGTGAAGAAGGCAACACCCCAAAAAAATCTGAAATATGAGTGGTAGTCTTTAAACATTAATAACAAGATTTGTGTTTATATACTTATAAGTATTAGAGAATAAAACTTAGTAAAAGTTGAATTACCTTTGGTTATTTAATAGAACCTTGACCAACATGAATGTTTTCTTAGGTTAAACAGGATGTCCAGCCAAACAATATTTTTAAATTCCCTGACTTCTAGGTTTTCCATAGCCAATTTCCAGTCACTATATATTACAAACATTATTAAATTAATATCACAACTTAATACTAATATTTTTTAGACATACACATGTATTCTGGAATTATGTTATGTTATGAAGGGGTTAAAGGATATCAGCCTAAGGCAAAGGGCTTGTGATATAAGTTAGATTTCAGTGAAAACATATAGAGCCGTTAAAATAACGCATTAGATCAGTTCAGTTTAAAATTGTCGCGAGAGACATTATTTTAAGCAAGCAAATTTCCTGACTTTTTCTGGTGTTCCAGATCACTGGGCATCCTGTTAAATAGCTTAGGTCTTTATATAAGTCTTTAATGGCTCTAGAGTAAACTAACAAAAGTAAAAACATATATGAAACTTTCCGTTTAAAAATTAGCTCATATTTTTAAAATTCCAAGTTTCTAATTTTGAGAAATGATCAAATTATAATATGCACATTCAAGTCCTTGAAATTTTTTTTTTTTTGTTTCATTTTCATTTATTTGAGGTATTTAACGTGCACTTTCTGAACTGCCTGATTATATCACTACACAAATTATAAATTAACAAATCTCGAAAAGATACAAAATCCAGCCCCTGGTCATTAATTCATCACTGTGAAAGGGAGACCTTCATGTCACCAATGATTAATTTTTCGGTCATGCCAGGAATCAAACCAAGGACCCTTAGCTCAGTGGATAGACATACTACCAACTGAACTATGGTGCCGGACTATGAAACTTAAGTTTAAATATCTTCAAACAAAATAAACTTTCAAAATTTCCTAGCCACTTCAGGTGTGAATTAAACTATGTACAATATTGTGATCGGTGATTGACAATTGTTTTTGCCCAGATTAAAATTTGTATTCAATGAAGTTTAGAGTGGCAGTATTTTATTGAGCACAAGATTTGCAAAATCCTAGCAGAGTGGCGCAGCTTGTAGCGGCGCTATAGTTAACACTAAATACGCCGACTACATGAACATGGGAAATATACATGATAGGTTAAAACTTGAAAGCTTAAGATTCAAATGTATGTTGACATAAGAGTTTAATAGAACAAACAAATCCATCAATTTCAATGATGACCTATTGAGTAGGCCAAAATAACTAACATAACAATCAGATAAAAATTGATACATTCATATAGAGTGAAATAGTGTGAAGCGCCTTTGGTTTAATATTACAATAAAACTCCGCTAGTGTTATGAACTATCGCCCCACTCTTAAAAGAGGTATAATCATATTTCCTAGGAAGAAAGACAATACTGAGGTTATTTTAAGTTACTCCCCGACGAGAGGCACAGACTACAAACACAATACAGTAGCAATAGTAAATTTGTTGCAACAAATATCTAATCGATTATAACAGGCGAGCAGGGCTGAGTCAGAACCTACTCAACTTCTAATACAAACAACCCTATTTTAAGAGGTGAGAACAATATATGCCAGTGAAGCTAGCTTGACCTAATTAAATTAGTTACATAAGTTTCAGAGAATTGTCTATTTGTCCCAGTCACCGGGCTAATATCTTAGGGAAAGTTGTCATTCAGGATTCTAGGCCTCCATATAGTATAGCCAGGTATCATGAGTTAAACCATAATCAACCTAGGTGCCAACCACATACCAGGCATAGGTTATAATCTATAAAAAGGTATCATGCGGGCCTAGCCATAAGGGCAGTAACCAACCCACAGGTTGCACACCGCAATCTGGTGAGCAACAAAGCGTGAGGCAACAAGGTTCCACAAGAATAGCTAAGCATTACCTAACTAGGTCTTGACATCAGGCCTGGAACAACCTAAACTCCCCCTTTCCTGCCTGATGGCACAGCAGACCACAATGTCATACAGGCCAAGGAGTGAGACACACTTAAATGAAACCCCTGGTCTTAAGGACCAAGCAGAAAAACAAGAGATAAGCATAATCTCTCATGACATTGCCAATGAAAACCTAACCTAATTATACATTTAAATAATTAATAAACTCAAGAGTGACAGACACTCTCAACTTGTAAGAAAAATCACTTTTACTTTACATGATAGAACTTAAGCTTCCTACTCCCTTCTAAAGAAAAAGTTTATAGTTTACGACAAGTTATTTCGTCTGTCCGGCGAGTCTGACGGCACCATCATCGTGACCACAATGTCTTTATGTACAGTAGATCGGAGAGACATGGGTCGTCGAATATTAGATTGGATCTGTGTTTTGTTCCCAGCGGACCGAGGCTGAACTGGTTGAACAGACGAATCAAGGGCAAAGGGGGGTTAGAAACACCCCTCAAAATTGAGAACAGCACATAGGCACCTGGCCATGATGTACACACCCTCATGAGCCACGCAGAAACCCACTTAGTTCATTAGATAGTTTAGTTGAGTCAAGTCTAGAGTTGAATGGAGGCTCGTGTGTGCAACTCTTCCGATGAAGCCTTTCTTACCCAGCGATGCTCCCGAGGCGTGGTATGTAATAAATTATGTTATAACATTTATATACATAATTAGATATACATTTATATTTTATTTCGTGAAATTATTTTTTCTCACAGATTTAGTTTATATGGGCCAGGATTGGTTAGCCCGCTACAATTTAAGTATATTATTATTATTTAGCACCGCGTCTTACTACCCGTTCGGGTTATACGCTTAAGTACTAATTACGCTAATGGATTAGGAATTGGGAAGGTTGAATTTAGAGGAAGTGAACCCGCATTTGCGTGGAGGGAGAGTGGAAAACCATTTAGGAAAAACCACCCCCAGTTCACCCGACCGAGATTCGAACCTCGATCTCCCCGTCCTCGGCAGTCGGGCTCAACACAACTAACGTGTTAACCAGCTACGCCACCCAGGCGGGTAATTTAAGTATACCCTATATGGTAAAACACATGGACAGACCAGTTGACAAGCTCATAAAAAGGTAGGCCTAATCTGTTTAAGATACCTCAACAAAACTTTAATAATGTAATCCTAATGAAACTTAATCATACATAGGCCTACAGTAGTAAGTACTTTCCACATTAATGTGAGTTCTAGGCCTATGAAATACTGCAGCCAAGACTGAAAATAACCAAAATAGGCCCCAGCTTAATGTTTACGTATGGTTTGGTTTAGGCCTAGGTTTCTTTATCATAAAAGGTTTACGTAAAATTTATCTGAAACTGATAATTAGTAGTTGGACCTAGTTATCCTGAAATGAATAAATTGCAAACTACTCATTATAAAGAAATATAATAGCCTTATATTATTAATCACTTAACAAAAGTCTCAAGAATTCCCTTTAAATAAAAATATGCATTTTATTTTTTTAACCATCCAAACCATCCTCTCGTTCACTTTATTGTTAACTTAATAGGTCAAATGGGTAAAATGCCCGTTGTTTTGTCATTAAGTTGTATAAATATTCAGTGTAAACATTATTTTTGGGAGTTCTTGTACACTCTCATCAACTTTAAATAACTAGTTTTATTTTCTAAGATCTTCAAACAACATATTAGATTCAAACTTGAACGTGAGAACCTTTTTGACACTGTAAATTAACAAAATTAGCACATAGTAGGTCTATGTATGTATAAGTTGAGTACCACATACATAGATTTTCTTCATCTGACCTCAACTCAATCAAACAAAATAAAATTTAAACACCTTACATCTTTAAACGTTCACTTTTTGACTTGACCAAATCGAGAACAATTTTAAAATAGGCCTACTAAGAAACTAAGAAATGTGTTGTTTTTGAGACAAAGTTTTATAAGGTATTTATTTTTTTTAGTTATGAAAGAAAATTATTTTAAATTAAAATAGGCCTAAATATAAGAATAAGTATAAATCATAAAGTGTTGAAATTATTTTTAGAAAATAGAATATGACACACTTGTTCCAGTATCAACATAAATAGATGAAGAATAAAGCATTGGGGTGTAAAGCAAACATATTAAAAAAAGCATTGTTTCTTTATTGACAAACTTCTCATACTGATTCATTTTTCAGTGTGACATTACTACTTGAATGCATATTTCACATTTTATGATTTTTTGACCAAAATATGTTATGTGTATTGAATAATGGGAGCTTTTTGAAATATTTGACTCTAATGATAAACCCAAACTCGCAGATTTCTTGTAATCTTGTATCTAATTTCCCAGTTAATCGTTCATCAGTTGGGTTCTTAGCTTAATCAAATAAGTGGGACTAAGAAGAGAATATTAGAGCAACTGTACTTAAATTAGCACTAACAATTCACTCTATTAAGCGCTTGAAATGGTACACTTCAAAGCATGGAAATAGCCAAGTTTGTGTCCCAATTTATATTAAATAAGCAAATTAAATCAAAATAAAATTTATCACAAACCCTAAATTTAAACACAAAGTACAATCATACATTTGAAATAAAATGCCACATAGATTAACATTTGAATTGTATATTTATTGTATTAAAAACAAAAGATTTATTATTAAATTTATGAATAATTAACATGCTATTCAGGAAGAACTGTGCTTAGCATATTTTTCTTTAACCTTTGACACTTCCTTTTAGATTTTAAAAAATAAATAAACATTGCAAATATTGTTTTTGAAGTTATTTAATATATTTAGTATAAGTTTTGGAATAAAGTTAAACTCTTTCCTGAATATAAAATTATTCATTCATAATTCAATTATATTACAATATAAACAGATTTACTATAACAGTACCTATGACATGCTGAGAAGTAATTGGGAACATTTTTCATCATTCACAAGAATGAATTTAGAAAATAAATAAAGGCTGAATAATGTCAATAAGTAAAGACAATTCATGCATATATGAGAATAATAATACTGCTTAGCACTGCGCCTTACTACCCATTTGGTTTATACGCTTAAGTACTAATTAATCTAATGGGTTAGGAATTTGGAAGGTTGAATAAAGATAAAGTGAATCCACATTTGTGTGGAGGGAGAGTGGAAAACCATTTAGGAAAAACCACCCCCAGTTCACCCGAGCAAGATTTGAACCTCGATCTCCCTGCCCGCGGCAGTCTAGCTCGACACAAAATTAGTGTGTTAGCTAACTACGCCACCGAGGTGGGTATGCATATATGGATGATACAATCTGGAAACATGGCAAATATAGTTGTATGTTTCCAAACATACTTGTAAACCAAAAAGACAACAAAATGATGGCCTTGTACAGAAAACCAAAATACACTGATCGATATTTCCAGTTCAAACACAGGCACTTGCACTGCTTGAATTATAATAATCTCAAAAAGTAATAATATGGAAATAAACCAAATGAATATTGGTATTAATATATTTGTAACAAACATTGGGAGAGGTTGCCATGATTTTCTTAACACCAAGTTTCCTGTGTTTTCCAAATGGACTTCCCAATTTTCCACACACTTTAGAGACTAGTATGGAGTAATTAAATTTCAGTTTTATAAAAGTGACTATTGTAAAATCATGCTATTGATGTCTAGAACAAGATTATTTGACCTTACTGAGGAAATTTATGTAATTTTTATGCAACCTGATGTCCCAAAGAGCAAAAGAGTGGGTCGAGGGAAAATAAGACATATTCTTGAAATTGTGATTATTTTTTTCTTCCATGCAAAGTTATACTATTTAAAGTTTGCAGTTTAATGTCGCAAATTCACAAGTATTCCAGTACTTTTGTTGTTGTTGTGAAATTCCATGTTTTCTAGGTACATAGCAACCCTGCATACACTATGAGTTCCTACTAATATATTGGGGGGTATGCTACTAATACATAACAAATGAAACACCTATAACATTTAAAGTTATAATTAATAACTGAACAACCAATCAAAACATTTTGACATAATGCTTACAAAATATATTTTAAATACTTACAAAAGCTCGCATCTTAAGTAACTATTTACAACTGACATGTCACTAACATTATTCTCACACAACACAGTTCAGGGCCCAAATTATTTTCTTCGCGGTCATCTACCTCGACTACAACAGTATAAGTCTCCCAATAATGCACCTTGTCATGATAACTGATCCGATCCTGTATCAGCGCCCCCATAATGTAGACTGTAGGGGTGTGCAAAGTCCACTTTTTCAATTCGAAGCAAACTCAAATCAAATATATGAAATATTCTTGAAGCTGAATCAAAGTTTGAATATTTTTGTTAGTTGTTTTATGCTTGGAAAAATATTGTAGTTAGATTATTTATTTATATATATTTATTGTATTTAGGTTATTTATTTATTAATATATATATATATATTAATTAAGCACTAAAATTATTTGGAAAATGTTTTATTGCAAAATTGTTCAAATTTTAATTAAATTCTGATAGATCAAATTATTATCACAACTTACTTTACAATTAGTTCAGATTTTTCCCATATGAATACTGTCTTGTATTATACATAACAGCTCAGCATAGTAGTAAATTACAATTATTGATGAAGATTAATAATTGTCGAAGTCAGATTTTTTCTAAGTGAAGTAAAAGCTAATATATGTTTCAAGGCTATAAATCAAAGTTTCAAAGCTTTGCACAAGCCTAGTAGACTACTATTATAAACACCAGGTTTTATCACACACATTCCACTGACAATGCAGGAATACCATGCCTTGGTACTATCGTCTACCACACTACTTCAACTCACTCTTAAGCAACCTAACTTAAAATAGACCAAGAGTGGTCTCAAAACTGGCCATGCTGACTGTTGACAGTGATTATATAAGTGCCACAATTATAGTAAAAAATATATTATTTTTTTCTCAAGGTTTACAGCTTTATTTTTCTCGATAATTCCTCCAATGAAAGTGTGATATAGGACTCATTAGTGTGTCAATGACTTTGGATGAAACTTAATAAATACAATGATTCATAGCTGCCCTTTAAGGAAGAACTGAGGGAGAACTTACCCTTGATCTTATCACACAATAAAAAAAATATAATCCTTAAAAATTAATAACTAACCATAGACCAATTTCGCTATGCCTTATATACATACCATCGATTTAAAAAAATATTGGGGATTAAGAACCAATATTACAATGTCTCATCAAAGTCCTTGTGACTTAACGAATCATAACGTCTGTTAGTTAAATTTGATGTGTTTTACATTATTATTTTCATGTGCTCAATAAATTAAGAAAAGGTGCCCCTTATTAGTTCTTATCATTAACCTTCTCAGAGCGCTAGATTTGTTTCAAGGCTTAAGATTGGCTTTAGTTGATTATGGAGTATATAAGCAAGTTAATATAATGTCTAAAGAGCTGTTCTGAAAACAAATCAAGGTAAACCTTAGTTGATCTATACAAGTCTTTATTAGGTTATCTGATAACTTTTATTGTATTTCTTTTTTTGATAAAGAATGTCTGTTGAAAATAATATTGGTATTCAAAGTTTTGGAATCCTTAGAAAGTGTAACTTATTTTCTAAGGTATCATCATCATACAATAAATCCGCCATTTTAGAAGATAGATAAATGTAGCCTCCCTTTAGTAATAATGATCACCTTGAAAAAAATATTGCAGAATGTTAACGTTGTCAATGTGGATGTCATGTTTACTAAACCTAAGGTACACCTCATGTTAACTTTATGAGCACTCTTTTACGTGGACATTAACAAACACATAACGGAACATTGTAAAATCAAACTTTTGTCGATATATCACTTACATTCTTGGGTGATGAAATGTCAGCTTCGACTTTGCTTCGAAAAAAATTCCCGCTTCGACAATTACAGAGTTTCGCCAGTAAAAATATTGAGCTAAAACACTCAATTGACCATATTCTGAGCTGTTACAAATTAATAATCATATGGTAAGCAAAACTGAAGTAATTGACTTGTAAGTTGTGATAATAACTTTATTTATCATATTAAAACGAAATATTACAAATAATAACTGTGCAATAAAACAATTTCAAGACATTTTAGTGCTTCAAGTTATGTATTGATAGCTGCAATCTAATATTTTTCCAATCATAAAACAACCAAAAATATTCAAACTTGGATTTGGCTTTGAAAATATGTCATATATTTGGTTCACGTTCGCTTTGAATAAAAAAGTGGATTCCAAACCTAAAATAAATCACAACCAAAAGATTTGTAAGCACTTTTTTTCATCTAATCCTTAAAATTCCTGAAGTATTCAAGTGATTTGAAGAAACCATCCCTAATATTTTGACTTTAGCCAAAGGGATAAACACGTTTCATTTATTTATATTTTATATATTTGGAAAAAGGTATAAGAAGAGTAGATAGGAACATATACAAGTGAATAAACACAATAGGGCTTTTTAGGTGTGTGCGAAGCTTCAAAACTTTGGCTTTGCTTCGAAACAAACATCAGCTTCGACTTCACTTCGAAACTAATTCTAGATTCGAACCTTCGTCAAAAACATATTGACAGCCAAAATACTCCATTTATGTTCACATTTAACCATTCTGAGCTGTTTCGTACATTAAAAATTAATATTTATATGGAAAAAAAATCTGACATCTGAAATGAATGTTATGATAATAACTTGATTTGTCAGATTAACACAAAATATTACTAACAATTGTACAATAAAACATTTTACAATTAATTTTAGTGCATAAAGTAATATAAATAGCCACAATATAATATTTTTCCCAAGCTTAAAACAACTAAAAGAAAATATCGAACTTCAATTCGGCTTCGAGAATATTTCTTATATTCGATTCGAGTTTGCTTCAAATTGAAAAAGTGGATTTCACAAGCCCCTATGGCTTTTACAATGAAAAGAACACAGTTCACACTTTACATTGCTGTGACTGGACAAAGAGGTAGTGGCTGCCTCTTGAAGAAAATTGATTGTTACCGTTCAATTTCCCAACTTAGATTTCATTCCATGGGAACTCACAAGAGGGAGTGTGAAACGCGCGATGCAACTTCATAAATGAGGAAACCAAAAAGCATGAAAGGTAGAAAAAAAAAGTGATTGGTAAATAATGAGAGGACACTTAGATAGAAAGAAGCATGTAATAGGTAAACATAAAGGACAAACACAGGAAACCAACATTGGATGCGAGTATATAATATATCTCTTTAAGGAAAACTTCTTTTTGCAAACAGAGGTTTTCCTTTAAGAATTAGTTTTAGTGATCGAAGACTTGTAGAACACAAAAAATAACATAAAAACACAAATTTTGCTGTGTATATTTTTTAATAAGAATGCACTTTTCTTTCAATTAATTAAAACACGCTATTGTTAAAACTAACAACCTTGTGTGCGCATATTTCATATTTGTAAAAATAGCTGCTCAATTATTTTTAGGGCCTCGGATTCTTTCAAATCACAGTATATTCATTTGAACAAACATCTTAAAATATCGCTCATAATAAAGGCATAATACTTTAGCATACAAGTGTTTTTACACATATACTTTTATGTATTTAAAGCGTTTTGAGAAGAGGTTCCCAAAGTTTTCGGCTGAAAGGCAAATTATAAGACTAAACATAGTTGGCATTCGCATACCTAACACACATATTTTTGGGTTTAGGTAAATATATTTTGTAGAGGGGGGTACAATTCACATTTTCTCAAATCCCAAACTTAAATTAAAATCTTCATCAAGGATTATAGGAATCTAAGTATGTGAAGACGCCATCTCTACTATTTCATGTATTTTAGTTTTTTAAAATCATATAAAGCATTAATGACTTCAAATCAAAACCAGTCATTTCCAATACAGAAGTCAGAACAAAAGTCACTGTTAGTACGGCAATTTCCTCTTGTACACTTTTCGAGCTATGATGATCAACATTTGTCGCGCACACAGTGAACTTTTCATGATTCACTATTAAAATATTCCATGTACAAGCAAAATATTAGAGTTGGGTGAATCCACTATTTCACAAATCTCCAATTTACCTTCAAATCTTGAATATTGATAAAAATCACGAGAAAATATAAAGATAAAATAATAGAAAGTACAAATGGTAGCTAAATGTTAACATTCTATCTTATAATCTATTCATTATAACAATCATACCTTCACTTAAGTGTTAGATTACTGGTCCGGGGCCTGGTTGTTAAGTTCATCCTATAAACATAATATGTTCTGACCCACCAATAAGCAGTACTAGAGCTCTAAACACAAAACTCACTTGAAAAGTTGAAACAAATCCTTTTTTAAGGAATTGAGTCTTGAATCCGAGAATATACTTGAGGATTTGAGGGTCCATTCCTGATTATAATACATGTGTTTTTTTTTAAATATAAACAATTTAAAAACAATATATTTTTTTTTAAATTATAAAATAAAAAAACTACCACATGCCACACACAAGAAAATAATGGCCACATATGAGCCGCACTTTGGGAACCCCAGGTTTATAGAGAGAGTGTTTACCTGCAACTATACACAACTAAGGTATACACTTAGTTTCACAGAGTAGATTTATGCCTCAATTGTTTTTATGGGGATGGCTACTAGCTGGTCTTCGTGTTGAATATTCTGGCAATTCTCTCAACCTCTCTCGGGTCCAGTATCTCAGTAGATGGTTTGCTGACAGACTAAAACAATCAAAATGCTGGATCCAATACACACAGTTAATGTTCATTTGGGGACAAGTGGTCTAACTCTCAAAATTAAATAGGACTCAGCTTTTATGTAAGATCTTCAAATCAGTAAGCTTTAATAACAGTGTGCCGACTTCAAGCACCACCGTGTTTAATTAGGTTATGTTTACAAATAAAAAGGCACCAAACATCTGTATTAAACCAAACCAAACAATGACAGGAGGATATGAGGGCAAGGCCTACACACATGCCGATAGAATCCAATCCTAAACCTTTTTGTGAATCAAGAAATCGGCAACAACAATATTTATGTGGCCATAATCTACCTCTAGCCATGCTGCCATGGTCCAGTCTGTTTTTTATACTCTCTTCTGCTGAAAAGGGGGACTGATGTACCCCAAAAATTTCATAATTATGAGTATATCTGAGCTGATAAGCTCTTTTGCAGATATTGCCAATGCCGATATTTTGTTGCCAAAATAGCCAGTAACCGATGCTGATTTAGTTTTTTTAAATGATCAATATTTTAATTCTCAGTTAAATGACAAAAAAAAAACTAAACAACTATTTACAACAGCGGTAAATTGGTACTTCGACATTACGCTTGAATGTACTCTAAGAACTGATCTCGGAGAGCGCTCGATAAAGCGGATCTTGGAGAGCTCAATCATCGGCATGCAGCCGACATCACGCACCATAGTATGATGTATTTTTAACTTTTTATAAATCCACAACAAATAAACCCATACTGGCCCACCTTATATTTGTTTTGATAGTGTTTAACTTTGTTACTTGAGGAAATCTTAATATCTTATATATTTATCAAGTATTTCATAATTTGAAATACACCTTAAGGTGAATAAAATTGAATGGTTTATTTTGTTAAGAATGTTGGTTTGGCTGTTTATTATAAAATAAAATACCAAACGCAGAATTAAGGAATTTGTGTTTACATGCAAGACACTGTCTTTAAATATTTTTGTTTGAACTATGAATTATATTTTCATGACTTGATTATTTAAAATATATCTATAGATTTTGAATTATCGGTGTAAAATATTGGCATGATAAAAAAACTGATCATCCTTGGTCATTGTGCCAATATCGGCCGGTAAATCATATCGATTATCGGCATTGGCCCAGCCCTAATTATGTGTTTTGTCGTGTTTTAACTATGAACTATGAGGCCTTCAATTTTCTGGTAATTCTGTAGGCTTTGTACTTCTTTTCCCTTCAATTTTTAATTTAATTAGGTTATGTAAGTTTAAATCAATGATAGTCAATATGGCATTAATGGGAACAAACAGAAAGAGTTTTAACTAGTTCCCTAACATTTAATGATAATTGTTTGTCCTCCACAAGCATGGTCATTAGCACAAAATGTTATTATGTGTGTTACCTGTTGTGGTGGGCCCTCTGCAAGGTTGGTAACACACTCTTCTCCAGGATTCCCCCCATCTGGAGCCTGCCTGGACACCACATAATCCCCATCATCACAATTTTTTTGACGAGCAATACACCCTGTTGGGAGCTGTAACAGGTAATACAATTTCAAACTGCTGAAACATGTGTTACACATATACCGCATTAAAACTCAAGTCGAATGGGAAATACACTAGTTTAGACAAACAAAACAAGGCCTTGAGCTATAAAATAACCTTTTTTCTACAAATATTATGTGATACAGTATAAAATCATTAAAATTGATAGCATAATGGCTGCCTCTTGAATACCATAAATAATCTTGAATGTAACTTTTTTTTAATACTCAAAATATGAAAAATTATAAGGGTTTTGAAGATTTTAAGGACCCATCTACCATTTAGTTAATTACTATTACTAAAATGATTGTAACCCGCCTCAGTGGCGTAGTTAGCTAACGTGCTAGTTTAGTGTTGGGCTGTACTGCCGAGGACGGGAGAGATCGAAGTTCGAATCTCGCTCGGGTGAACTGAGGATGGTTTTTCCTAAATAGTTTTCCACTCTCCCTCCACACAAATTTGGGTTCACTTCCTCTATATTCAACCTTCCCAATTACTAACCCATTAGCGTAATTACCACTTAGGCGTATAACCCGAACGGGTAGTAAGACACGGTGGTAAGTATTATTATTATTAGTAGTAGTAGTAATAGTAATAGAAGTAGTAAAATGATTGAAATCCTTTTATACTTGCAAATATCCCATGTTTAGCACTACAATTTAATTTTACAGTGACTAAATGAAATATGACATAGCCTACCATGAAGGCTTTCGCAGATGGTGTTAGAAATGAAATTAATGTTTTTGGGCTTGAGCTGCGTGGAGGGAATAATAACTTCCGACATTTTGGCTTTAAATACAAACAACCCTCATCTGGCATGTGTGATGAAACAAATAGTGTAAACAATAATTTTGGATCAATTTATTGACTTTACTGGTATTTCTATCCGAACCAATCAGAGGTAATATTTCTGGTGATTGGGTGATATTAAGTTACTGTCTGGGCCAATTAATAAGATAAGCTAGACTTATCCATTTGTTTTGATTATTGATTAGAGCAAACAATGAGTTAATATCAATCAATCACCAGAAATATTACCTCTGATTGGTTTGGATGGAATGATTAGTAATGTTTATGAATTGATCTAAAATTGTTATTGTTATTGTTATTGTTGTTGTTGTTATTGGTGTTGTTGTTATTGTTGTTGTTGTTGGTGTTGTTGTTATTGGTGTTGTTGTTATTGGTGTTGTTGTTGTTATTGGTATATGTTTATTGTTATTGTTATTATTGGTGTTATTGTTATTGGTGTTATTGTTGTTATTATTGTTATTGTTGTTATTATTGTTATTGTTGTTGTTATTGTTGTTATTGTTATTATTGTTGTTGTTATTGTTGTTATTATGGTTGTTATTGTTGTTGTTATTGTTGTTATTATTATTGTTATTATTATATTATTATTATTTTTATTATTATTATTATTATTATTATTATTATTATTATTATATATTATTATTATTATTAGCAGCACCACGTCTTACTACCCGTTCGGGTTATACGCACTTACGCTAATGTGTAATGGTTGGGTGATTGTGAGATGAAATGGAGGACCTACAGTTTAACGTGGAATCCGAACCACGGTGGAGGCCTGGAATTCCACACATTCACAAGTTGTGATTAAAAAATTCTTGTTCACACAGTTTGTTTCATCCATCATCCCAGAGGATGGCTGTTGTAACTACAGCCAAAACATCGGAAGTTATTTATCCCCCAACGTGGTTCAAGACCAAAAATATTAATTTTAAAAGTGGTATGTGAAGCTTTGAAACAAATACCAGCTTCAACTTGAGTTTCAAAAAAAAATTGCGGCGTCGACAAAAATATTAACATCTGAAATTCTCAATTTATAATAAATTATTTCCATTTTGAGTTGTGATATGTATTACAAATTAATATTCAGGTGAATAAATCTGAAGTAATTGAATTGTAAGTTGTGATAATAACTTGATTTATCAGAATAAAACAAAATATTATGAACTTTTTTTTAACATCCATTAATGTTTCCAGCCTGTAGACTGGGTCAGTTTTTATTCAAGCCATATATTTTCCACTGCTGGCTTGCTAGGCCTATCTTAGCTTCATATGCCTTATAATCAAACTTAAAACTAGGACAGGCACAACATCCAGTCCCTGGCTCTTAATTTATCAATGTTAAAGGGTAAACTCATATATTCAACAATTATAAATTTTCGCCCATGCTATGACTCAAACCTGGGATACTTCTAACAAAAAGAATTCGAACTTTGATTTAGCATTGAGAATGGTTCATATATTTGATTCAAGTTTGCATAGAATTGAAAACGTGGCCTTCATACACTCCTAAATTCCAATATTATTTATATTACCTGATTCATTGTATCCCAGAGTCGCTGTGCTACAGTTTTGCTTCTCTGTGAGGAAGAGAGTGGAGCCATTTCATCTAACTTCACAAGGCCTTCCTCTGACTGGTTCAAATGTGTTCTATGTTCTTCAAAAGATTGTTCATTGTCAATGCTTACATCGGGATAATGTTGTCTTTCACAGTCCCTTGAAGTTTCATCAAGCGAGAGTTCTTGATCACAACCTAAACTAATTTCTTCAGCACAGCTTTCCACTGTAGATTGACGCAACTTAGAATCTAACACGTTTCGTCCCTTCCCACTGCTAGATTGTTGTTTCCCATTACGATGCTCTGAAGCTTTGTCATAATGTACGACGCATCTTGTTGGAGATTTATCATCCCGTTTGCCAACAGGATCTTCACAATATTCTCCCCCTTTTCCCTCCTGAGACACGCCAACTGTCCCGGCGTGCCCAGAGTTCTCTTCCCCCCTGATCCGTGCTCGCTCAATAAATGAATGAAGCAAGGGTTGAAACAACAAGGGGTTGAATACATTCTCTAGTTCCATCTCTCTTACTGTTGCTTCCATCAAGTAATCCGTCAGAGCGTCAAAGTCATCATCCTCATCATCTTCCAGAGGCTCTTGTATACTGGCAGGGAGTTCTTTTTCATAAAGGGATTCATCATCACCATTTGACTCACAGTGCTTACCGCTTGAATAATGTCTAGCGTCGCCATTTGCCAATGCTGATTGGTTTAAGTGTCCACGAATGTTTACAGGTGTTTCATCCATTTCGTGATTTGTATCATGTGTAACGTGAGAATATGAAGGTCCTGGGTATGTTGTGTGAGGTTTATGTGATGTTTCTTGGCTCCCTGTGGACCTCTTGTTGCAAGGCAAGGGCAAAGTGTGGGTGTTCAAGACAGGCTGGTGTCCTGTGCTACCCTCTCCACCATCATCTTCTCTCACAACACTAGACAAGCGCTGTTTCAACCTTGCAGTGATTTCGTCCAACTCGCCCAATTTCTCTCTAAATATGGGAAGAAAAGAAAAAATGTTTAAAATTAATAGGCCTATAGTCCATCAAACTAAAGAGGATGCCAGAAAAAATAAAGATCTTGTAAGTGGTATTTGACTAGTATAGTGTTTTAAGGTCAGAATATTTACTAACAATAATAAAAGTAATCAACAATTTTGAAAAATTACATCTGGACTTGGGGATCAAACCTGGGACCCTTTGCTTAGCGTGATAAAGTTCTAACACTGAGCTATCCAGGATTCATACCGTACTGAAGGTAATTATTCACTTTTAATTAGAGGCAGAGTCTATGAAGGACGTGTGGAAATCATCGGCTACCTATTATCATTGATACCAATGCCACCGACGACTCAAGAGTGACTTTATGCTGCTGTATGTATAAATTACACTGTACATTAAAGCGGATAACATTGAGAACACTATCACTTATACAATTAATGATACATTACTAGTGAAGCTTGGGAGATCAAAATGATAATTAGGTTACAGATACAGCCACATCAAATTTCATATTTTAAAAAAATTTTAAATGACAGCTGGAGACAGGAATATAGGCCGGGACACTTTGCTTAGCATGCCAAATGTTCTACCAGAGCTATCCAGATTCATCCCATGCTCAAGGTCATTCATTGTTCAAAGGACAAATCCTGGATAGCCAAACCAAGCGGCCCAGGTCCAATTCCTGTGTCTAGGTGTCATTTTTCAAATTTGATGAATATATCTGATGTGGCTGTATCCATACTAAAGATCATTTCGATCTTCCAAACTTCACTAGTCATGTACAATTAACTGTACAAGCAATACTTTCTAAAAATAATAATATTTGGGGAATTGGGCGATGATGATTGATTTTCTTTAAGAGGCAGCCATTACCTCTTTGTCCAATGGCAGCAAAGTAAAGTGTAAACTGTGTTCTTCTTTTCATTGTAAAAGCCATATTTTGTTTGTTCCCTTTTATGTGTTTCTATTCATCTTTCCTATACTTTCTTACAAATATAATACAATTACCTCATAAAGCAAAAAGAGGTTTTCCTTAAAGAGATATAAAAATAATAATAGTTATTATCTACGATTATTTCCAACTAAAATCTAAAATACTGGTTCAATATGATGCAAACAAGATTCAAGGTTAGAAATGTTAATAGATTTTTTTAAATGCTCGACTATACTCAAGTTTGACGTATATTACTTTATTAAACATACCTAATAAATATTTTCTAACTATAAATTCTACTATTCTCTCCATGACAGGATAGAGAAGACACGACTAAAGTGTTATGGCCATGTGAGGAGAATTGAGAAGGAATGGATGCCCAGAAGGATGTTGGATAAGGAGGTGGGGGGTAGGAGGCCGAGAGGAAGACTAAGGAACATATAGCTGAAGGGAGTAAGGAGATTATTATGATTATTATATATTATTATTCACTCTTATATAACAGTTTTTACTCTAGAGTTAATAAGATTCTGATTACCTGAGCGAGCTGTACAGAGTAGTCTGGGTTTCACATCCTGGACAGTGTGGAAGAGAAGGTTCTGGCTCTGTCGCAGGGTGAGAGACGGTATACTGAAGGTCATTGCAGAATCTGGACAAATCTTCTAATGGAAACACACCTACCTGCACATTTCACAATTTAACATTTATATCATTTCCACATGTGATTTATTGCTGGTTTTTCAACTATATCCAAATGCTCATGTTGATTTAATTGCTCTAAATTACCTCTTGACATTTGCCCTTATATTTAGTCATTTTTTGTATTTATTACCTGCCTTGGTGGCGTAGTTAGCTAACGCGCCGGTCGTGTTGAGCTAGACCAATGAGGACGGGAGATAGAGGTTCAAATCTCAGTCAGGTAAACTGGGGGTGGTTTTTTCTAAATGGTTTTCCTTTCTCCCTGTTCACTTGGTGCTGGCCTCTTGACAAAGAAAGAAATTAGAGCATTCATTATGTTTAAGATGTACATATTACTACACCTTTTTCCTTTCATCAACAAAACCAGTTTACTCAAATTGCTGACCTTGACATTTCAATGGTCATTTGTGCACAATGCCTTCTTTGTTAGGTTCTCCCTCCCCCCCCTTCCCCCCTATATCCTTCCCAAACCTCATTGGCAAAAAAAGATCAACTAGTAGAGAGAAGAGTCAACAAATAATCATACATGACCAGACACATAATGCAAGGCAAAGAAATAATACTTTTTAAGAAGCTCAAAATTGCTAGCCCATGAGCCATCTTTTAAGTGGAACATAGAATTTATTTCAAGCTTGGCTCAAAGCTTGAAATCCAAGTATTCACAGAGTCCTCAGGTAAAAACCTATCACTTATAGTGAAGTAGTCTGACACTAGGCTACCTTTATCTGTCCATGACAATGTCCGGTGAAATCCATGAGGTTGTACCAGCCTGAGACCACTGGAAGGCCATACAGTAGAATAGTCAGATCAACTGCTGCAAATCCTACTATCATGTGTTTGGTTTCATCACCGTTGCCATCTGTTTGCCACAACTTTAAAATAAGACGTTTGCTGTCCTAGTGAGCATTACAAAACAAATCAACAGGAACATTAGATCCATATCTGTGGTCAGCATACTCTAATAAACTCTGATAAACAACATAAGAAAGGAGCTAGGGTTATACAAAGTCCACTTTTTCAATTCGGAGCAAACTCAAATCTAATATATGAAATATTCTAAAAGGTAATCTAAATTAAAATATTTTTTGTTGATGGTATTATGCTTAAAAAATATGTTGGGCTCATTCATATAACTTTGTGTAGGTAAAATCACACATAAAAATTAATTGGTAATGTTCTTAACCGCTAAGAATGGTAATAAATGAACAAATTGAATATTTAAGATGTCAATATTTTTATTTACTAAGTTTTGTAATTGTTGAAGCCAGATTTTTTTTTTCAAAGCAAAATCAAAAGTTAGGAAGCATCACAGACCCCTAAAAGGTGCACAAATATGACAAGATTATTAATTTGTAGCCAATAAGCTTTTTTTTTTAAGGATTATCAGTTATCAAAACATTACACTCCATTTTTGCCCATATTTACAATATTTTGGAAACGTTTTATAAGCCTAACTTTATATTCCAATGATATCCAAGCTCTTCATTTCAATCTGCAATCTTTTAACTTCCATTACTGTTTCCAGCCAATGGTCAGGGTCAGTTTTTTATTAAAGCCATATATTTTCCACTGCTGGCTGGCTAGGCATGTCGTAGCTTCATATGCCCTGTAACCTAACTTAAGACTGGGATAGGCACAACATCCAGTCCCCAGCCGTTAATTTATCACTGTGAAAGGGTCAACCCACATTTCACTAATGATACATTTTTTGACCACGCCGGGACTCAAACCCAAGACCCTTACCTCAGTAGACAGACACGCTACCAACTGAGCTATGTGTCAGATCTACACTCTATCATCAATTCCCAAAACTCTCAATTCAGCTTACACTCCTTTTAACGAGTTCCTTTGTTTCTGTGATAATTTATTTATTTACTATGCTCTTAGGTCACAAGTTATTTTATCAGTGCGTCTTATTTTCTGTTCAGTTTACAGGGCAGCAAATTTGCATAGATAACAATTTTAAAATGTGCATCGAATTGAGTGTATGATAGAGAAAGGTTTCCAACACTAAAGGGAAATTTTAAACAGTTGGGAATTTTTGCACCAGCAATATATTTTTGTTCTTTATTTATTGTTTAATTATTTATCTGTATTTTATTTACCTATTACCCTATTAGTTTAGTAATTTAATGGCATATGTTATTTATAAATTATAGTACCTTAGGTTAACTAGGGCTAATGCTAACTGCTTTGTGAACATATAGTTGTGTGTTTTTGAAGGAGACCTCTAGTAGTAGTGGTAAAAAAAATGAAAGTGGACAAAATTTAAAGGATAAAGGAAATGAGGGAAGTAAAAATAAAAGCATGGAAGCTAAAAGAGGAGGAAGTAAGGTAGAAGTTTATGGTTGAAGTGAAAAAATTAATACTTAAGAAAGAAATAGTAATAGTTGAAAAGGAGTGGACTAACTTAAGACATGCTATGGTGAACAGTTTGTGGAAGAAAATTAGAGAGAATAATGGAAAAGATGACACTGTGGTGGAATGAAAGAGTGAGAGAAAAAGTGAAAGAAAATAAGAGGGCATGGCAACAGTGGTACAGAGATAATAAAGAGGAAAGCAGAAGGAAGAACCTGGAAATAAAAAAGAGCTGTAAGGTATTAATAGCAGAATAAAAGAAAAGAAGCTGGGAGAAATTCACCAAAGAAAATAGAAGATATATGTGGCATAAAAATATTAATATATGGACTTATCAAAAGTTAGAGGAAAGAAAGCACAAGTACAAGAACTGTAAAAGATGAAAGAGGAGAGGTACTAAGAGACACAGGGGAAGGCTGAGACTGAGATGGCTGTAGTTGATTAAAAACAGTGTGTGCAGAAGAAACTTGGAATGGAACACAATGGTGGAGGAGGAGTGGGGGGAGAGAAGAGGAAATGAAGATGGTGATGAAATACAGATGAAATTTGACACACTTTTTATAACTACAATAAAAATGAGACTTTCACTTACATCTTGAAGAAGATTTGCTGGTAGGATGGTATCACATCGCCATAACCACACTGGATCCACCTGGTAGGGAACTTCATTTGTTTTCATAATTTCTCCAGCCGCTGTTTGGAACATGACAGACGTCAATGAATGCTCATCACTTGGTGGTAAGTGCAGAGCACGGTCTATTTCCACACGTGCCTTAAAACACTGAGAATCATCATGACCAGTAGAACCATGTTGAGTTCCATCCCCCCCAGCTGCAGAGGTGTGTGTCGGATCTTTGTGAGGACACGGTCTATTACCCTCACTTGACGAATTCCCTAAACTATTACCATCTCCTGATACATTCACAGTATTCATATTGCTAATATCTTCTAAAGATGTCTTATCTTTACAAATGTCTTTTGGAGCCTCTACAATCGCTACATTATTCAAACCGTGACTAATATGTTCAACAGAAAAGTTTTCACTAATGTCTTGAGGCACAGTTTTTGTTTGAGTGTTTGAATTACTTTGTAACTGATCTCTACTTTCCAGAGTCATTATATCACTACTATTAGTGTGAGAAGAAATACCGTTTCTCTGTTTGCAAACGGTTGATTCTAGCGGATGAGGTTGCCTCAAGTCTAAGAGAAACAAGCCGCCTTGTAGAGCAGATACAGAACCAACAGTGCCTGTCACATTGCTCTGTACTCTCAAAATATTGTCACTATTATTTTCACACCCTCTTGCAGTTGACGCAACATTCCCAACAATAGTTTCAACGGTCTGATATTGCCTAGACTCAAGGTTGTGACAATATGTTTGTCTCTGCAGATTACACGCTTGCTTTGTGGGCTCATTTTCATCACAGTTGCCACCCTCACATGGGAATGACATCTTGGCCCCACCTGCGTTCAGACAATCTCTTTCCTTTGTGTGATGTCTACAATTCCATCTCCTATCTCTACTGACTACGGTAGGCAAGCCAGAACTCAGGTTTGGTGAGCTTGAATCCTCTACAGAGCAAACCCTTTCTAGTTGGTTTTGTCTCAAGTTTATGAATTCGGACATTTCCCTTCGATGCATTGGACACTGTTCATCGTTTGTTTTATAAGGCACATGAAATGCATTGTTTAGAGCTCCTCGTTGTACAATATTACCATCTATAAGAAATACATCTTCGTTGTTAAGTTGTTCATTGCATTTAGGTATCCTGTCCACACCACAATATCCATTAAATTGATTATTTTCAGATTCCAAAACTGGCATCAACATTTCGTACGGATTTAAACCCAAAGGGGCATCATGAACATGTTGGTTAAAAACCATATGATCACATTCTGGTTGGTTGAGATTGTGTTTTATGTTGGGAGCTTGGTTTGAAATCACATTATCTCGGTTAATCTGAGTAAACCTGTCTCTAGTTGGTCCATGGCCCTTGGCTGGAAGCGGTCTTGTTTCCCTTGACACCTCCTCCAAGAGACCCCTGGTGATGCTTAGTAGTTGAACCTGGTCCTCTGTGCCAACAGCTAGCAGGACCCTTAGCTCACCCTGAGGCAAGCCTGTCTCTGGATTTGCCACATTCAACCAGCCATCAATACTAACCACTGGATACTGAAGGAACAATACACAAATATGAATAAATCTTACATTCAGAAAAAATTATATATGTTCTAGTAAACATAATAAAAAGTCCTTTTAAAGTTGTCACATTACACTGAAAGCAATTATATTTCTTTGGTATTTTATAAATATGTATTTAGTTTTATTTTACATATGCCTTGATTGGGATAATGCTGATTTAGTCATAACACCTTTATAAAGAGCAGAGTAAGTCAACAAAATGTCAAAGGATTATGAAATAATATTTTTGAAAATTGAATTGTGATATTCAAACCCTAAAGTTCCCAAGAGCAAACTTTTCTATTTTAAGTTTTTTCACAATGATTGAGAGATACTATTCCTATTCTATGTGTTTGCACAATCAATAGGTACTATATTTTATTACCCTTCCACAACAAAAGTGTTAAAAGGTTGTTGAAAACAATAATATTTACAACTAAATCTTATCTCTACCCTTAAAGTTGTAGAAAAACTATGATAATAAAATGATAGGGTTGGGGAGGAGGGTCAGGGTTCGAGGCAAGCAACTTTGACATAGCCATGTGTGGTCAGTGACAGCCAAATCATAAAGTAGGCTAAAATCACATTCTATAGCCCCGAGGTTTTTTGTGGCCTAACAATTTATCAAGGAATAACTATGACTATACAAAGATGATAATGAAATTATTAACTAAGTAAGGCTAAGCTCCTGCTACTTTGGCCTACCTAAAGGTGCTGCTTTGATTGCCTGCTGTGTCGAATTGGGGTGTAGCTGACATGTTGCTTGTCTAGCTTTCCCCGCCCTTAAAAAGTTGGTTGGTGCTATTTGTATACACCCTGTATATAATACGAGTGTCATGGGATAGAATCATCTACCCCTGAATACAACATGAAATATAATGGTTCAGTGGTAAGCATTGGCACGCAAAACCAAAGATCCTGAGTTCGATTCCTGTGTTCAGGTTTTCATTTTTCACTTAAATGAATTTAGTTACAGTATCAGGACTGATGCTGAGGACAACCATACGGTATCAGTTTGTGTTGTGAATTACTAGCATTGCATCAATCAAATCTCAAGTTTAATCTGTTTCTGATGCATGACCCATTATTCATTTTAAGAGGTCTTACTATAGTTGATTAGTTCTTTACCTTTGAAAGAAGCAGCTGAGGCACCAAAGTGGTGTCTCTGTAAGCTATGTAGAAGTGGTGCAGAGGAAGCTTGCATAATCCAACTAAAGTATGTTGTCTGTTCTCCAACCACTGCCATACCTCACACACCAGATAGTTGTTCCGACAACGTTCCAACAAGTCATTGCTTAGTAGCACAGGCAGCAACTACACAGATAAATTAAGACTATAATAGGAAGAACAAATTATAAATACATATATTATCTAAGGTGGCCAATGTTGATAATATTTTTAAGTGTCGCAAAGCTCTGAAATTGTGACTCAAATCTAAATTTTTGCTGATAATTATTGTAATTCCAAAATTCGGAATCCTAATATTTGAAAGATTTGAAGTTTCAGATATAAACTGGTCTCAGATACAAATCTGATGGAATTTAATTGGAAATTCGAATCTAGGAGCCAAAATTTTGAATAAGTTAACTTTTTAAAAAGTTAGTAAACATCCACTATTTGATTTGACTATGAAAAATTACAAATTTCATAATACAGTGAAAAAATTTTCCTCTACAGACACCTCGAATAACAGATTAATGGTAACTCTGGGTCATACCTTTACCTTCCTTCCCTTCCAAGCTATCAGCGAGGTGGTTCCACCAGTTTAGTATGTGCTCATGCACACATATAGGCCTACAGTATAGAAGGCCTACTGTTTACATTTCATTTTATTTGCGTATTGCTCTGTCTAAAATACAATCTGTAAGTATGCTACATACTATATTTATTCACTTGTCATCATAATTATCCTGCAGACAGTATTTCACAATGCAGTAACAAATTGTTGTAATTAATATCCCAGTATATAAATTAAACTGAGTTCAAGCACTTGATTTGAAAAAAAAAAATCCAAATAACAAAATATTCTTAGTAACAGACTTTTTATGATCACAAAAGTGTACACTGTTAAGCGATTTAAATGTTGAAATAATAATAATTTATTGATTATTTAAATGTGTTATGATGACTGATTTTATTGGGCTACATTCTAAATAATGTATATTTTAGTTAATATTTGATTTGTATCTGAGAGTATTTAATATCTAAATATTCAATTGAATTTAATAATATTTAATTCTATATAATTAATTATATATATATATATTTCATATTTGAAAACATTTTATATTAAGTATATTTTATGCGAGTTAACAAGCAAAAATTTTGATTCAATTCATAACCAAACATTTTGTATTTGCAAAGGATTTAACATCGTGATCAGCCTTAATCTTGATAATCAAATTACACAAAAATATAAAGGAATAAGAGAATTTTACCTAGGAAAACAAGTACTACTTAAGGCATCTAATACAATAAATCGATAATTTTGAGCAATGTTTAAAGTATTGATAAGTTTCATGACTGTATTGAAAGACAGTATTCCTAGTCATGTGGCCAGATATTTCATCTTTAGTAGTACCAAATATAATGTTCATCTGCTGACCTTGTGAAGGTTGTAGTTAGGATTTGCCGAATCCCAGCAGACCTCACTAGAGATTATATCATCTTTCCAGAATCCTCGGCAAACCAAGTGGGTAGAAGCTACGTCCAAGAGCCGAGCATCTGACACGTGGAGTAAGGCATGAAGCAGAACTGGCTGAAATACGTTCTATGTTACTACATCATCAGGAAGATATCTCAAACTTACCAGAGGCCCATGGCTCAGGGGAAACAAAAGTTAGTGGAGAACAGGTAATGAAAAATAAAAAGTCACAGAAATATTACCTTTAGTAGGATTATGGTAAAAAGAAACTTCTATCAAATATAAACATATTTATTTGAGGTTCAACATTGATAACATTTACTTTACTACCAAGATTGAAACACTTTAGTCCGGTACGATTTGATTCTACTGCCATTATTTGAAGGGCAGCCACCCGGATGATGCTATTAGCAGTACAAAGGGGCGCCAAAGCTGTTTACATCTGTATCGAGTGTTTTGGTATTATATTCTTGTTTTGGCTTGTATTCTGGATGTATTTTATCCCTTAAATTATTTATTTGAGGCATTTAATGTACACTTTCTAAACCAGCTGATTATATTATATTTGTACATAGGAAGTTCTATGAATGAGAGCGAAAGGGCCTATCGACTTTTCTGGGAAAGTTAATTTTATCTAACTTCCAGAGTTCTTTAATATGCCGCAATCTACATGGGACCGACGGCTTTACTTGTTGTTGTAAGTTGTGTTACAGATTTTTATCGCTCAAGAAAAATCCATTGACTTCAAATGGGTTTGAACCCATGAACATTGGATCCTGAGGCAAGAACTTTACCCCAAAACCATTGAGGCCGACTTAAGCCCTTAATGATGAATTCCAAAGTACAAGGGTTTATTGTGCAATGTGGTGTATTATTTAATATTTCAAATTTTATTCTACCTTGTTTGACATGCAATAAGTAGAGTGATATGACAAGCCTTAAGGGAGAGATGAGGGATAAATAGAAGGTTATTAGGAGTCAAATTATGTGGTCTGGTACTTGTTAGGTCCCTCAAGGTGCATGCCTAATATAGAGTTTAATCCTGTAGTAATTGTTATGGGTAGTGATATTATCTATGAAAAGCAAACAGCTGTAGAGCACATGTTGGCAAATATATATATGAAAATTGTTAAGTAAATTTTATATTGTCAAAAAAGTTCACACCTATCTAATAAAAAAAAGTAGTTTATTACGTAGCACTAAATATGTCTGTTTTGGCTTATCTACAATTTAGTAATTAAAAGTAATTAAAATCATGAGTTTGAAGGATTTTAAGATAATGCATAAGCATGCTCTTGGAAAGAAACAAACAGTGAAAATACATTCGCCAGGTTTAAATTGAGCTCAATCCTTAGGTTTGATGTGTTTAATGTATTAAGCTAAGTTAGAAATATTCTTTGATATCAAATGGAAAAAAAAAAAAAACTTTAGTGTCTAAAAAAGTGCGTATGCCGTACTTATAAATTTTTAGAATGCCAAAAACTACTTTTTTGAATAAGGACATACATAAAAAGTACATTCACATAAAAATCTTGATTTTTTTTTTAGCATCATTAAACTTTATTTATACTAAGGGTTGCGACTTTTTCAACATTCAAAATGGAGTACATCTTGTCAATGAGATTACGACACCAGTGTCACCATCACCCTGTCACCCAGGATAATTGAAATTTGCAAAAGTAAATAATGTATTCTGAGAATGTAAAGATAATCATTTTAAGAACAATTGTAATACCATTTGATCAATAATTTATTTCGAGAAACTTTTGGCAAAATTCTTGATTTGAAAGAATAAAAAAGAGACAAATTCTACCTACAGCATGTCTTGAGTATTTATTGTTTTCTTGGGCACCTCAACATTTTAACCTAAATAGCACCATACTTTTTTTTTTTCTATTTGATACTAGATAGTGAAAACAAGCACTCGAGCATTTGTGCAGTTTTTGTTTGTTCCAGTGGGATAAATGAGTCCCAGAAATATATAGAGGCCCAACTATGCATGTGTCAAGGAGTAGTGAAGATCGGATTGGACAGTGACAAAATGGTTTATTCTTTATCAAATTTGAAAGCTGGACAAATAGATGTCCAGGATGAACATGAAGGAGGATATCATTTAATCATTAAGAACAAGGGACTGATTGACTTTAAGTTGGACAGCTAGCAGCCCCACTATACTTTGTTAAGGTGGGATGGAAGGGAAATCAGAGGGTCAGTATTTTTGGAGTTTTTATTTTTTTTAAATGGTTGGTTAAAATTAATCAAATTTTGCTTTAGTATATACATTTAGTATGATTTCCTAAACATAAATTTCAATAGTTCTTAAATATGTCATGAGCTAGCATAATTAAGATGAGAAACTTTTTAAATGAAGATAAAAAGTACTGATCAAATAATACAATGCCTGTAACAGATATTATAAAATTGCGAACATTACTAGATGTATAAAATTAAATTGGATGTATCAACTGATGAAACATTTTATTTATTTTGTTTCAGAAATGTTTTTTGCCATAAAAACTTAACAAACATAGAACTATACTAATATTTCCCTGATATGAGAAAGTAAATACAAAACTGTGTAGTATTCTATTAGCAGGCTACTTTCTTCGCCTTAAAAACTCCTCCCACCTCCTACTTCTGTAGTCTAATTTAGCTGGACTTTTTTCCCTAAAAATATTTAGATAAAAATTATAATAGACCACCCAAATGTGATTTCATGAAAATCTACAAAATTAAATTAATTGTATGAGATAATATCCAAGCCATCAAAAAGCATGTCTTATATTTAAAGCCAAATAAAACCAGAATGAAATTAAAATATTTGTTATTTTGTTAGAGTACAACTATTCAACCACCATTCTAACTAAACTCAAGAGCAGTAAAAATTATGTATTGCCTTTTCTGTCGTTTGATTACTTATGCTTGTAACTTCTTTGTGAGGTTTCTCTGATACAAGCTTTTCTTCAGGTGCAGCCATTATCACTTCACTACTACACTGCACACCTTTGTTTGATTGAGAAAATTTCTTAGCAGTGCTGTCAACCTTGCAATGTACCACTAGCTGTCTCCCAAATTGCACTTTGTCGACGCCAAGTTCCACTTTCACTCTTAGAGTACCTGAAATAGAAAGCACAATATTCACAAACTTAATCAAAGCTAATTTTGCATAGTTTGCAATTCATGATTATAATTATTTTTATTTTATTTAGCACCGCGGCTTATACCCTGCTAAGGTTAACATATGTGTACTAATTATGCTAATGAGTTATGAATGAAGAAGGTTGAATTTAAAGGAAGTGTAACCAAATTTGCATGAAGTGAGAGTGGAAAACTATTTTGGAAAAAACCACCTTTATTACACTCAACTGGGATTCGAACCCCGATCACCCTGTTATCAGCTGTCTAGTCCAACACAAGAATTATGCATTAGACCATGCGACCACCAAAGCAGGTTTTGAAATAACTAATTTTTTAATTAGTTTTTTATTTGCCGAGTCTTACTACATGTTCGGAGTGTACATATTTTAATTCCACTAATAGAGTAAGAATGTGGAAGGTAGAATTTAAAGAAAATGTAGCCACAATTTGGAAATAATGGAGGAAAACTCATATTCAGTACATCTGGTCGAGATGCAAACACCGATAACTTCCCCCTCACCAGAAAACCGGACTAGACGGGCCAAACATTTAGTTCACATGCACAGTGATGCAGGTTTATTTTCAAGTAAATACATCATACAACAAAATATCAATTTTATGTTACAATCAAGAAGAGTAACTAGTTTGGATGGGGGTTGATGGCGCCCAGGGTACATAAAAAAGAGGCTCCTCTGGAAAACTGTTCTTTAAAATTTGACCGAGTTCTTTTGGTTCTTAAACTAGTTACTCGTTATGATACGGTTACAAAATTATAAAAACAAAATACAATTTCTTAGTGAAAAAAATATAGCTTTGGGCTATATCGTTGCTAATAAATTTGGCGTTCAGGGCATGTGCCCCACCTGCCTCCCTTAGTTACACTGTTGGTTACTATGCTAGGGTGCCCAAATGAATATTTAAAACTTATATATGTTATATATACATATACATTAACAAAATCTGTTAATTAAGCCTCGAAAATGTATTAAAAAAAACTAAATTGCATTTAAATTCAAATTAACTGTGTACAAAATTAACCGATAGATAACTAACAACTTAAATGAACAAATATATGTACACCATTATATTCTTGCACACATTCAAAACTAAATATTTAGTAAAATAGTGCAAATAAACAATTTTAAAGAAGTACACACATAAACAATAAAAAAAAAGTTTTGTATCGGTTTTTGTTACCACGTTCTAGTACCTGTTAAAAATAATATGGATAATACCTTAATTATGCTAGTGGGTATGGGGGTTAGGAAGATAGAATTGTATATGAAATGTACCTATATTTGAAGAGAGAGGGGAAGTGGGGAACATTTTGGAAAAAAATACCCCGAGTTCACATGGCTGGGATTTGAAACTCAGCCTCCTCGTTGCTGACAAACCAGACTATATAGGCTTTCATTTAGATCACATTCTGCACAGTGTGGGTTGCATTGTGTTATGGCAAGGATATAAGATTTGCTTTAATAACAACTTAATGTGAATTATTACCAGCTAATGCATAGAAGAAATTGAGACAGTTGGTGAATATTTGAGGTACTCTAAAACCTGAAGTGAAAATAATAAGCAATGTGCAATGTGTATCATAGAAAATTTAGTTAGTAAATGTTTACTACAAGTATTATTAAAGCTAATAAAAGCTATGAATTTTGACAATATTTGATAATTTAACTTATGCGTCACTTTGCTTTTTTTTTTTCCTAGTGCCTTTAGTAGGAAAACTGTCTTTTTCTATCGAAATTACTACATATTCAGGGCAATATTTCATAATTAATTATGTATTAGCAATAAAATTGCAATGACACACTACACAAAAATTAAAAATCCATCAACAATCTCTCAATGCAAATTAATTTTAGTCCCAAAGGTGGGACCCAGCATAATTGTCAACATGTTTAATTATATTTAAAAAACTCTTATCAATATTTTAATTACACAAATTAATGATAATGTATTAAAATCATCCAAGAGTTTAATTTCTCAAACTATATTATGCTATACTTCAGCAATCTTTGTTAATTTACTATTTTCAAGAATATTTTACTAATTAGATTAGCTGTTTTATTTTTTTATTTTAACTAAATGGACTATTTAAATATAAATGATACCATGAACAAATAGAATTTGGTTTATGATGCAAATAATCTTACATTTATAATAGTTGTCATCTTTTGGTTGAATCATATGTAACCTCCATTCTTTAATGTTTTAAACCTGTGGTCTACAAAATATTAAGTGTAAAAAAAAATCTTTTAGTTAGTCAAGAGGGATGCGATCCAGCTCAGAATGGCCAGGAACTACCCAGATTAGAAGAATGTCTTATATTCCGGGCAGAGGTTGTTTGGAACAGCTTTTTTCCCGGAATCGAGAATATAAAGTAATTTTTAATTCATACTGGTTGCAGCTTTTCACAATTTGCCACAAAGAAGGCCAAAGCTTGTAATGTGAGCAGGCCGAAATCTATCACATGAGTGACACAGTCATAGACTGAAAATTATGAATTTTAGTTGTCACTATTATTGTCAGCCACCGTGGACAGATAATATGGAGTCTCTGTGTTCACTTCTTTTTCTAAATATCACCCATGGATGTTAGTAATTTGCCAACACAGCCATAAGACTTTTAATCCTATGATTTGATTTTGGTTGGAAGAGCCGTATAAAAAGTTCAACCACATTTCTTTATGGTCAACATTGATATATTTTATGAAATTATTTGTGTTGTTTTATATGTATTGATAATACCTATAAAATTTACAGCTGCAGATAACAAGACTTGATGCATGAATACATTAAAATTGTTTAAGTAACTTTTGTAGCTAACGTTTACTGTTCTTCCAACCAAATTCATATTGTGTGTGTGTGTGTGTGTGTGTATATATATAAATAAATTAACTTAAACGCTTAGCCTGAAAAGTAGGCAATTTATAGATTTTGTCCTGGAGTGGGTTAGAAAAAATTGGTAAACCTTTATAATAGAATAATAATACCTATCATCGCATCTTACTACCTGTTCGGGTTATAGTCTGAAGGATATGATAGAAAGTATTGTTTGATGGATATTATAAAAGGTTTTACAATACCAGCCAGCTAAAGTTCTTCTCACTTGTCATACAGAAAATGAGTGAGAATTGAGAAATAGTGTCATTTGTTCTTCCTCCACAGTCCACCTTAGTAAACGTTTAATCTCAGCATGAGTGAAGATAACAAAAAAGTTATTTCTTTCAATACCGATCCGATACCAAACTGTGGGTATTAATATCAGTAAAAGTATTGGAAAAAGGCATTGAGTAAAAGTATTAGAAAAAGGGATTGAGTAAAAGAATAATAGTATCAAAAGGAAAATATCGATATTAATAAAGTATCAATACTTTTTTACATCCCTAGTCACAGCTCAAATCAGGCATCGTATCATGGTGCGGTTTTCTGTATTTTACTTTTAAAAATCAGTGGATTTGAGACAAGGGAAAAACTGTTTTATCATATTTCAACTGATGCAACAAAATTGAAAAAGAAATATCATGCAAATACTAAAAAATGGTAAAATCATCTCAAATATGTTGCTGATAAATGAATAATGCAGATAACTGCACTTAAATACCATACGTATTTTTAGTTTGAGATAAAATAATATAGCCTACAAAAACTTTGATATCCTCTTCCTATTGAATGGAATTTTTCAAATTCCTATTTATCAAAAAGTTGCTTGTATTCAATACTCATTGGAGAGGTAACCGGCTCCAACTACGAACCTAAGGGTCCAGGGTTTGATTCCCTGCTGGTACCTTTGGTATTTTTCCTTTAGAGGAATAATCCCAATGGTCACCAGGGTTTGGTTAATTAAGATTAAGTTAGGCTAAGATTCACCCCGGCTCCACATCATCATAATAACTATCATCACAGTATCTTCTTGCGGGTACGACGTGTAGACAACTTCCTTTGGTGTACCCTGGGCAAAGTTCTGTGCCAACAAAGCAGCTAATAGTCTACATACAGGCAAGTGAACATAGACGTCAAAGTCTCTCCCGGTCAAATGTGTCTTATGATCAAAAAAACTGGAGAGGTATAAGTTTAACCATCAACTATCAATTTCAATTAACATTGTGCTACTACTATCAACTGAAGACTTTGGTTTTATTGTCTGAACATAAAAGCTAACATTAACAGTAACATTTGTGCTAAATATTGTGCAATTTTTATTTACATCCTATGAATTCTGTTGATTGCTCTTCTCTATTTTGTTAAGGTATTAAAAGTTGTGATAGTATACCTAGCGTGGCCACAGCAAGCTCTTGTTCAATGGCGAATACATGAGATCGGACTAGCCCGCTCAGGGAAAGTGTAGCACTACCCCGAGACACTGGTAGTCTCTGGTTTAGTCCTCGTGAAGATACATGGAACATTACAGAGCATCTTTCCAGAGTGTATCGAAGCTTTTCACTCCGTTTATACAGAGTGTGGGTATAGCCGTGATTAAAGGGAACCATTCGGCCAATTCTCTTGTTAGAGGATACTCGCTGCTTTGTCTGTTCCCAAGGTCGCTGTGGGCGATGGGGAGAAGTTAGTAGTTCACGTGGCAGCTCATACTCCACAAAGAAGGTTGTACGGGAACCAACTAAAGCCGCATTCTTTTGAGGACTCAGAGTCAGATTCTCGATGAACACCTTCAAACAATGTAGAAGTGTTTTCTTTGTTTTACAACATGTCTGGGCTTATTTTTACTCTTTACATAAACAATGAAAAAGACAATGTTATTTCATTCTTTAGTAAAATATAAATAAATCTATTTTATTTCTCCCCTCTATCATTTGCTGGAAAAAATTAAGCAGTGAATTTCCGTTTACTAACCAAGATTACAATAAAATAATGTTTAGAAGGTGTGGCAGGAGATTAGACCCTAAATAGGTCTTATTCAAATGAAGTAAGTAGCTACTGGTAGGCCTACTCTGAAGTAATAATATAGCCCAAAAAATGTGAAAATTAGTTGTAACATATTTATTTCAAACTTTTTTTTTACACTATGTATGTTTATGGAAATATGATTCTCAATTTAATGTTTAAATTGAAACACCAAAAATAATCTGAGAAAAATGTCATCAATAATAATTTTATGTGAAAAGATTCATAAAAAATATATAATTAAGGTACCCTCCATTTATCCTGAAAGGTAACAAGCTTACTTTGCTTGTTTCCACAATGATACAGCTAATATGAGAGTTATAATGGAGCCTGTCAAGGTAAGCTTTCACTGTAAGTACATTCATACGAGTCCTCATGAGAAAAAATCCAATATAGCTTTATATTTTGTTATATTTATTATTATGTGCAGTGCAAGTCATAAAAAAAAAAACTAGATAAAAATAACCCAAACAAATGATAAAAAACACCCTAAAATATACAGGGTGTACCATAACATGTGGGACTCACTTCAGCGGTGGACAAAGATACAAAAACATTGAAAAAAGTTAATATTCACATGTGCCCCATTTGACCTTGTTACTGAGTTATGGTAATTTTGTACTCCAGTAATAAGGAGCTGCTTAACATTATTAGAGGTGCTCTAAATGGTCACCTTTGGCCTGAATGTAAGCCTGCAGTCATTGTCATAGAATGCTGTACTTTTTTAAAAATACCAGGTATTTTAAATAACCAGGAACACATCTAGTTAACAGGTTAAGAGATATTATAATGATATACAAAAGATTTAGTGGAATCACTTGGTTGAAGCTCAGAAACAAGGTGAAAATAGGACGTACATGCCGCTAAAGTGGATCACACATGTTAACGTATACTTCATATATTTCCAAGCACATACGGCTTATAAATATTATGTTTCACCTTCAAACAGTTCACATGTTCCCACACATCTGGCGTGTCATTGGTTGATTGGGCCCACTCCGGTCTGTAAGATGACCCAAAGTCTCTTTTTCGCTCTCAAGAGAAAAGCTTTCTCGGTGTTCTACGGAATTTGGAACTTCTTGTATTACATGATTGGTAATATTATACAGCTCTTCGACAAAGTTAGAATCCAATAGAGGAATTATTCAAAGTTTCAAGGATAATATTTTCCTCCGAGGGTGTCATGTTTTTTCCTAAGATATATGCTGTAATCTATTTTGACTCCCTTGCTCCTTAGATTCTGACATCCTGTCAAAATCAACTCTGTCATCAAGTATGGACTGAAGCATGGCATCCCTCAGCCTCTGACCACGTTCCAACAAGGAAGCAACCACCTGATCAGGAACTATTGGACCATACTGAGGCTTTTAAAGCTCTTCACCAAACAATGTAGCATTGTACTCCACTTTCTTGCAGATATTTTTACCAGGCTGGTGCTTCATGCCACTTTTGGTATTTATAAAATTGTGATCTAGTGTATTCACATTTCTCGTAAATGTGCCAATATTATTTTTAGGATCATTAAAATGTTCCATGTCATGCAGAAATTCTGTAGCATTGCTCAGAAACACAAGGGTGAATGTTAATCTCAAATCCGCCACTTTATTGCCATATTTGTTGATGACAGAAAACACTTGGCCAAAGGGTGCTTCTGTGATGATAGTGGCCAAATTGTTAATTACAACAGTACCAATAGTCAGTTGAAGCTGCTCGTCTAGCAGTGTCAGAGTTAGGGATTCACAATCCTGAAGGTAGCTATGGAACAATGGGGCACTAGTTCGTATCTTGTAGGTAATGAGGGTGCCATGGAAGCTGTCGCTGGGGTCAGTATGTATCCCCCGAAGTCTGTAAATAACAATAAAATAAAACTAGCAGAGCCATAGATTAACAAAACTCCACACAAATTAATTTAATGCAGACTAAAGAACAAATGGATGTAATATAATACATCCATTAGTCAATGATAAAATCAGGAGCTAAATCGAGCACTTCCTTTACTGTCTAGTTTTCTGATTTATTCTCTCCTATAAGCAGGGCCAACTAAGACTTCAGCTTAATAAGTTATTTTGATTTTATACTTTTTTATTTTTTATGTTCTATGGACCTAACTCTTAAGATTCACATGGTGGTAATGAAATGCCTTGTTCTACCATTTTACTATAGTAAATTTGTTATTACTAATTAACTGCTTTGTAGCTGCATGGCCTAAGGCATCACTCTTGCAATAGACTCGACACCGATGACAGGAAGATTGGAGGTTCGAATCCCGGTCAGGTGTATTGAGGATGTTTTTTCCCAAAATTGTTTTCCACTCTTTTCCAGGCAAATGTGGGTATACTTCCTCTAATTCAACCTTCCTCATCCTTAACTTATTAGTGTAATTAGTAATTTGCTTATAACTGAACAGGTAGTAAGACGTGGTGCTAAAAAACTAAATATAATTAGCCATTTATAAAGAGTTAGGGCCGTAGCAAGAATTCATTAAGTGAATGCTAAGTGACACTAGCATGAGTTTGCTTGCATCATCATAGGTTAAAAGGTGGAGCAATATGTTGCTCGGGACCACACTATCGGTCCACTAAGCATTCACTAATGTTCTTGCATATCGCCCTTAAAGTCAGACGTAGATAAATAGAGTAGTCAGAGTCGAAGGCTTGGCATACCAGCTCCAAAGACTGCTGGAAACTATATCAAAGTTCCCCAAAACACGAGTAGAGACCTGGTCGCCGGGTCACCACAAGTTCCTTGGAATATCCTCAAAATTAACACTACCGTACTAGGTTTCATTTTGGCAAAAGATAACCAACACAAACTAATTTAATTATATATGATACATTATGGTTCTGGTTATAAATTTGAAACCATTGTATTCACATAATTAATACCATCGCACATAAACAACCTAGCTTTCTTCATTAGCATTTTAATGTAAGCGTATCATGGGCCAAATTTCAGTCCTAAGGTGTTTTTATATTCAATAGCCTATATTTTTTAACTCAGACAATTTATCATGATTAAATAGACAAGCTATTATATTTGTTTGTTACGGCTGTAACCACATCTAATATAATTCTTTAAATTGAAAAATGACACCTGGACACAGGATCGGCTTATTAAGCCAAAGTACCAGGATTCGTTTTCCGTATCCAGGTGTCATTTTTCCAATTTAAAGAATATCAGACAATTTAGTTAAATCTTACTAAGCATAAATTATAATAACAATGAGTTTGCCTTTTCAAAAAAAAAAATATTAAAATGTTTCCCTAATAGAGTGGAATTTAATAAAAACATAAGCCCAGCTTATTTTCAAAGAACTTAAGCATTCAAGTGTGGTATTTTGATAGGCTTACAGTATTAATTAGAAACCCCCTATTAAGTTTAGTGTCTCTGTACATTTTGTTTCAAAATGGTGGATAAACATCTGTTGAGCCAGGTCACTATACCTCAGTTTTAAGCTTATGTGGTGCTGACTGACAGTTCCAGCTGACTTCTGACAGTCACATTTAGGTATATACCAAATTTTGACTGTCAGAAGTGACAACTGTCTAAAGACATGTTTTTTGCAATCTATGGGTCGGCGTTGGATACATAATTTGTTTGGTAGCTTTTTAAAGCCGTCAGAAGTCAGCTGTGAGCTGTCAGTCAGCACCACATAAGCTAAAACTGAGGTATAGCTTTTAAAGCAATGTTAAACCTGGTCACCATATAAGTTTGGGAAATGCGAGACTAGATCAATATCCGGAATAAATTTGTTTGATGGAACATCCGTACTAATAGATTATATGAGTACAAGGACTGAGCCTATCAGGTCAGAATAATGAAAATATGGCATATAAAAAAGGCTGTTCATAAATTACAATAAAACTCGACAGTAAAAACAATGTTTAAGGAGAGACAAAATCTAGTCACATAGATGTTAGCTATTCCAAACACCAAATAACAAGCTGAGCAAACTCACGCTTGCTCTTGTTTTGTCCAAACTGAGGGTTGATAAAGTTGTGGCACACTTTTTAAGTTTTGACCTTTCCAGACTTTTCCAAGTTTTTCAGACAAAACAACATCCATTTTGTGTTATTTTATGCAGGGCTACAAAATATCTCAAAATTTTCTTTTTTTATTATTATTAAATTCTCGAAAATAGGCCTAGCTAAGAACCATAACATAAAAAGGTGTCAGTGCTCTTCGCAAAATTGGATGAAAAATAAGAGATAAAATAGTGATATTTTGGTAAAAAAAATCTTATAGACCTATGTTACAGTACACTAAAACAAAACATTCAAATTACTGTAACTAGGAATAAAATTCTTACAAAGTTTAGGTGAAATTAAATAATCTTACCTTAACTCATAAATGAAGAATTTTTTCGGCCTCGTGTGTTTTGGCAATGAACACAAAACTTTTTTTTAGTCTTATAAGGTTAAAAAAAAAAGACAAACTTAACACTACAACACACAATTTACATATTTTCAGGTGGTTTTGTAAAATTTTATTGAATGTTGTACTCGGGCCAAATGAACAGGAAGAAGTAACTAGGCCCTTGGTTTGGTTCTGGCAACACCTTTACCACATAGCCCAAGTCTATAATACTTCCATCAGAGGTACACCACATAAAATAGGGCTTGTCCCCATTGTATTTGTCTTTTTTTTTTTTAAATTCATCATTGGATCTCCTTTGTCATCAACACTTATAACTTGTCCTATGTAATTCTTTTTTACGAATTTACCCTTTCCTTCTTTAAGCACCCATACTCAGGCTTCACATTTCCTTTCATTATGTCTATTAATTCTTCTTCATCTCTCTTTTCTTTTTCAATCTCACTAAGTATCTATACACCAAATTCTTGGTTATTCTCACTTTCGGATTCACTTGGTTCAACACTAACAATTCATCAGATGAGTACTCCTTTTTCAACTTTTGTCTTACCTTTAGCTTTGAGGCTTCAATCTGTACTTGGCCCTGTCCTCTCTTTGTAGCTTTATTCTTTTGTTTCTTAAGTTTACTTACACTGAGTACTGAAGATGAATGAGCATTGTAAATGGGTTCTTCTTATATCACTGACACAATTTTTCCAGGTTCGACATCCACGTTTGTCTTCTTCTGCCTTTTATTTTTATTTTCAGAATTACTACACATTTTTTGTAAGAGATCTATAACAGAGGAACTAATAGTGTGCATGTGTACATGAGTAGCAGCATGGGAACATGATACATATGTGCTAACTTGTTTAGATACACTTTCTGGTGTAGTAATTACAGGAAGAGATGATGAATATGGCTGGTTAAGGACACTACTCAAAGAGCTTTCAGTTGCATTTTTATTGGTACTACACCAGATGAAGGCATGGATTTGTACACTTCCTCGCAGTTAATTGGATAAATTCTGCTTTTTGCGGAAACCAGATACCAAGCATTTGCTAATGTTGGCCTCCATCTCTTCCATCAACTAAGTCAGCAATTTAAGGAAACATTCCTTGGGTAGTCCAGTTTTTCCTAGATTTTTAATTTTGAAATCCATTGGGATTTTTCTCCATGCAGTCTTCAATGGTCCATAAAAACCAACATTCAAGGGCTGGCACAGGTGAGATGAATTGGCTGGAAGGAAAACATTTTTTATGTCATTCGCAATACATGCATGCAGAACACCCACAGACAAATGTGAAGACAAAATGTCGCCGATTAACACCATTTTTCCTTTCTTTATCTTCAGAAAGGGAAGGGCAATTTGAAAAAACCAGTCTTCAAAAATGGTTTTGTCAAACCAGCAATTTTGTGACCTATTGAATCAAGATCCATTGGGCCCTCATTCTCGCCATGTATCCCACATATTTTCGGATTTGTATACAGTGTTTGGTGGGAGTAATGTTCCACTGGCCGTTCCAGCAAACATAAGAGTTATGCCACTTTTAGTAGTATTCAGTATACGTTCAATATATTTTTGATCTTTACCAGCAACACCCCTTTTTTTACCTAGGTCATCGTGCATGCATGTTTCGTCATAATTTAGAATATTTTCTGCAGGTACATCTTGAAGAGTTTCTTCCAAATTATTAAAGTATTTGTCTAGAATATCTTTAGTAATCTCTGCCCTTACATTGGAGATGTTTCTAATAGGTTTGTTAACCAGTCCATTGTGTTTCAGGAAAGACCTAGCCCACTCAACCACTGGCATATTGTTTTCTAACTTTGCCACAATTATATTTTGTCTATCTAAGAAGCCCTTCACTACTTGTCTTATCATAGTGTCCAATGGAAAGACCCACTCAGGACAAGTTTTTAAATAATTTGATAATTCAAGTTCTGCTTCTAGTTTTAAGGATATATGACCTCCAATTTTTAAGCTGTGTTGAAATTTTAATTTGTTAAGTAAAGTTTCTCGCTTCACAGCAAATGCTTCTGCAGCATTGTTTACTGTAAAACCATCTTCTATAACTGCCTTTATTGCATAGTCCATCTGCTCTTTAGTGTAATTAGCATAGCTGCGACCTCCAGGTTTTTCCTTATACGTTCTTGGCATTTGGATATTCTTTTTTAATTGCAGTATAGTCCTTATTTACACTCTGGCAACTAATTTTTTAAAACCTGTACGTGCAAACTACAATTAGAGAAAGCAAAGCACATGCAAAGGAAAATAAAAAGGAACAAGCATTAAATAAAATGTAAAAACGTTTAATTTCTATCTATATAAATTATAGTAACTATCTAAAATACATTTAATTAGAACTTTGTTTGAAAGGTTTCTGATTGAGCATAGTGTTAGTATGCAACCTTGGTGCTCTAGGTTGAAAAGTTCACAAATTAGAAATTATTTATGAGGCTATCGTTGAACTATCTAGTAAATAGGCCTACTTTGCGAAATTTAATTTTTAGAAAGTTTTTCCACTCTAACACTTGGTCCAAACTAGAACACTTTAATGGAAATAGAGGTGTATATATTTTAACTTAAGGAAGTTACCAAGGCACTCCCATTAAATACTACATGTGTTTTAGTTGGAATTTAGTGGAGGTAGTGAATTATTCAATATTTCACTAAGCGTGACTTAAACTACAAGCTCGGACTTAAATAATGCCAATATTTGATAGTAGGCCAGCATTGACCCTATTAAACAATCAATTTAATTTGATTAGCTATAGTTAAGTTTAGTTTTAAGGGTACTTAACTTAAATTCATAAAGAAAGTTAAAGAAAGTTAAAAGTTGCATTACCCGCCTTGGTGGCGTAGTTGTCTAACGCGCCAGTCGTGTTGAGCCAGATCGCCGAGGACGGGGAGATCGAGGTTCAAATCTCGGTCGGGTGAACTGGGGGTGGATTTTCCTAAATGGTTTTCCACTCTCCCTCCACACAAATGCGGGTTCACTTCCTATAAAATTCAACCTTTCCAATTCCTATTCCATTAGTGTAATTAGTACTTAAGCATATAACCCGAACGGGTAGTAAGACGCGGTGCTAAATAAATAAATTAAAAGTTGCATTAATTTAAACTATAGGCTTGGATGACAGGTACAAACATTTTGGTTGGGTACGTGTAACCTTCCTCCACCTGCCCATGACTGTGATCAAAAAGAGGGAGGGGTGTCCAAGTGTTTGTCCACTAACAAATATTTTTACGAAGTTTGACAAAAATTAGAGAAAATAGGTTTACTAGGGGAGCCTGAAGGCTTAGATGTCATCGAAATAAAGGAAAGTTCCCAAGGGAATTTTGATTGTCAATCAACAAGGTGTATTCTGAGAAAGATGCTTACACTTAACCTGAATAAACAGAAACTAGGTAAACACAAAATGGTAGCTCCTTATCTTCTTTGACGCCGGAACCAACGGTATTCTACCAAGATTAGATATAATCACCATATTGTATTCATTTAGCAAGAAAGGAAACTTTGAGCCATCCAAGCGATTACTTTTGAGTATTTTTAGGGCTTGTTTTGAAGAGACTACATATCCACCTTTTAGAAAGCAAAAACATTATAAGAAAATCAAACAGCCCTTATGCCTCCCACTGTTTTTTAGTGACAAAGGAAGGAAAGGTGAGTAGATTAGTCGTGGACTACCGGAAGCTAAACAAAATGATCAAATACGAAGCTACTCCAATTCTGACAATTGAAATGGTTTTACAATACCAGGGAAAAAGCGAAGATCTACATGGTGATAGACCTTAACAAAGCATACTATCAGGTCCCGCTGACAGAAAAGTCCAAAAAAATTACCGCCTTCATATCCCAATTCAATGTATTATCTTTTGGTTTAAGTACCGGGACACAAATACTTACCCGCTTGCTAGACAAAATATTTGGAGACATGCAATATGTGTACCTATTTATTTAATTGTTTGACCTTGTTGTTTACTCCAATAGTATGGAAGAGCCCATGATTCACATGAGGGAAGTGCTGAACAGGTTAAGACAAGCAAAGCTGACAGTTAATCCGGACCAAGTTGCTTTCGTGGTCGGAGATAGAATTTCTGGTGCAAAGAATGTCCCACAAGGGTTTGTCCATTGACCCGAAAGAACCAAGGCGATTCGAGAATATCCTTTACCTGACACAGGCCGGAAATTGGCACGATTCTTGGGCATGGTAGGATTTTTTGGTAAATTTATCCCCAACCTGTCACCAGTCGCCTACTGCTGTTCCAACTGAGAAAAAAAGCAAAGGCTCTGAAGTAGATGTAGAAGAGCAAAGAAGCTTTCCAAAAACTTAAAGAATCACTAACTTTCCCACCCGTGATTAAACTACCCGATTTTAGCCAAAAATTCGTCTTACAAACAGATGCGTCCTTGACAGGACTAGGAGCCGTGCTAGGACAAATGACCGAGGGGACTTTTCAACCGATTGTGTACGCTAGTTGTACATTGCACAAACATGAGACTGATTATCCCACCAATAAACTAGAGATGCTGGCCGTAAGATTTGGGATAGACAAGTTTAGGCAGTATCTGGAACATGGCAAGTTTGAACTACATTGTGATAACCAAGCCGTGACTTGGCTACTTCAGCATCCTCGCCATCCTTGCCAAGTAGGGAAAATAGGTAGATGGATAACACAGTTGTTAGCATTTAATTTTGATGTTATCCATGTGAAAGGAGGGAGAAACTGCTTTGCAGGTGGTTTGTCATGCATGTTTGAGGAATCTGAAGAAAGAAAACAAAGCACCCTGAATGATGAGGTAGAACCCACCACCCCCTAACGCTACTAGGATGCTTGCCAGAATTGTTCACAACCATACGTGAAATCCAACGAGATGACCCTATTTTAGGGGAAATTTACAGAAAGACATCTAAAGGAGAGGCAATGCCCGACTTCATGATAAAGGATGGAGACCTTCTAATCAAACCGTCAGCGAGGTCAAAATGGAAAGTGGCAGTGCCTCCAAAACAAGTCCATATATTATTTAAGTATTAACACTCCAGCCCCAAAGGGGCTCGCCAAGGTGAAGCAAAAACTATTGTGAAAATTAGAACCCAATTTGTTTGAAAGGGGATGGATCAAGAGATACGTGACCTAATCAATAAATGTGAAATGAGTTTACGCTCGAAACCTAAAATAATGCAGAAGTGACATCAGATGTAGCCAAGTTCCCGATGGAAAGACTATTTGTGGATTTCTTTGGCCCTCTACCATGAGATAAAGAAGGCCACACCTACCTGTTTACGATGTTAGATGCCTTTTCGAAATTCGTGTGGCTCATTTCGATGAGGAAGGCCTCGGCTAATGCCACAATGAGAGTGTTGGACAAGGAAATATTTATAAACTTTGGATTACCATGTAACTTGTCGGATAACGTTAGTCAATTTAGATTCTCACGCTTTTCGAGATATGTGCTTTGCGAAAGGGGTAGGTCACTTCACCACAAGTCCCTGTTATCCTAACCCCTCCCATGTGGAATGTTTACATAGAAACTTTAAGAGTGCACTAATCGTGTTCCACAACGTCCACCACAGGCAGTGGGACTCCAACCTCACGTGACTACAGTTAGCTTTTAAAACTGCCCTTCACGAGAGTCACAAGCGTAGCAGTCTAAGGTGATGCTTGGTTTGACCCTATTCAACCCATTAATCTGGAGTGGGAAATCTTTCCTACCAAGTGGGAAGAGGACTAGTCAAACCCCTAGAGAAAGATGGGAGAGAGCTTGGCTAATTAAACATTTCCTGACACCAGTCACGATCCAGCTGTGGGACCCAGAGACAGGCCTCCCAACAAGGAAAGCTCATGTGAGTCAATTAAAACCTTGCCAACTCGTGTAATGCGATTTCCTCCCTTTTCTTGTTATCGTCTGGGGTTCCATATTGCTTTTCAATGGATATATTTCTAATGTAGTAAAGATTATTACGAGCCCTTGGAAACAACCCTTTCCCTCTAACAAAAATTATTATATACATAATTATGTTAATAAAGTGTATACTTGTCTATAGGCATTAATATGTTAAAATAGGGGTGTGCGCATTTACGATAGTTACTATATTAAAATATGTGCTTACATAGGTTAGCCTAAGTTTGTATACCCATATGTTTCATGTTTACTGTCTAAAATATTGTATTGTTTTGATCTAAGTAGAATGTAAGTTTTCGCCGATGTCAAATTTTATATAGAATTGATCGATCAATCAATTCATAAATGTTAGAATTTAAGAAATATAATATATGTACATTAGTAGGATTTTGTAATTAGTGAGCCTTGTCAAAGTATACTCGAACTACCTCTTCCCTTAGCTATCAACTGAAGGAGGGGAGGGTGTGCCAACACTATGTCATCGGACGCCCCGTGTTTCCCTTAAGCCTCCACAAGAGCGGCTGGCCAGTTCTCGGAAGGTTTTTTCCCGCGGGAAAAAGTAGTTTGGGTAGATGAAGTAAGGACCTAATATGGTGAACGTAGAGAGTCAGAGTTCTGTTAAGTGAAGGTGATTTGACACCCCCGATTGGTGGGGAAAGTCAGTGCTGACCACTCTAGCTCATTTAGGTAACAATAAATTCAATGTTTTGTGTAAACTTGTGTTTTATTGAAGCAAGTGTTCCATGTTATCTGGAGTGGTACAAATTTTAGTAGTTTTTTTTAGTACCATATCTTATTACCTGTTCAGGTCAAGGCCGTAGACAGAGGGAGGTTTTGGGGGTTTGAACGCCCCCCTCCCCCTTCCCAAATTTTATGAACAAAATATATTCTGTATGGATTTAGTTATGGTTCATACAATATCAAAATTAGGGTACAAGTATAAATCTGGGGGTTGTGTTACCATGAAAAGCATTTCAGAGAGCTTCAAGAGGTGTTTAGTATTTAGAATTTTTTTTCTAGCCTCCGGCAGTTAGGGGGCTATGTTACTATAAAAACACTTGAGGGATCTTCTAGAGGTATTTAAATAAATAGATTTTTCCTAGCCTCCTGAAGTTAGGGGGTTATGTTACCATTAAAAAAAATACTTTAGAAAGCTTCTAGAGTTGTTTAAAAACATAGATTTTTCCTAGCCTCCGGCAGTTAGAGGGTTATGTTACCATGATAAACACTTTAGAGAGTTTCTAGAGTTGTTTAAACATATATATTTTTTCCTAGTCCCCGGCAGTTAAGGGGTTTGCCATAAAAAAAACACTTCATATAGCTTCTAGAACTGTTAATCATTTAGAATTTTGTCTAGCTTCCGGCAATTGGAGGATGTGCCCACCAAGCCCCACCCTGAAATTAATGGCTGGCTACGGCCTGGCAGATACTTCTAGAGGTGTTTAAATATATTGATTTTTCCTAGCCTTTGGCAGTTGGGGGGTTATGTTGCCATAAAAAACACTTCAGATAGCGTCTAGAACTGTTTATCACTTAGAATTTTTTCTAGCTTCCAGCAATTGGGGGGTGTCCCCCCCCCCCCCTCCAGGTCTAACTTCTGGTTAGCAAACATAACGTCCACATTAACCACGTTAAACACTCCGCCATATTGTTTTCAAGGAACTTGTTAGTATTAACCTGAGGTTATATTTATTTATATTATCAATTGGGTTATTTATTCTTTGATTATGATGACTTTGAAAATGAGTTACAAGTTCTAAGGAACCCAAGAATTTGAATACCAAAGAGATACTTGGAATGAAAGAATTTCTTGGAATTTTACAATGAGGAAGAATTTTTTTTACTGTTTTGTTCAAACAAAATTAGAATTTTAGAAATTCTTGAAGTGAATGAACACCAATTAGAATTGTTTATTTTAATCATGTTTGTATTTATCTATTAATTCAATTAGCAACATTTCCTCTTCTTTGCTCAATTTTGTGAATACACAACTTTCTAATATCTCTTAGAATACATATAAAAATTTAGGATACAACCATTTTCCATACAAAAATAGATTTTTGTGCGTGACGGGTGTTACAATGAAAATATATCAACTCTGAGGTCAACTCTTTTAACTAAAAACTCGGTGAAATTAAGGAATTATTCTCAGTTGCAATTATATAGTTCTAAAGTATATACTTAAATGAGTGTTTCAACTTAAAATTGCTTACAAATATTTTAGAACTATTATTTAATATTTAAAAAAAAAAACCTTTGTGACGGATGTTACGAGTCTGAAATAAAATTACAGTTTTAGTATCTAAACAAGAATTTTCCTATTTATACATGACAAATTATTGTATTTTGTCAGTTCTACATTAATATACATTTGTTAGGTAGCTATTTTGAGTAAAAAATTTTTATTACATTTAAAAAAATACTAAACAGTACTACTGTCCCAAGCATATTGTTTAACATTTTCAGATATTTAAATACTAATTACATGAGTTCAGTGGTTTGAATCTTAAATAGGTGTTTAAATATAAAATCACTAACTATTAATATGTAAGCCTACATTATCTCCTTCAAAGTAAATATAATTGCTAAATAGAGAAACTCTATTCAGCACTATATTTTAGAATTGTCTACTTTAACTCTTCCCCTATTGTCAACAGTAGCTTCAAATTGCTGAATAACATCTTCAATTTCAATCCAGGCAACATCTTCTTTAGGTGGATATACAAATAATAAATCATTTGACTGCTCCCTAAAAAATTTCATATTTAGTAAGGAGTCCTCTTTCTCCATTACTTGCCCAACATAATACAGGTTTCTTGATTTTGTGGCAAATTATACCAGCAAGAAATCACCTGGAGAAATAAGGTTCGAATACAAGGCAGTTCAAGCCCTGAGATATCATCATTTAAACTGTAAATTTGTTTTTCTTACCTGTTCAAAAATTTTGTTGCACATACCTGATATTGACCACAAGGGGCAATGCAGTGAAAACTCTGTGTACCAGGAATCAGATTAATGTTGCTCCAAAGCTCATTAAGTTTGTCTTTCACAAGAGTCTGCTATATTTTTTTTTTTTTGTAATAGTAATAATGTTAATGTTTGTACAAACTTGTTTTGAAGCTCTGGCAAAAGATTCATGTTTTGTAACAATTTCCCTTTGTAGTCCTACCATAGAACTAACTCCCGCTACACAGTTCCTCCAACCCCATCTACAGCTCCTTTCCCATGTGAGGTAGCGAAGGAATGCCATTTCAGTGTAAGATTCCACTGTGTTTGAAGGTAATGTAATGCGGAAAACATATCTGTTCTTAAATTGAGCAGCTGAATCATCACTGAATATATCAATATGGTCAAAACCTTGATCAGCAATTCCACCAATCAAAACTTTTATAAATGTGTACACAGCATATCTATCGTGAGAAAGTGAGTCACTAACAATCGCATAGGATGAAGGGCCTGATGTAGACCAAACCAAGCTGTACACACTGTGATCTGTTGCTGATTCCAATGTGCTGATTGTATTTCGTCTTGATAGCAAACTGTAAAATTTTTAGAGAAATCTACTTGCAACAGAGCATTGTGTGGCTGTTCTAAAACACTATTTTTTTTAATTTGAAAATATTTACTCTGCTGGCGTGAGCAAAAAATGTTGGGATTTCACCCAAAATATCTTGCACTATTCCTTCCTGAACAATTTTTTGAATTCTTCCTTCGGTACTTGTATTACACTGAAACCATGTGATTTCTTCACTTTTGTCATCTTAAGTAAGTCTATCAATAAAGTTTTCTTTAAAGAGAACTAAATCCTTGCAATCATTACAGTGACCAAGCATGCATTTAGAAGATTCTTCATTGCACACACTCAATTTTACAAACTCACTTACAGTAGCTGTACATTGCTCAGGCAGTTTGGATTTACAGTAAAAGGTTGATATTTTCATGGTAATGGAAAAGACAAACATTTTTTGGCATATCTGATGATTTTAAAACATAAATTGCCCAAAGCTCTGCAAATTTAGATTTTGCTAATTTCAAAACTTGGATGTTGAAGTTTGAAAAGCCTCTAGACTTCTAATAAAGACATTGTCATATGCCATTTTTGAACTTTTTTTTCCAGCAATACTGTAATTGCATCTTTCTTCCTTGGAGCTTGCCTTGAAATGTCATCTCTTTCATAAAAATGCTTTTACAGCTAAAATCATTTTAGAGTCTTTTTTTGGTTAAAAGTGTTTGTTTTACTTGATTAATAGGAAGCTTTTTTTAATGAATGCGAGTCTTTTTATTACCTCTTTTTTTTATTTTTTGTGGCTTTTTGGCAAACTGCGGACTGCTCTATTCACAGCCTTACCCAATGACTGTGGTTTTTTAAAAGCAGGTGACAATTTTATCTCATTAGTAGCAGATACTTTCTTTGCTCTGCACTTTTGAACCCTTAGCCTGGTTTTTTCTCTGTGATAAGCAAGCTCTTTGTTTGTAAGCTTTCTGGTTCTTCTAAGCTTGTCTCTTTCTCTTTCTTTAGCCAAATGTTCTTTGTATGTATCAGCATTCAATTTTTTTCTTTGTCGCATATTACTTGTCTTTCTGCCAATGTTTTAGCCATCCTTTAACAATATAATAGCATTAATTTTAACATAGGCCTAACCTTAAAATTAGTTATGCTACAAGAACATAAACTTTTGAGTTTATTTTGAATCAAACTAGTATATTTAAAGACTAAAATACTCATTATGATACTTGATGTTAACACCAAGCTTTCTTATTTTTAGTAGGTAATTTTGATGTAGGTAACCTACTTTATACAACACACAAGCAAATAGGTTAAGAGTGAACTTAACAAGAAACAGATATAGGCCTATGTTATATGTATAATAAAAAAAAACAATGGTTAGGTCTTATCAGCATAGCCAACCTAATTTAATATTTACCATGCTAGCAATATCATTATAATATAAGCCTACTTTAAAGTTAAATGTTAATCTTTCATTTGTTTATTTTAAACCAGTGCATAGTTACATGGTAAAAAAAATAATTGAAGATAAGACATAATATTTTATTAACAATGAATAGCCTATATTAACTTTTGAAGATATAGGCCTACTATTTTATTAATCTACACTATGGTAAGGTAATATTTAAACTACCCAAACAATAAAGAAACATAATCTAATAAGAGGACTTTTTATCACAACAAACATATTGTCCTGCCTAGCTTCATAGTAACACCCATCACACACATGTAACACCTGTCACATAGTTTTTGCCACAAGGTTGAGGAGATATATTTATCAAAAAATTGCACAGTAATTGTGAAAGCTTTTTAGCTTTGTTCTCACAAATTTACTCATTTAAAGAAAACATTATAAATGTTATAGAAACTCTTATATTTTTTGTGACGGGTGTTATAAAACTTTTAAGACATGCTTGAAAATATTTTAAACATTAATAATTTTATTTTTTGTTTTTTTATTAAATTTATATTAAATATAGGACCTTAGTAGACAAAATCAATATATTTTTATAAGCCATACTGTTACCTGGACTGAATTGTCCAATTTCTTTTTTCATATTTTGGTAAGCGGTTTTTATCTTCAATAATGTATGGCAAATGTGAGTATACCTATTCTAGTCCATTTAATTTATAAGTCAAATTGTTGGCTTTTATATAAAAATATAGTGTTTTCTGAGTAAAATGAGACTTGTTTAAAAAAAATTGCTAGAAATTTAAAATAAAGTGGTCATGTCTCTTCTCTCGTGGAATGGCCCTAATGTATTAAGGGTGAATAAGGTTGGATTTAGATGGAGTGTACCAACATTTGAGTAAAGGGAATGTTGAAAACATTTAAGAAAAAAAAACCCAATGCACCCGAATGAAATACGAACCCATCTACCTGTCATAGGCAGTCCAGTCTTTTGCAAGATAACACCTTAGAGCATTTGACCAATGAAATTGATATAAAAGTATGGTATTATTAATTTATAAATAAGGTTTTTAGGCCTAGGCCTACAGTTTATTTTTGATAGTGGTAGCATAGCCTAGAATGTAGGTCTATCAGAGTTACTTAAAGACAGAGATTTCCCTTACAAAGACTTTTGAAAGAAAACTTTTAGATTTAAAATAATATTTAAGCACAAAAACTAATAATTAAATTAAGTACTGTATCATAAGGTACACGCATAATATAAGTTGTATGATTTCACTTACAAACAATCAAAAGAGCAAATAAATCTATCTTTTTCACACATGGTGAAATACTTCACATGCCCTAGGGGTATTACAAGCCTTGCCTCCTCCTAGCTCCCTTGTCAATGACAGTGTTACAACTATATTTACCTGTTTTTATTAAATTTTAGTGACTAATTTTATAAACTAAGATAATACCGGTAGCCCTACTATCTATTGTTGTAGTATTTTGACGGAAACTTGTTTGTTTAAGATGGAACCTTAGTGACCAGAACACAATGGTTGAGTCCTAGATTATGCCAGTTTATTGTTCTTGTGGCAATTTTTTTTAAGCCAACTGTTAAATTGTATTCCTACTTAGCAAAAAAATTATCTGTTTAATATTCATGTGTCCAAGGGGTTTCTAATCCTGCATCATAATGTAGAGTGTGGGGATGGTGCACAAAAACCAGTTCATATATGACACTTTTTTCAATAAATACAAAAAAATATATTAAAAAATACTAGTATCATTAAACTCAGAAAGAGACGGAGAATCTATTAAAACTAAAATCAAAAATATTAATATTAATTTATTTGTGTAAACAAATGAAACAAAACTCTCCAAATCAGAACCATCCATTTAAAAAATTTAGAAAAACCCATTAAAATCACTAAATGTATAGCCTACCACCCCTACACTCATAAAAAAATCTGTGAAATTTGCATGACGAAAGCTTTAAGACATATTAGATCCGATTAAAAGAGCAAACTGAGGTCTGACTACACCATAACCATAATAATACCAACACAGTACAAATCTGCAAGTGAACCTTCTCAAAAAAATCACCGTACAAAGGAATTCAACATATTTATTAATGTGCAAAAATTGTCTGCAGTGACTACACTTTGCTTTCTTTCGCAAAAGAAAAAAATGTTGTAAATAGTTAACTATAATTTTCTAACTAATCGAAAACACACTTGCACATCCACTAACAAATTAACATCTAGCACAACTCACACAAGGCTCCATTAGAAGTAAATTGAAAATGTGGTAAAGATCTGAACAGACACACCCACCGAGCGAGAGTCATTAAAATAAAGTAACAGGCTAAATAATTTCAAATAAACATAATAATAGTAGTCTCTAACTGGATTTGCCATTTCCTTGTTAGTTAAATGTCTAATGATTTGTTATCTTAAGTGAAATAAATTGCTTCATAGGTACATAAATAAACGCACAGAAACCTTATAAGAACACAGCACAAAAGTGTGTTAGTCAATATTTGCAATCTATTGTGTTTGGCGAGTATTGTTTTAACTTTTTAATTGTATCTTTTGAAAAGTTGAAGGCCTAAATACATATGTCTAGAATTGGGTTCGCCAACTTATTATGTTATAATAATAGCAATAAACATACATATTTGCAATGTAATAAAGAAAATGTACTTCATTATACAATTAGCCCTAACCTATATAAAGTGTACTACAACCCTGCTGCATAGTAAGCTATTATTTCTAAACTTTAGCGTTAGGTATGTAAGAGCTTATTCATCTACCCTAATAAATAGATAAGGTTAAAGATTAAAATAAGTGCTTCAGCCCAAATAAAACTAAATAAGGCCAAGACGAAGTTCTGCAAACCCATATACAATTTATGTCTAAGCATGCTGAATACTTACTTAAACAAAAGTGATTCTGGCTGCCCCCACCACATCACTCTAATATCTACATTCCTAGGAGTTTGCCTACACCAAACGATTTCATCTATTTGAAAAGTTAGAGTCCCATTCAACTTTCCCTCCACTAATGGCGGCAATGAGTAACAGCTTCCACTCGCATATGAACTAGTCTTGAGCATTTTCATGAGCAGTCATTGTTGAGAGGATTATTATATTTTGAAAAGAAATTCACAAAATGTAGTTTTTGGTCCACCCCATTTACAAACCATATAAATTAATAATAATAAAATTAATAGTTAAGTTAATCACAATCCGACAAGACGTATATACACAACATTGGTGACGGACAATCGGACTTACATTTAACCAGTACCAACAATATGTTAGAGCTAAAAAATATCCAATATTTCCCTCAAAACCTTCTATTGTTTCTTACTATCTTGAGAAATAATTAAATCTAAACTGGCTATCGTAGTTCAACTTATCTATACTTTCGTTATTCGCCAAATGCATATTATTCTAAATTATTTTTCAGATGGACATTTATTCAAACATATTAAATCCTACCCTTAATTTTTGTTGACTGTTATACCCTATGTGGGTGTGTTCTAAAAAGTATCAAAACACGATATTGTGATGCGAAATGCTCTAATACCTAAAGCAATAGGTGGTACTCCTATAAAAACTTTGTCAAAATCTCAGGTCTCATAAACAATTTAAATATGGAAGCCGACATAGTTCCTATGACTGACAAAACTACACTATCTGCCATGTGGATACAAGAGTGTGGCTTGTACAACCCACTCACATACGAGCCAACCCATTAGCCAATAACGAACTAGCGGTGAGCCGAGTCCCACCGACGGCTCTGGTGAGCCAAGCCGGAATCGGCTCCTCTAACGCCAAAACCGTCTCGTTACACCTCATTCATGTACGAGTTTGAGTAGTTGTAAACCGAGCTGATCTGAACTCGTGAGCTAGACTCGTAAGTGAATGGGCTGCTTCACCCTAGTCTCTGGCGATAGTACACGGACCTGGCCTAAAACAATGTTATAATTTAAAAAAAATCATGACTTAGTCCCACGATCGAGCTATATGGACAGAGGGCCCACCCCCGTTAGCGATGATAGTAGAAACATTCGCGAATAGAGAGTGTCATGTGGTCAGCACAACTAACCCTCCAGCATTAATCTCAATTTTCTAGACCAAATCCGATACTTATTTATTCAAGTAGGTCCTAGCTTGTCCGCACGAGGTTGAGTTTGACCTCGATCCAGACCCACTGCTTCATAGAAAATTTCTGAAAGCACCAGGGATCGAACCCAAGACCTTTGGATCTCTATATGCAGGAACTCTGGCAACTAGACCACAAAAGAATCTCAAAGACATAGTAATTGGATTTGATAATGTTATTTCAATGCGTTTCTTCCTACTCAATATATTAATACATTGCTAAGCATTAAAGTTTATGTAAAGCCTCAAATATTATTTTATTTATATTTAATATATTATTTGATGTGATAATGTATTTGAATATCTATTTGTTTAATATAGAAGATTTTAAACTTTAAATATCTAACAAAATATAGGTGTCTATCTAGGAGATTTTAGTTTCATATTATGGGATATTTCTTTGCACCATAAGATTGTTGGCTAAACTTGCTAACAAATTTTAAATTACTCTAAATTTTCTAAAGATTTTAAACTAGTCAGCTTTATTAAATATGACAAAACCTACTAAATTCGATGAATATAAAGAAATCTATAAACAATTAAGACTACCTGCTTCACGTATTCGAACAATTATGAAAAGTTCCCCAGATCTTGAGAAAATGTCATCACCAGAGGCACTTTACCTCATGACAAAGATAACAGTAAGTCATTAGTTTTTAAGTTTAAAATAACACTTAATAGTATAGTTTAAAACATTAATTTTAGTAATTAATTTATTTAAAACTATTATCCACAAGAGTGATATAAATACTACTTTTATAAACTATCAGATATGTTTAGATATAATAGATTTTATTTTCTAAGCTACTAATTAGTCATAGGCATGCGAGATGAAATTTCTGAGTAGGCTGAGGCTGTATCCGAATAGTCAAGTACATTTGACTTGATGCAGACTTGATGCAGTCTTGATAATTTTACACTTCTCGCGGTTTTCATAGCGAAGACTGCATCAAACTATTCGAACGGCAACACACTTGGGCCCGCAGTGCTTCTTCCTACCAAATAACTTAGAAACTATGTACATTTTATTATTATTATTATTACACTCTACTAAGCGGTAATTATTTTATATAGCAAAAACTATTTAAATATGCATATTATTTATACGTTTATATCTTAAAATATAACATGTAATTAATTGGCATACGTACATATTTTTTGCGATTTATTTTACAAAGACATGACGGGAATCACGAGACGAGAAATTCTATTAAACTTGTTTAAAATGGCGCAAAACGTAAGTCGGTGCTCTAGCAGACGAAACTATAATAATAAAACAATTGCCAGTCAAACACCGCACCAACGTCGCGAGAAAGCCGCATAGCTCGTAGCTTTCCGTATCCATGGTTACCAAAGCCTCGAGAAGACTGCATCGGTCTCGTTCGCGACTATTCGGACAGATGGTCACGTGATTGCATATGCAGCTATCAACGCCACGAGTCAACGCCGCATAAGTAGACTATTCGGATACAGCCTGAGAATGACAGTGATGGACAGGGTGAGGAATGAAAGGGGGGAAAAGATAATGAAGGAGGAACCTCTGCAGGGTAGGATAGATAATGTGAGATTGAGGTGGAATGGACATATGAATAGGATGGAAGAGGGAAGGATTCCAAGCTGTATGCTCAAAATGGAGGTGGCGGGTAGGAGGCCAAGAGGAAGACCCTACGCTGAATGCAAGATTCTTAATTTTTTTTTCTATGTCAAATTTTTTGAAATTAAATGTTTTCTAGTGACTTCTACACACAACAACATAAGTTCTAAACAAACACGATTATTACAAACCAATGTTGGGTGCATCATATTTTTATTTTATGTGACAATATTTCATCATTATCATGATTCAGCTGTTTCCATCATGTGGAATTCAAAATAGAATAATTCACTGTCACTGTAAAGTGTATTTCTCTTCTCTTTTTGTTTGATAAAGTCAACAATGCTGAAATATTACTACTCACTTTGTGTTAAAATTAGTGTTTAAATGTGTGTGTGACTACTTCTACTATAGAAGACAAAAGAAAGGAAGAAGATGTCACCTTTGTGCATTGGATTCTTCCCACATCTTTCCTCTTTCCCTAGGTGGGCTTTCTTAATTAAATTTACACTTATTAGTTTATCTTTCCTTTTTCTATATTTTTATCAATTTTCATTATTGTATAATTAATTGGCCACTGGGCCACCTCATTTTTAAACTTTCTTGAAAATATGTACCTATAACTCCTACTTTCCAGTCTTCCGGTAGCTTGTTCTCCTGACAAATAACTCTCAACATTGTGTATAACCATTGTATACCTGCTTCACCTGCACTTATCATTTCCACAGTTATTTCTTCCACACCAGTTTCTTTTCCTTGTTTTACCCTATTTAATACGTCCTCCACCTATTTCCATATGTGACTACTTTCCTCCTTTTCCTGGCAGAACATCTTCTCAAAATATCTCATCCATAGTTCCTTTCCTCCCTCTCCTGGCTTCATTGTTATTCCTTCATTATCCATCATTCAAACTTCTTGTCTTTTCTCCCTCCTGTTTCTTACCTGGCAGATATCACCTTCTTACTTACTTCCATGTCATGTTCCAACATTTCTGTTCATTTTTGTATCATTCCTTCTTGGCTTCCCATACCACTCGCTTCATTCTTTTTTTCTTCTCCCCATATTCTCCCTCTGTTTCCTCATTCCTATTTTTAAAACGCCTTCTAAATGCTTTGTTCTTCTCCTCCACTGCTTCCTTCACCTTGTTGTTTCAGCAGGGTGTCTTTTTCCCCTTCCTCTTAATACTTGTGCTACCAAATACCTTCTCTGCAGCTTGCACCAAACTGTTCTTAGATCTTTTCCATTCCACCTCTACACTTTGCAACTCATCCATCAGCATTAAACTTCTTACCTTTCTTTGGTACAGCTTTCTTTCCTCTTCAATTTTTAGCTTCCACACTCTAATTCTTCTTTCTTGTCTTACTACCTTTCTTCTACATTCCCATCCCTTTATGTCTGCCACCAACAACCTGTGGTCACTATCTAAGGACACACTTGGTATTACCTTGATATTTACGGCCTGCCTTTTCATTTCTTCAGCCATGAGAAAGTAGTCTTATCACAGCCTCCTATTAATATTATTGTTTTCCCTTTCCTTCTTATACAGCTGTTAGCCTCTTTTATTTTATTTCTTTAACATAAATCCAACGAACTTCTACCCTCCTCGTTTCTCTCTCCACATCCTTCTTTCCCTAACATCTCCTCAAACCCTCCTCTTTTCCTAGTTTTGCTTTAAGATCCCCCGTTACTACCTGACACTCTTTACCCATACCTTTATAGATCTTCCTCAAACTTGTCCTTTTCTTCTGCTGGGCACCCCACTAGTGGGGAATACACTTGTATCACCCCCACCTTTTTCTTTTGGACATTATTTAAAATGTTTAAACAAAAAATTCCAACTGAGCTTAACCTAACCTTTCATGTGTGAATAAATAAAAAATTTGTTAGCTATTGTTTTAAAAATACTTTTACTAGAGAGAATTGAAGGATCCAGACACCCTAATATAATAGGACTCTATAGAAACATGTTTCAAAATGTCTTCATGAATACAACAGCCTCTGTAAATTAGGTGAATTTTCTAAGGACTTTGTTAATGAGTTTGAATTTTTCACAATATTTGTTTTGTTATAATCAGGAAATTTATTTATGTTGTTGTGTATAGCGTTAGATAAATGACTGCTTTGGTTGCCGAATGGTCTAATGTCTCACTCTTGCAATAGACTGGGCTGCTGATGATGAGATTGAGTTTTAATCCTGGTCGGGTCTATTGTGGGTGTTTTTTTACTAAATGATTTTCCACTCTCCCTCCACACAAATGTGAGTACACTTGCTCAAAATTCAACTTTCCTCATTCCAAACATGTTAGCGTAATTAGCACATAAGTTTATAACCTTAATGTGTTAGAAAAAGGACACCCAGAGAGAGTTCATATTCCTGCTTGGGTGTCATCTTTCTAAATTAGCCCTAATAGAGATGCTGCTAAAAACATAAAGGTTTTATTTTATGCAAATATTTGTGTCACAGGAGATGTTTATTGCCAAGTTGGCTCAACTTGCCTACGAAGGAAGCACGAAGATGCCTATTACACTAGAATACAAACACATCTGTGAAATAGTTCACAACAATTCTGACTACCATTTCCTTAAAGGTATCATTAGTATAATTTTCTATGATAATTACAATTTGGTCTTTTCTCTTCTCTATCCCCAGCTAATAGCTTTACTAACAAGTGTGTATTATTATTTATTATTATTATTATTATTTATTATTATTATTATTATTATTATTATTATTATTATATTATTATTATTTATTATTTATTTTATTATTGGGTCATTCATTCCATATTAAATCAACAAATGGGCTTTGCCACACCATTTTTGATTTTGATGAAATTTGGTAAGTGATTTGTACCAATCTTTTAGACTCCAAAACAATTTTTTTATATTTAAAAAAAATTACTCCTGGAGATATAGGCTATTTTTTACACCACGAACAAGCAAAAAATGCCATTTCAGGGTTCTTTTCTAAAATCTGCATTAAGTTTATTTGAACTAGCAGGGATGGTAGCTAGGGCTCATTTGAAAGCTTAAAGAATGAACTTTTTTTTAGTTTAGACGAAATTTGATTTGAGTTAAGGCTAAGAATAGTTTTTTAAGCTTAAATTTTCATTTTTTAAACCGATTTTCTCAGAATTTGGGCTTAAAAAATATAATGAAGGATTTATAGTAACAGGCCAATATGTTTTCCTGTTACACTTATGTATGAGTAGTATGTGCAGAAAAAAAATTGAACTGTTACTGATAGTCCTTCAACCTAAAATAGTTGTTAGAATACATAAATGTGCCCTGTTTAATGGTATCAATAAATCTTTGATCCTTTGTTGGTGAAAATATTTTGAAATGATTTAAACTTGTCTGCTAAGATGTCATGTTCAAGTTTAAAATAGTTTGAAAATGAAATATTTTTAAATAAAACACATTTTAATTTCAAAACTATTTTGTTTGGTGTTTAAGAAAAAAAATTTGAAAGAATTTAAAGGTTTTGATTGTCAGTGAATGACATTAAAATTAATTTATGTTTGATTGTGTCCAGAAATAGTACCAAAGAAAATAACTTACCGAAGATTCAAAGAGATCATGGAGAAAGAACAACTAATAGCGAATGAATCTGACACTAGTGAAGATGTCACAGATAACAATAGTAATGATGAAGAAGAAGAAATTAAAATTGTTCCACAAGCCAGAAACAAAACCTATGGAGCAAAGAAAAAATAAGATTACTACTGTAACATGTGTTCAACATTTTAGGATTAAGATTGTGTATCATTAAATTCAACAGATGTGCACCCAAAGAGGGAAGGAGGGTATACCATAACACGATATAAATTAAAAATACATGAAATAGAACTGAGATACTGTATATAGAAATTTTTTATGATTTGGTAAATTATATTATTTTAATTGCTTAGTTATCTTTAGACATAAGGATTGGTACCTAATAAAGTGAGTGATATGAAGGTTTAGAATAATTAAATTGCAGATTGATTTTGGCCATTCCCCTTTTTAAGAAAATGAGAAAACGCAACCCCTCCAAAAAAACCCGCCCTTGACTAATTTAACGACAGCCCTTTACAACAACTTGATATTTAAAAGGTATATTGTTATATGCTTGGGTATTGTCCCTAAAATTCCCACTTGTAAAAAATCCCCCTTCCCAAACTAAATTTTTGGATGTGTCACTGGCTTTATTCATATTTTTTATATGGTTTACTTAAGTTTTTATTAGCTCTTGACTTGTGATGGTCTGTAGTATTAAATTTGTTGGCCTAAGTTAAGTTATTTGTTATGATTTATGTTATTTAACCTCTTGTTTTATAAGTTCATTAAAGTAATAATGATGAAGATAAACATTTCTAGTGATCTCATCGCCATCATCTCAAATTATAGAAATTGTAATAGCGTCCACTTAAGATGATTTGTTTTAAGTTTGTGTTTTTTTAGGATTTTATACATTTTCAGCTTAATTCTTATGATCCCAGAATTACTGGAGATGCAGCTAAAATTAGGAGAAAATTTTAATCAATTCCACAAGTACTTTGCCAAAAATATTCTTAGATTCATTAATATCGATTTTACTGTTTTTTCAGTGAATTTAATCCCATAAAAGATTATTTTTATTTTTAAGTATGTCCTCTCCTTATTTTCTAACACCTGAGCATAGTGATGTTTCTTATCAATCATTATAAAGGATGTCTTGAAGGGTGCCACCCAGTTGAAAATGTTAAGAAACACTACTCTAGTCATTCGTCTCTGCCTGTTACAACCATGTATATCTTGAAAGAAAGAAGCTATTTTAATAATATTAGGTATGCACAGCTTATGAATATTCATTGTTAGATATTTTGAAGAATTTTTAAGTTTTAAGTAAACAAAAATGGACAAAAGAATTGTCTTTCACTATTATTAATTTGTTAATTTGTGTTAGCTCTGCAAGTCTTTGTATAGTATCAACTGTATTTGTTCTGCATATTTATATTTTTGTGTTAAAAAAATTGCTTAGTTGAATATGACAACATTAATTGTTAAATTTTTTTTATCAACCTATAACAGGGCTATTCATTTATTTTTTCCAAACGGGGCACTCCAAAAAATCATAATATTTGTTGTGATATATATTTAATTAGTCTGGTCATAGTTTTGAACTTGATTATAGAGTATACTTTTGTAGTTTAAAAGGGGGAAAAAAGTGGAAAACATTATGTTTGGTTATACATTTTATTGATCTATTTCAGTGAAATTAAATATAAAAGTTAAACTAATGTTAGCAAATATGAAAAAGAAAAATATGTCAAAATAATTTAAAAGTGAAGCAGCATAGGTCACACATTAATTGTTGATGGGAAAAGTGACACTTCTGTTACCTTACCAACTTGAGAAAATTTGGTTCATACGTTGTCAGAGCATTTCAGAGACAATCTTCTAGCAACTTATTTCCCATTGAGGTCTGGGTGCTGCATTTAATAGCATTCATATGAAAAAAAGATTATTCACAAACATATGTAGACCCCAAATATAATTAATAAGAACAAATGTATAGAAACATGTCGGAATCAAATGTCAATCCAAAACTGTACCATTCTTATTATTTATGCATGTTTCATGTTTGTGCGGATTATTAAATGTTTCTGATCTTAGAATTTTGATTATACACGCTATGGTTGTGTCTGACATTGGGACTTGTTCAACAAAAGAAATCACACTTGATTTATTTTTTTATTAAATCATAACTTCATTTAATACTGCTATCATACAGTCTTTTAGCATTTCTGAATTGGTAAAGGGCTTTTTATTTTTATTTAATAGCAACTCACAAGGATGCTGCAGTGTTGCGACAAGGTTCACATGAGAATCTTTCTCTTGTTGCAACAAGGTCCACACAAGAATACTACTTCCTTTTCAACAAAAATTGTCTTTTGAGATATGCAACACTGATTCGCTCAGATACAATTTTTCAAAAGATTAATGTTTACTTTCATAATCCTTTTTGCAAGTTGTACTCCTAGATTGCAAACTACACTCGTTACACAAAAGACACATCAGTTTATAGTTAGAAGTGTTTGGCAATATGAATACATACTTATTAGTTTCTCATCATTAAAACAACGATTTTCTTCATAAAGCTCATTTTTCTTACTTCTCAAAGTAGAAAGTGTCGTTCTAGAGAGAGAACGAACAAACTTATAATGTAAGTTATAATACTTACAAGCAAAGCACTCTGCTATTATTATAAAGAAAGCACAAACAATAATACAGGCAAATATCAACTGGTGAGATGTCTGCTGTATACAGCTGTGTACAGGGGAGAAGCGGTTTGAGTAATCCTCGGCCACCCGCATTGTTCAATATCAACCACAAAAATATGTTTATGACTCTTATCCAGTGATGGCTGGACTTTTAATCCGCGAGCCAATCTGTGGTGCTTGGTGGGCTGGATGTGGCCCGTGGACTGCTAATTGAATAGCAATGACCTAGTTAACAAATTATTTTTAGTAAAGTCAGTTATATTTGTTAAAAAATACTATGTGTGTATCTGATAATTTATCTAAGATGATATTTCATTTTCATAGTAATATCAATTTCATATAGAATTTATTTTAGGAGTTTTTTTTAATATTTTTCTACCTAATTTTGCTTTTGCTTAGATCTTTGCACTGATGCTGTTGTTATTATTGGTGGGGATCAATTTGTTTTAAGCCCTGTATTTGACAGTCAATTTTTGGTGTTTGCTTAAAAGTAGGACTGTGAAGTCAGTACTCCAAACCTTCATTTCCTCTATTGTTTTTCTGTCCAACTCAGACTCCTTCAGAAAGGGCTCAAGTATATTAATTAGTATAACAAATTTACTCCAGTAAAATTATCTAATACAGAACACTTCATGGGAAGCTTCTTTGACATTGTAAATTGTATTTGAATAAATTTGTCGATTCAAATTACAAATATTGGTCCTGAAGAATAATAAAAGTATAGAATTAAAATGATATATTTATTATATATTGTTATAATATTATAAGTTTTTATTTTGAAAGCCAAAGCTGGAGTCTGTACATTTTTACCGACTTCCAATTCCACCCAAAATTGCTTCAGACTCCACAGCCCTGCTCAAAAATACATGTCATCATCATAAAACACAAAAGCATATTTAAACTAATATTGTTTATTCTAAAGTATTGGAGAGTTTAAATGTACTTTTTAATTGAATATGTTCAAATTTATGTCCATTTGTTTACAATAAGGAATTTGTTTCTCTTCACATCAATTTTAAAATACAATTAGAAGTATAGTGAGAAATAGAATGTTCATTGTGTACTTTTATATACAATTAAAACAAAATGTTTGTCATTGTTTGAATTGTGAAATCTATTATTATTAGGGCCTATTTAACTTAATAATAACTCTAAATTACATTTTAAAAGTCTTTTTTGACTAGGCATTATTACCAGTACGCCAATATGAAAAATAATTAGATCAACTATAAACAAGAATAGATAGTTTCATATTAATAAATTTTCAAATTTTGAAGATTTTGTTCTTTACTTTGAATTTGTGACTTGTGCACTTGTATGCAATAACAAATAAATTGGCAATAAAATGAATTATGCCCAATAATGTAAAGTGATAATGAAGGAAGTCAGCCTAAAAGGATAGTTAGGTTAGGCCTAGATAGAAACAAACATACTTCTTTCTTCATTTCTTCCTACATTTTTTCACACTTCTAACTCCACAGTTACACATTGTTTTAATTTTAAGAAATATTACTATCTATACCTAACATAACCTCCTTCACTATCACTTGCTTTACATTAAATAAATTGTCAAGTTAGAATTCTGATATATTTTTTTATTCTTTTGTGTTTTTATATTTTTAATTTGCACTCATAATAATAATCAGTTTCCTTTGTACAATTGATTTGTTCAAATTAAATTCTAGCAAAAACAAAATCAAATAAAAACCAAGTGGGCCAATTAATAGTCTTGTCTATTACTATTAGTCTAACAAACCTTTAGTCACAATTTTCTTTTGATTAGGCCTATTAGATATTCAAATTTGGGCTTAATTATAATGGAGTTTAAATCGTCAACAAATGCCTAACAGTGTTCAAACCTAACCAAGTGTGAAATATTTGTACTTTCTTAGCATTTAAAATTGTGTCTTGATTTTTGAAAACAGCATTCTTGCACTGAAGTTGACTCCTGTCCAAAATGTAGTGTTCCATTTGGTAATTTTTAATCGACTGAATTAGTAGCTAATGATAATCTTTAATAGTTTTTTTTTTTTTTTTTGTAAATTTTACTGAAGCCAAATTCTTTGTTAGGATGTATAAATATGCTGTTTTGATTTATATTTCTATATATTTTATGCTTAGTTTCACTTATAAAGTTTCTTCTTAGGGCCGATTTTATGACTATCAGAAAAATATTGCTATCGGTAGGTTAAAGTTATCAACCAGATAAAGGTTATTGGCCACTTTAATATTTTAAGCATATTATGAACTGACTCTATCTCCCAGATAGCTATCGGTAGTATAAATATATTTTCATGCAGAGCCAAGCAAGGTTGGTACCAATGTAAATAGGATAGAAAGGTAGTTCCACTTCAGCCCTACATACATATTTTTGTAATAATTTGAGTAAATATTTCCCTGTGCTCTTGCGGGAAGTTGACGAAATAATTAAATTAATTAAATCAAAGATATAAAAGAGTAAGAACCAACTCATCTTACAAAGAATATATATATATATATATATATACAGTATAACATATATATATATATACAGTTATAGAATCATATATATATATATATATATATACAGTTATAGAATCATATATATATATATATGATTCTATAACTGTGTACAGGGATAAGGAATTTAAGTTTAAGGTGACCTGGTGGTCTAGGGGTAAGTTGTCAGACTTCTGCGCTGAGGCTCTGAGGTTCAATCCTCGGTCCTGGCACAGATTTATCTGATTGCCAAACCCTTCCTTCACCTCTGACAAGATGTGTATTAATCACAACTTGTGAATGTGAGGAATGCTAGGCCTCCACCGTGGCTCGGATTCCATGTTAAACTGTAGGTCCTCCATTTCATCTCACAATCACCCTACTAATTACACATTAGCGTAAGTGCGTATAACCCAAACGGTAGTAAGACGCGGTGCTAATAATAATAATTTAAGCTTAGTTACTGTTTTTCGAAGCATACTGTGTGTAAAGTGTTGTATCCTCTCGTTCAACACACATAAATGTTGAATAATCATGACATATCATCACTAGCCATCACAGCTCAGTCGGTAGGGTATGATTCTACAAGTCTAGAAATTACAATTTCAAATCATTTCATGACTTTTTTTAATTATTTTTTATTTATAAATATTTATGAAAAACATATATGGTAGTTGAACTTACCTCATATTCTTATTTAAAATAACTAATAAGCTAATTTAAAAGCTGTACATTAACTTAAAATATCCTAGAGTATAATTCTGTTAGAATGTAACTTCAAGAAAATACATAGTTTTTACCATCAAAATTGATAACATTTCACTATATTATTGTTATTTTATAGGTATTGAAATTATCTACCAAAAGTGAGAGCTGTAGATTACATGACTTGATGATTGAATATGTGAAAGTACTGTAGCTCTAGAAATTTTCTAGCTTTCAGATAACGATGAAAATTGGATTATACCTGCAGTATCTCGTGGTAAAATCCTTCTACAAGAGATAACAAGGTATATCATTTTAAACATTAGATCCCTCCTGAGGAAATTTAAAGTGTTCTTAGAATATAATTTTAACTTGGTTTGAAGGTGCAATACATTTTATAAGACTCCAATAAATAACTTGAAGGCTAGTCCCGCAGGCAAGCTTTGGCATTGAGGAGGAATTCCAAATATATATTAAGGTGGTAGTTTAGAGAACACGAGTTAAGGGTAGTATTTTTTTCAGTTTTTATATCCAAGCATTTCTTTGGCCAAAACAAATAAAATATTGTTCTGTTAGAAACATAGAGTTTAATTTTCTTCACATGGTGATATCAAAAGTTGTTGAATATGTTATGAGCATAACGGCATTAGACGAGAAACTTTTTAAATGAAGAGAAAAAGTTCATAAAATTCCAGGACACCCTTAACAGATATTCAAGATCTATTGAGATCATCGTGTGAAGAAAATTAAACTCTGTTTTTCTTACTACTGCAGAATTATTTGATTTACTTTGACCAAATAAGTTTTGATATAAAAACTCCAAATTTACTCTCATTAACTCTCCTACCATACTCTGACACCTTAATACTTTCTAGTGTGTGAGTAAGAAGGGGGAGTTAGCAAAAATTCCTCCCCCACACTTCGGATGCTCTACCAAACAAAATCTCCAACTCTTAAAAACACGGGGACAAGCCTGCTTTCCGCCCAAGAATGTGTTTTACTGGAGTTGGCAACCTTTTTGTGGTCCCAATTGACTTTACATTTATCAAGGTTCTAGCAATCACCCTTCATTTCTCCACTCTACTTTTAATTTCGTTTTTTTTTCCCTATACGTGTTGTATTTATTCCTTAGATTCACTATTTCCTCCAATACTCTTTGTCCCTACCTTCGTAGAGCATACATAAAATAATTAAAATGTACACTCACTTTACCCTGAAAGTTAGCAGTCTTACCTTGGATGATTACACTATGGCCTTATCTTATAACTTGTACCATAGTGTAATAATGCGAGGTGAGCTTGCCTTTTCGTGACGATGTAGTTTTCCTACATGATCAACTGAAAATTACTGCCAGATCGGCCTGTCGATCGCAATCGACTTGATGCCAACCCCTAGTTTATACAGTTTAGCATCCACAAGTTGATTACGGTAGATACCAGTAACACACCAAAACATTAACATTGAGGTGATCCACTTCAATGATCACATGGTCTGAAGCATGGGTCAGCAACCTCTTTTGATATCATGGGCCAATTAGGTTTAAAAAAATATTGAGGAAAATAAAATTCAATTTGATACATTTTCTCATTTAGTAATAAGTTATTAGTCTATTTTTATGAAAACAATTGTTTCTTAGCTAAATCTTTTTTGGGCTATATATAAAATCGGTCAGCCCGTGGGCTGCAGGTTGCTTACCGCTGGTCTAAGGCATCACTCTTCCAATAGATCGGGGTTTGAATCCTGGTCATGTGTATTGAGAAGGGCTTCTCCTAAATGGTTTTCCACTCTGATTCAATGCAAATTTGTGTGCACCTCCTCTAAACTCAACCTTCCTCATCCCTAATACATTAGCGTAATTAGTTCATGTGTGTCCAACCCGGATGGGTAGTAAGACGCGATGATAAAAAAAATAACACTAAGGAGGGGTTCATATATTGTACCAAAACTATTATTTCTGTACTTTTTTTTTCTCTTGGAAATATTTTTTGGGACACACTTAATTTTTAAAGAACATTACACCTTTTGCATTTCAAGTTGTAACCTGGTCTAAAATGTACAATATGTAGGCCTATCAGACACACTTTCAAAGCCCTATAATGGTTATTATACAGGATGTTTCAGTGAAAGCGTGCAACAATTAAACAGGACATAGGGGATGCTGTACCGAATATTTTTGAAATAGGGAATGTGTGGTCGTGAAACCAGTTAAGGGGGATATGGGCCTAAACATTGGGAGAGCCTGAGCTATCTCATATGGGGATATCTCAAATCACTTGTGTATGCGACCCCAGTGGACACAGACTTGGAATTGGTTGCCAGGATTGTCGTCGCCTGTGATGTTATCCGCAACACGCATGGATATTTGAACGGGTGCGGCAGAATCTTGTACCCCCGATGTCATTTCTTGCATTGGGGTGTGCGTCATTTTGAGCGACTTGTGAGGTACGAAATGGTAGGTTTCCTCCTGTTTGTCAATGATATTATATACTGTACAGTACTACCTGTACGTAATGTTACAACTAAATGTGAATAAACCACACATCAGTAACAGTGTTAGACATGTTTAGCCCCATGTCCCACATAGCTGGCGTCACACACCACACGTTCCCTAACTCAAAATATTCGTAGAGCATCCCCTATGTCCTGTTTAATTTGTTGATGCTTTCACTGAAACAACCTGTATATAAGTTTTAAGACGACGTGTTACAATTATTCGTGGTGGGCTTTTCCAGTCCCAACGGTTGGTGCTGCCTCTTATCTCGTAGTGAGTGCCCGTTGTACCAATCAACGACCTTGAGAGAGAGTCGTGTTGTTCTAATTAGACTACGGAAGCTTTTGATGCGTCCACCCACAGCCGTGAATTGGTCTCTTTGTGACCGTCATGACAATCGGCAAAGTGACGGTCTCTCCCTCCCCCGCCCCCCGCTGTTGCCGGCATAGATCGCGCAGGCCGACACATCCGCTTCAGTTTTACAACATATGTTTTTTTTTTTTTTTTTGTCACCGCGTCTTTCTTACAATCGTTCGGGCTATACCGTACTCACATTTACTAATTACCTACGATAATATTTTAGGAATGAGGAAGGTTGAATTAAGAGTAAGCGTACCCGCATTTGAACGGAGGGGGAGTGGAAAAGCATTTTAGGAGGGGAAAAAACCTCTCGGCACACCCGACCAGGATTCGAGCCTTGATATCCCCGTCATCATCAGTCTAGAACAGGGGTCTTAAACCTTTTTATGTTCAAGGGCCAAAGTTTTCCTCTCTTGTTGACTCGCGGGCCGCAATACTGTGCCAACAATATTCTGATTGAATCCATATTAAAATATTCGTATCAGCTCATTCTTATATAATTAAGCTTAGTACGCACTTGGAAATATTGTTGGCCAACATTATTACGATACGGTATTATTGACCCCGCGATTGGGCGTCAATTGAAACGTTATGGTTTATTTTGGAATATAATTGGTTTTATAGCCCGTGATCGAGCACCAATTATGATGTTACGGTACTATTGAAATATAATTGTCCCGCAATTGGGAGCCAATTATAACTTTCTTGAATTAATTGTGAGATAATTGGTTATTATAGCCCCGTGATCGAATGCCAATTATTACGATATTTTACTTGAATAAATACAACTGTTAATGTTGCACACGATTTAGTGAATGTATTTTATCCTAGGTACAAAGATATTATGTAAAATTATAAAATTTTACTCTAACTACAGATTATTTTCAGTGTATTCTTTGTATTTAAGTTAATAGTACTGTCGTGATATTACACGTTATCTAGGTTTATGTCACCGGCACTCTGTGTGTTCATACGCATAAACAGCTTATAATGACATACCCCTTGCCCCTTGGACCTCTTGTGACCAGTATCAATACCAACAAATCGAAAGCGTCCCTGCGACAGGTGTCTTAAAGGCTAGCTTCTTATTGGGTATAGGAAACTAACGTCTCTTGCTTGTTTGGTACATACTACGGAGTTAAATTTTGAAATAAAAAATAAGTTTTAATGGTGCAATCCTTCTACATTATTTCTGAAAAGCGCGTGATTCTTCATGGATGAAGTCTTAAAAGGATAATTTACATACAGTTTATTGAAGAAAAATACCTTCATCCATGACTTTTTAAATATATGAGAGCGGTCCAACTCAGTATCATTACAACACTAAACCATTATTGTTTCACGTCCAGACTACAATGATGAAACATTTGTTTCCCGTAAGGAGTTCAGTTTAGTGAAAGATGTCTGTTGAGGAAGATGCTGCTGACATGGCTTGTGCTTTGTATGTAGTTATGAGCTGTTCAAGAAGACAGAGAAGAAGAAAACGGTGGTGGGTTCGTAAAGTGCTTAAAAATGGTTTGTACTCTACAAATAAGCTTCTGACAGAACTGAAGCTCAAAAGACGACATTGGTTTTAGGAACTTCACTCGCATGTCTCCTAAATATTTTGAAGTTATTTTACAAATGGCTGCTCCCATGATAATGAAAAGAGACACACGATTTAGATCAGCAATCTCACCTACTAGCCCACGTTGCTTGTTGTCGGAAATGTTGGACAACATTGTTTCTTGTAACCCATTTGAAATGGATCATGGGAAACATATTTTTCCCTCTGGGAAACAAAAAAAAATTGCCCAACAGTTGGGGAAATGTTTCCTAGTGCGAACTAGGCTATATACTCACACTAGGGATTAAGCCTGTCTCCGACGGGCGAAGTTTCGGATTTCTCGTGAAGTATGTTTTCTCTTACTGTCCCGCCCCCCCCCTCCCCCTTCTTTTTAGATTTTTCCTAACAGAAGGTAGCGTGATTTGTTTTATACACTAAAGTTGTCATTTTCCATTTTATAGTACATTTGTATAAAAACGTAATACTTTTCTTCACGTATACATCAAAATATCGTTTATAAAATAACGTAAAATACGTATTTATTTTATTAGTTGATTATATTAAATATATATATATATATCTGTATTGGTCACTTTTTCCTTGAAATAATTTTATATTGTTTATGCGCCAGTGGACTGCAAAAAAGTTTTTGATTTACACAAGGATCCTTACTCCTAAAACTTCTTAGCATTTCCTAGACAATTCTCAAGAAACTTAAATTTTGTAACCTCCTCGGATAATATGGAACATAGTATGATCGGGTCCCGGGAAATCGAGACTCTGTGTTATGCATTGAGATTGATTTTCATTAACATAACTAATACAAAAACGCGCTTTGGTGGTTTAAAGATATAGGCAGACAATGACGTAAGTACCGGCTCGTGTAACTCTGCTCCAGCTCGGGTAGTATTCATGATTTGAGTTTTCCCCCCGTATCCATACAAAATAATGTAGAAACAAGCCAATTCAATTATACTGGATTGCCGAGCGGGTTGGTGTTACTAGTCTTATATCCTCGCGGTACACATGCAATTATCAGTTTTGCAATAGTTTCACAATAGTTTGTTCTGCAAATATGCTTAGAAAGGGACTTAAATTCCTCAAGTTAAAATAAGTGAGTATTGTCCAACAGGGATCAAAATGCCTGGTATAATCAAAAAAGTCAACCAGGGAGATTAGTCCCGTCATGCGTCACTGCGCATACTCCACACAGCTAAAGAGGTAAATAAAAACTCCTCTCGGCGAAGTTGACAGGAAGTTGTAGTCATTAGGAACGAGAGCAACGTTTTAAAATGTACAAGATCAGCCATAAAAAAAAAGTGGCCGTCTTATCAAGGCCGTAGTCAAGGGGGGGTTTTGGGGGTTCAAACCCCCCTCGAAATTTTATGAACAAAGTATATATATATGGCTTTATTTATGGTTAAAACAATATTAAAATTAAGGTAAAAGTACAAATTAGGGGGCTGTGCTACCATAAAAATACTTCAGATAGCTTCTAGAACTGTTTATCATTTAGAATTTTTTTTCTAGCCTCCGGAAATTGAGGGATGTGTCCACCAAACCCTCCCTGAAATTATTGGCTAGCTACGGCCTTGCGTCTTACATTTAGATTTAAACTCAAAGCCTGTCACTTTTGTTGACTGAAACTGTACTTCGGAACAGCTCTTGAGGGGAATTGTGTTGTACAGGGTGGTACACCCCGGACGAAACACCTGGATTATTGTTAGTGTTGCTTTTTTTTTTAACTTTATTAGAGCGTAAAGTTTAAGGTTCAGATTCGCAAAGGTCCTAATAAATTAGGTTGTTTAGTTGTTCTTCAACTCTTATTTTATACGGTTTAATTGTGTTCAGTCCCGAATGAATCACCCTGCACGGTAAAATGTAATGAGACAAACGGTCGGTGAGAGTGTGATATGCACCTGGTATTAAACATGCGATAGTTTTACCAGTTGTAATATTTCTTGGAAAGAAATTTCACGTTCCCTTTCTAAACCCACTCAACGCACATATATAATTACATACAGTGTGATTTTAGAAGGAAGAACAGTAGAAACTAGTAACTAAAGTTACTAAAATATTTTAATATATTCATACATCAAGTATTATTATATTAAGCTGTCACTATTGATTGATATTATCAATACATATAGAGTAACAAATAATTTAATAAAATGTTATCAATGTTAGCAGCAAATAAATATGTATGAATTTTCTCTACTGTTCTTCCAACCAAAATCAGGTTATACTTCACTCTACCTTCAGTTTCGTTCAACCTCGTTCTTGAATACGAGCCAAAGCAGATATGAAATCAACACACCTTATACCAGTACTACGCTTCACCTTCTCTTTCACTCAGACTCGTTCTTGCATACGGGCCTTATAAATACCAGCACACGACTTACAAACTAATTTATGACAACACACATATTCCCTGCATCTGAATATTTACTATTTGAATAATGGGAGGAACCTCTACAATCAGTATCGCCCAAGGATCAAACTGGGAGGAAACCTAAGCTTTCGACAGATCACCACTGAGGTGGGTTTGGTTATAGTTGTATTATTATTATTATTATTATTGGTACTTTATACGTCTAAACAAAGGCCATTGGTGATTTAATAATAAAAATAAGTGATGAGTACAGTAAATAAGAAGAAGTGTACCATCGTTCGGCAGCCCTCTCCACCCAATGAACACGAGCTGAATTTGAAATCGAGTCCTAACTTACCCCCTAGATTAATTGGTAGTTTTTAAACTTTGTGTTGGAACTTAGCACTAAAACAAAGTAACTTAGCACCTTGGACCGCAATATAGTAAAAAGAAAACAACTTAAATAGATATCTCGTCCCTCCCTTTCCCACATTTAAAGGGGATATCTTCGACACCATCGGCATTCGAACCGATGGCTCTCAGTCGAAGAAATTAGGGAAGGAGTGTAGGGAACTTGAGTTAAGGGTAATGTTTTTGCAGTGTTTATATTTAAACACTTTTTTTCTGTTTAAAGAAATCAAATAATTATCCAGTAGTAGCAGAGTTTATTATTCACACGGCGATATCAACAGTTGTTGAATATCTGTCAATGGTGTCCTGGAATTTAATGACAGCCTTTTCTCTTCATTTATAAAGTTTATCATCTAATGCCATTATGCTCATGACAGATATTCAACAACTGTTGTTGAATATCTTTCATGTTACTGTTGATATCACCATGTGAAAAAAATTAAACTATGTGTTTCTGCTGTAGCAATATTTGATTTATTTAGGCCAAAAAAAAGTTTTGCTATAAAAACTGAAAAAACACGCCTTAATTCGCGTTCCCTACCCTCACACCTTAAGGAAGATTTGGGTTGGGAAGGGGAAGGTTTGTCAAGGCCGTAGCCAGCCAATAATTTCGGGGGGGGGGATTTGGTGGGCCCATCCCCCAATTGACGGAGGCTAGAAAAAATTATAAATAAAAAAACAGTTCTAGACACTATCTGAAGTGTTTTTATGGCAACACAACCCCCTAACTGCTGGAGGCTATAACTAATTATAATTATTAAACAGCTCTAGAATCTATCTGAAGTGCTTCTTATGGTAACATTAACCCCTAACTGCCAGAGGCTAGGAAAAATGATAAATACTAAACACCTCTAGAAGCTATCTGAAGTTTTTTTTTTATGGCAACATAATCCTCCTAACTGCCGGAGGCTAGGACAAATTTTAAATATTAAACGGCTCTAGAAGCTCTCTAAATTGCTTTTTATGGTAACACAGTCCCCTAATTAGGACTTGTACATTAATTTTGATATAGTTTAAATCATAAATAAAGCCATATTTATTTTGTTCATAAAATTTCGGTGGGGGGGGTTTGAACCCCGTAACCCCCCCCCCCCCGACTACGGTATTGAGGATTGTGATCCCGGCTAAGGGTGTTAATGTGCGCCCTAAATTTATATATATATATATATATCGACGTTGGTTCGAGCTACCAGAAAGGATATTTTCAATTAAGTGCCATTTCCCCGTTAGGTTTATTTGGGGGTCAGTGGCGGGCAGTTTGCCAGATAATGACGCCTTTCATTACTCGCAATTACTCGAATTATTGAAGGGATATGCATGCCAACTCTCTCGAATATTAAAATGAGTGGTTATGACTGTTGCTATAATTATCTTTTGTATTATTCATTCCACAAGCGTATGAAGGAATGGGTGAAGGGAGGTCTGTTTGGGGCTTCATATCCCCTTCCCAAAAGTATTAGAGTATATTATTTTTGTTTTAATCTCCCTCATTGCCTAAGGTAGTAGATTAGTCGATATTTTAGAGTTCATAGCACCTAAAACTTCAAATATCTTTAATCAAAACTTTAAATTGCTTAAAGGGTTGTGGCGGGGCTAATGTTAAAAACATATATTTGCCACATCTTGTTGAGGGCCTTTTTAGCTCGGACTGAAGCAGGTAAAACACCCCTTCTAAATAAATGTCTGGGTGTGACTCTGATTAATTTATTTAATTTCAAGTTTCTTTTGTCAAATCTGAGAAGAACTACGGGTCCAATCTTTATAAAAAAAAAAGGTATTTTAGAAAATACCTTTATTTCTAATTTTTGCTGTCAGCATTGACATAATTTTAGTATTTTATTGTAATATTTTATAGATATTTATAATACTTATCAAAACTGAATATTGAAAATCACATGAACTTGACGTGTGAATAGACCTACATGAAAGAAGGCCTATAATTTTATATTTGTTAGTTAAGATCAAGCGTAGAAATAGGTTGGGAAGGGCCAGATGCCTATTGAATTTTATGAACTTCAGGAGGTTTAATTATATACACATACTTTTATTGGCGTAAAGGTATAGTAGCATTTTCTATGCGGCCCCCCACCTAGACCCATAGAAACATTAGCTCTACGCCTTGTATAGGGCCTTACCTATGAAAATTGGAATGTACATTATGATGTCCTTGTGTGTCAACTCAAATTAGAAATAAATGAATAACCACTCAAAATGAAAACTTGGCCTGATTGTTTTAGAAGAGATAGTATCAAATATTGAAGTGTTGATTTAATCGTTTTGTTAGGTGGTGGCGTTGAGAGGGGATCTGTTTACTCGTGAGTTTCAAATAATATTGGGCACTCACCACATAGGTAACTATACTCAGACCGCCATGAACATAACTTTTTGGAAGATTTAACGAATAAATAACCCGCTTCGGTGGCCGCATGCTCTATGGCGCTACTATCGCAATAGACTAGACTGCCTATGGCGGGAAGATCAAGGTTCGAATCTCGGCCGGGTGTACTGAGGGTGGTTTTCTCTAAATGTTTTCCCCCCACTCTCACTCTACGAAAATGCGGGTACACTTCCTTTAAATTCAACCTTCCTAATCCTAGCACGGTACTACCAACTAACATTGCATATCGCTGTCCCAATATATGACTGCTATAACAAAACAAAAAATCAGGAATTTTGACAAAATGACATTTAGAAATGTCCCAAAGGCCGGGTTCGACTCATAGGTGAGTGCTCGGTTGTCTTAACACATATTTTGGTTCAGGAGAAGGGCGAAGCAAGCTAACTTACCAATACAAGTCAGTCCTCTCCGATTGTGTGTGCTGGCGAGGATATCCCGAGATATTATCAAGATTATTAATTTAATAATTTTTACATTTCACATTTTAAATTTACTCTTAAAATACTGAGTGTGTATTGAGGTCTAAAAAATAAATACAAATAATACGATGGTCTGGATGTTTCTACACTGAGTGTGTATCGACGTCTTAAAGTAAATATAAATAATACGATGATCTGGATGTTTCTATATTGAATGTGTATTGACGTCTACTCTCAATCCAAACAATTGAAACATGCTCCGGAAAGCATGACGTCATCAGGAGACCTTCACAAAGATGTTAGTTTAATGTGCATCAAATTCACATCTGTAGCCTTATGTAATGGGAGAGGTAATCATTCTAACAGATGTGTTGGCCTGACCTTTTGAGTTTAGCTCGTCAAACCTTACAAGTGTTCACCATCAAATAATCTATACATTTAAAACGTGAAGTGACTCCTTTAGGCAATGATTCCTGGAGGAGTAATATCCTAACGATTTTCATCTAATTTTTTTCTTACTTTTTTAATGGAAGTTGATACACGAAGAATAAGCCAAAAAATTCCAAAACTTGGACAAGCCGCAAGTTCAGAAAACGACATTTTATTTCAACAGCAATACGGTATCTTGAATTTTATCAAACACATTATTTAATAAAAGCAATTAATTCGAGGATTATCGTATCAAACTTTATCAAACCGCAAGCTATATACTGCTATATAGGGCTGTTGTTAAGGGTGTACAAACGATGCGGCCACACAAGGCACGTGATTTGGAGAGAGAGGGGGGGGGTCTTCCACTTGCTTAGGTACAGTAGCCCCATGGCTTCTTTGGTGCTGACTGACAGTTCACAGCTGACTTCTGACAGTCAACATTTAGGTATATACCTAAATTTTGACTGTCAGAAGTGACAGCTGCTAAACACATGTTTTTTGCAGATAATATGGTTCGGCGTAGGGATACATAATTTGATTTGGTAGCTTTTCAAAGCCGTCCAGCTGTCCAGTCAGCACCAAAGAAGCCATGGGACTACTGTACCAGAGAGGAAGGGGGGAGGATGTTGGTGAGGGAAATTTTTACTTGCGAGCTGTACACTCGTATAGTGGGCTCTCTGTTTTACTTAACCTAAAACGTTTATTGTTCCGGTTCTACGGTTGTCCGTTGTAGTTTACTTATAGTAAACATTAACACACGTTTGTGTTAAGTGTTACAATTTCACATGTGGTTGACCTGTTTACTATGCTACGCTCAAATTTTACTTTGAGTGTGGTTATGATGCAATTTAGTTGAGTGTAGTATTTAATGTTTGTAGTAATGTCTAGTGAGGGTGACAAGTTTTGAAAATTAGTACATATGTGCAAGCTACTGTAATAACAATAAACAAAAATTACTTTAATTTTTGTGTATGTGTGTGGGGGGGGGGGGGGGGGGGTTGAGGCAGATAACTGGGGCCCCACAAACGAGGTTTTCCCAGGGCCCCATGTCTGCTAAGGGCAGCTATAATATAACTTACCTACAGTAGCCCCATGACTTCTTTGGTGCTGACTGACAGCTCACAGCTGACTTCTGACAGTCAACATTTAGGTATATACCTAAATTTTGAATGTCAAAAGTGACAACTGCTAAAAACATGTTTTTGCAGATCATATGGTTCGGCGTAGGGAACATAATTTGGTCTGGTAACTTTTCAAAGCCTGTCGCTCTCAGCTGTGATCTGTCAGTCACACCAAAGAAGTCATGCGGCTATTGTATGTTAGTCAGTAAATGTATGGATACTATTTAGACAGCTCTTCCGATGTCATAGAAAACTGGTTGAGTTTTCTAAAAAAAAAAGTGTTGAGCTAGAGATTTGCACAAAAATTAGAAAATGAAACCCCACATACCAAGTCTTATCAGATCGATAAAATTGTTATGGCTCTGGGTATGGATATGATAATGGCAAAGCACGTGTTTGATTAGTCGTGTGTATTCATAACAATTTCTGTCCATATTTTTATAGCTATTTTTTGAAAACTCAAAGTAAGTTTTTAGAACCTTTAGATAATTTGGTAGGCTTTTTTTGATTATTTTTAGATCATCATTTTTATTGCTTAAGAAAAATCCGTCGGAGCCGCTAGGTCTGAACCCACGAACATTGTCTCCTGAGCCGAGCACTTTATGCCAAGACCACCGAGGTTGACTTATAATTATGAAATGTGAGGCAATATCCTTACCATTGGGATCCGACTATAGTTCTCACTTTCTAGTTCTAACTGTAGCTGTTTGTGTACGGAATCGTTTATTCGCGCTGCTTACAACACATTTTGTCGGTAGCCTCGAATAATCAAGGTCTAAAATAAACACAGTATAATTTGAAATCGCATAAGCGCTGGAAAGTAGACGTCTATGAAGTAGAACGAAACATGGTTGTCTGTTTCCTGTCAAATAAACAACAAGCATCTCATGGCAGATGCTAAGCTACAGTAAAATTTTCACATACATAACCTTAATTGGCAGATAAAAAATTGACTACCTATGTTTAATATATTCGAACGTCAATTCATATGATCTGCACTTTTTATATAATATAGTATCAATACCTATAAGATAACACAATGTCACTCTCCGTTTCTGTATGTTCAATGTGTGGGCCCTGGGATCTGTCGGGATGTCCTTTGGCCGAGGTTAAGGGGGGGGGGGGATGATAAGTTTACTTGTGTGGGTTCGTGATTGACGTTAGACCTGGCTTTTAAAAGGTTTTTTAATACTACTATATCTATGACAAATATGATGTTGAAAGTGAAGTTTGAATGAAGAACTTAGAGAATATAAAAACGCGAGTGACAAAACGAGGAATTATGAAGTTTACCCAATGGACTGTCTGACTGCTAGGCGGTCCTGCACGGTCATCAAACCTGCTTCCCTGGGCTCAAGAGGCAGCCCCGACGACTTAGGCCTCGTGGCAGGCAGCGTGTCCTCCAAAATTACGGTCTTCTGTAATCAGTCGCGAGGGGTTCCAAAATCTCCCATTTTAACCATGCCGGACGGCCTGGTTTCTGGCTAAAAAATGCTGACCCCACCTTTTGGGTCAGCTCCTCTAGGTCATATGTTTATAGAATCACCATAACAACCTCGTAACATTGGTTATGTCATTCGCCACTCACAATATAAGTTAACACAAACATGCCTTCCAATTGAGGTCGTGTGGTTACAACAATAATTTACAACTATGATTATTAATAATAATTATTATTAATCATAGTTGTCAATATTGACTGCAAAAAAATTGTATGTTGCTAGCATATTTTAGCTATTGAAATAAATATTATACTTTATACAAGTTTATTTCTAGCAAAATCCACCATAGAAGCAAGCCACTTACCAATAATAATTGTACTTTGGGAAAATATGGTTTTAAATATATTATGTACCCACATTTATTTGGAAATAGAAAGAGAGAGTGGGAAATAATTGATGAAAAATCACCTATAAAATGTGAAACCAGTATGTTATCCGCGAGCCCACCGATGCTATTACAATCATTACCAAACAATAATTTACCGTAGTTGATGTGTTGTTAATAATTGGGTTCTTTTTTTAAGTTAATTAATATTTTCTCTGGTCATCATATTACTTAAAACAATAAAATAAAAGCTTTGTGTACAAGCTTCTCTACAATATTTGAGATGCACGCATCACGCTGTAATTAAATGAAATTGCTATACATGCGGAGATACTAGCGCTTTTTGGCTTGAATGCCTGATCACTGGAACTAAAGAGTAGCTATACCCCATACTGCCTGGTATCTAGACCTTGGCCTTGATTAATTCTATGGGTAGGCAAACTCCATTTTATGAGTCAAGTAAGTACCTTTAAAAGTCCCGTTTTTTATAAAAGTTTTAAAGAAAGAATATGTTAAGATAAAATACACAAAAAATATTATATTCATTTAAATTTTTTTTTCCCATCCAAAATACTTTTAAATATTTCATAAACGGCCGATGACGTCATACTTTTGGAGGTCGTTTTGGAAGAAGTACGCCCATTTGTTAGTAGATTGTCAGGTGCCAACGGGTAAGGTGCGTGTCATTCTAGCGTGTGTACTCTGGTACAGGTGTTAAATTATCAGTGAATATAGTGAGCCTTTAAATATGTTTACTTTTATGAATAAAGACGACCATAAAAAGTCGCCAGAACTCTTTGAAAATGTGGTGGAAGGACTCAAGAAAATTTACAGGACAAAGTTATTACCTCTCGAACAACATTATCAATTCCACGATTTTCACTCGCCCCAATTAGACGATCCAGATTTTGACGCGAAACCTATGATATTACTAGTGGGACAGTATTCAACTGGTAAAACTACTTTTATTAGGTACCTGCTAGAACAGGATTTTCCGGGCATTCGAATTGGTCCGGAACCAACTACAGACCGTTTCATAGCAGTGATGTATGATGAAAAAGAAGGCGTAATTCCAGGAAATGCATTAGTGGTGGATCCTAAGAAGCAATTTAGGCCTTTGACCAAATTCGGAAACGCTTTTTTGAACAGATTCCAATGTTCCACTGTTAACACACCAGTACTTAAGGGCATTTCAATTGTTGACACTCCAGGAATTTTGTCAGGTGAAAAGCAACGTGTGGATAGAGGTTATGATTTCACAGGTGTGTTAGAATGGTTTGCTGAAAGAGTAGACAGGATTATATTGTTATTTGACGCCCACAAACTAGACATTTCTGACGAGTTTCGAAGATCAATAGAGGCTTTGAGGGGCCATGATGACAAAATCAGAATTGTACTCAATAAGGCTGATATGGTGGACCATCAACAACTTATGAGGGTTTATGGCGCTCTCATGTGGTCTCTAGGAAAAGTTCTTCAAACACCTGAGGTTGCAAGAGTATACATTGGATCTTTCTGGGACCAGCCATTGCGATTTGATGTAAATCGAAGGTAGGCCTAAGTCTAGTTTAAATTATATTATTGAGGTTCATTTTAAAAACAATTTTTAAATGGCTGAAAATAGTTTTAAAAAAAATTCTTTATTTGAGATGATTAGCCCTCTAAAAGTTAAATTTATAAAAATCTCAATACATTACTATACAAAAAATCAATTTAGTCCACCTACACTGGACATCATCGATGAGTGAACTGCATGGTTATTATTGGGAAACAATGTTGTCATTCTCTTCGTTTTCTTGTGGTCAATTTCCCCCTCAAATATGACGTTATGCGACGATGTCTAGTCGAGGTTGCCAGTAGCTCCTTACACCAACACACCACATTCATACACTGAAAGTGAGGAAATTTAAGATAAGTTTTCCCCCACAAGACTGCAGTTCTTGAGGAGCAATGATATTGGGTGTAACTATTCACATTTTCGAATTATCATAACATACAAAAGTCATTCACTCTATTCTTAGTAGCCAAGGCACTTAGCCAAAAGGAGTCAACTTTTATTATTGATAGAACAAACTTTAATCCTTTAAATAATTCATAAGTTTTCTCCTGTTGAAAAAATTTGCTACAATACCCTTATCTCTCGTTTGCCTGTATACCAATCTAAGATGGTATCTATGGTTGTGGGAGATAAGAGAATGCTTTCTCCTAAAAAGTGTCCTGTCTTTTATAAGAAAAATTCACACAAGTTTGCATGGACAGAATTCAAATTATTCCTTAGGGCCTATCCCTCATGTGTCTGATATTATTCAAATATGATGGCTCACAGGAAATTTTACCGCCAACAAATTATAACATGTTTTAAAGAACCATTTTATAAAACTAGCATTTTAAATTAAAACTAAACTGTTTTGTATGCTTAAGCTTAGTATAATAGACATTTGGCTAGCCTAGTAAGCCAACCAAAACAGGAATGACAAGCTTTACATTTGCAATACATACCCATCAATTACAGGTACAATTAATTTATCTTGATTAATGCTAATATGTGGCCTAATAAGTGAGGGAGATTTCTTGAATTGGCACTATCAATTATAAAGGAGATTTATTAATTTTTATTTCCTAAGGATTAATGAGCTCTCTATGAAAATCATATAATCTAATAGGTACTAGGTGCTATAATATGTGTGTATTGTTTAGAATGCTTATAATTTTAGCCTTTCAGACCTATCTAAAACTACTTCGAAATAAACACTAAAATTAAAATCAGTTAATATAGGCTATACTATGAATGTTAAAGGTTAAAGGTTCCACTGTACCTCACAAATAATGTGTAAGTTGAACTATTAAATAATAATAATAGAGCAATCTAAAGGGACATTGGCACCATAATTAAGTATACTATATTTTATCTAAAGCACCCTTGAAGTGAATTCTTTATCAGTAAATCTAAAAATGGAGCACACTAATTAAGGGGAGGGGGATAAGAGGTTAGAACTCAATATGTTGTCATGGTATAGAAGGGGCAAAACACAGTTAAATATATGGAATACTTACATAGACAATTGCTTCACAAACAATTATAAGTGACCCAATTTTTAGAACGACAAACTTCGTGACCCACCTAGTTTTAATGTATGCCTATTTATTATTGATAATAATTTCTTCCATAAACATACCTAATTTTTCATGATTTTACTTACCCTTCCACCTTTTTTTTTTTTTCAAATAGACTTAATTAATTTCTAAATTTTCATGTCTAAAAACTTTTCGCGGCCCAGCAAAAACAGCTTGCACTTCACTGATGGGTCACAACCAACACTTTGGGAACCACTGGAATAGATGATTAAAAGATGAGAGCCAAAATCTCTATAAAACCTAGTCCCCCTCTACTTGTGCCACTCCTCCAAGACTTATTCTAGATCTCGAACTATCGGTATATAATTTTATCATCTTTACCAGTGACAAGGTCTTGGGAGGTGGGAGAGAGTTTGTATTATTTATTTAAACTCACACTTGGCTGCTGTTTCCTACCCTTATTATGTAAATTAGTAGGTTAAAATATTATCGAACCACTTTTGAATTTCAACCTCTTTTGGGCTCTTGTAGAATTTCAAGTGTAATCCAATCACTTGACCAAACTGTTTGTTGTTAAGGCTTCCTAAGAAAACACAAATGTTAGATTTAACAATATTATTGTTCAACCGGAAATGACTAAAATACGCTGTCTTAGTTTTTGTAACACTTAGGTATTTTGTCTGTTGTTGACAGGTTGTTCGAAGATGAAGAGCAAGACTTGTTCAGAGATATGCAGTCCCTACCTAAGAATGCTGCACTCAGAAAACTTAATGACCTGATCAAACGAGCACGCCTGGCCAAGGTGAGCTGTCATGCACTGTCTTACGACTTGTTCATGTTATACTTATATGTACTAATTACACAATTATTATGTAAGGAATTAGGTTAGCTAGATTAAAACAAGTGTACCTGCATTAGCATGGAGGGAGAGAGTAAATACATTTATAAAAAACCCACCCCCAGTACACCCGACCAGTATTTGAACACTGATCTCCTGTGATTGACACTAGTCTATGCGCAAGAGTTACAGGTTAGACTAATGGCCTATGAAGCGGTAAACCCATTAAGGGTAAGGGGTTGTTCGTAAATGGTTTCCCACTCTCCTTCCACACAAATGTGGGTAGATTAGGCTATCCTAAAATGCTTTCTTCCTCATCCCTACCTCATTAGGGTGATAATTATCATATATGCCTATAGCCTAGACAGGTAGTAAGGCGCAGTGATACAAAAAACTTAAAACAGGAGATCACTAGGAATTCAAATATGGTTGAAACTTTTTAATTTTACACTTTAACATATTTTTTCCCCCCATTTATTTGAGGTATTTAACATGCACTTTCTGAATCGACTGATAATATCAGTACATGACTTATAATCCAACTTAAATATAAAATAGACACAATATCCAGCCCCCGGCCTTTAATTCATCACTATGAAGAGGGAAACCCACATTTCACGAATGATAGATTTGTCTGCCATTGCCAGGAATCGAGCCTGGGACCATTAGCTCAGTAGACACATGCTCCAGACTGAGCTAAGGTGTATGACCATACTTTAACAGGAAAAAGTGAGATTTGGTTCCTAGCATCTGAAGACACGATGGATGTACCTAGGCCTACAGTGTTTGGTTTTCACACCCCATTTTCACACTCCACAAAAATGATGCCTAAAACATTTAATCCTGGGGAAAACTTATAAAATGTTGATATCTAGTAACTGCTAGCATTTATTTTAAATATATGATCAAAATGACTAACACAAAATTTGTTATTTACCAAGGAAAACTGGAAAATGGCTAAGTCAGAGATAAATTATTAATCATATTTATACTTTTTTTTAAAATAGTAAAAAATAATTAATCATATTTATACTTTTTTTTTAAAAGTAAAATATGAAATAATTTTCAAGGAAATTTCTTTGTTTCATTTTTAATTTATATTTTAAATTATTTGAATTTGTGTGTTTAGAGTGGCTTAGTTAGGTTTGTTCCAATAATTCTTATCTCTTCATAACTGTTGCTTCATAAATTGTCACATTTCAACTGATAAGAGTTTTTCTGATCCATCCTGCAGTTTACATAAATATTAGTCACATTTTCAATCTCACACACTATGTCCTGTTTCACCAAATATGGTTGCATTGTTAATAAAACTAACATTTTAGTGGTTTCACTACTAAAGTGGCCTAAAAGTAGGTTTACAGTTGACAAGTAATTTTTTCCCCTCCACATTTCACTAACTAATTTATGAGTTATACACATATGCCTATAAATGCTGTACTGAAAGTGCTGTCCAAAAACAAAACTGCATGAATAGAGGCTGACAATTAATTTAAGTATAGGAAGCAACATTCCACGATCAATCCTTCAATCCTGGCAGAGATATCATGGCTACTTAAATGAACTTGCACACCACATTACAGACACCTTAATACTCTTTCGGGTGATCTTTGATCTGTCTGCTACATAAATGTTTACATTAATTGATTATTTTGTGCATTTACCTCCTTAGATGCCAGTTCCTACAATGTGGTGCTCAGGCCACCGGATGTCTGCCACTGCCTTGTCATTTAAATAATTATTGTTAACAGGAAAGTTATTTAAGAAGGCATAGGGGCTCCTTTTGGAGTATTTACAGTAATACTTAGACCATAGAAATTGCTTAAATATACTTTAAGTTACTTGTCCCATTTGACACAGGCTAGAAAATAATGTGAATTAGAGGGTCACTTGTATCACTTTTATCCCAGCCTGTGGTTATTGGTCTGGTATTTTCTGTACACTTTGTATATTAATAATGCTAATGTGGTAGAGACAAATAAGGTAGAGTTTAGAAAAAATATACTCAATTTTGCTCCTATGTCTGGCAAAGCATTGATATCACCTTCATTGGCAAATTAGATTAAATGAGCTTGACATTTAAACTACCATCTCACACCATATGAAATACATAATTATCACTTCATAACAGATCTAATACTCGAGAGGAGCTATTTACAGCGAAATAAATTTTTTGGTGGGTAATGCTTAGTCACAAGTCTTTTGGTCACTATTCCCAATCTGTGAAGAGAAAAGTTTAAAAAAGAATAAAATGATTCAGCTTGTGAAACTGTATACCCACTTTGTATATTATAACACTGAAATAGTTAAATAACAATATTCTTAAAAGTAGTAATATTTGACAAAGTTACTAGACCTAACGTCACATAATATTCATACTTCAGCTCATGTTATCTATCGCTATCAATTTTGATAGCTACCTACTCTATTATCATTAGGTACCTATAAAATAACACTTAAAATAAAGTAAAACATTATAAATGTCGACCCTCGTATTTTCTAAAGGCAGCTTCAAATGTATATTTGTAATACAATCAATGTATAGCTTTAAATACAGTAGTATTAAAATGTGTTAAAGATAACTCTTTCTTCTGGAGAATTTAACAGTGGAGGGGTTGGTTATCTTGGAAAAGATAGCAAGTAGTAATATCTCGGCCCAGTGACACTGACCGGGGAAGCCGGAGTCTGCCTTGCCTGAGTGTGTCATTATTTGGGATTATCTGATACACTACCATGGCCGGGCATATTGAAATTTCATGAAATAGACATTTCAAATTTATATTTGCAATGATAAATTGGGACACATTAATTAAATTAATGAGTAGTTTAGTTTTGAAAAAAATTGATTCTAAATAACAGCATTTTTTATTACAAAATGAGATAATTTTAAAATCAAATTATTTTGGTATAAAAAGGACAGTATTTTTTTAGATTTAAATTTAAAAATGTGATTTTACCACTCTAAGCTGCTTATACATTTAAAATATTTCTTTGTGTACACCTCATATGCATGTTTTATTATACCTTTTCACGTGTCTGTATAAGTGGGGTGGGCACTGAGCTTTGTACTATCGGTTCTTTATCACTTGGGACACATCCTTATCTTTCCTGGTGCTGCTTGTAATGAATGCCTGTTTACTGATTACACTAATGTTGGGAAAGTAGATTTCAAGTATTTTTCTTGCAATTATGATGCATGTTAATGTGACTAATATTTATTATGAAAGCTTTTAAGGAGAATGATTTTGCTTTCAAAATTTAAATTACATGGCTTACCTTTTTCACTAAATAATATGATTTAAATGCTTCCCTCCCCTCAAGCCTGAAAGTCATTTCAATTGCATCTCTTTGTGCGTTCTTTGTAATTTAAAGGCTTAGCAGATTATTTATGACATGTATGAATTTCACTCTCAGATAAAGCCTAATATGAAAAAAATAATTCAGAGGTACTTTTCTTAAACGCTAACATGCATAAAGATATTATTTTCAAATAACTCGTTCAATTGCACTTGAATGGAACAAAATTACATTGTGTTTAAGATCCAAACAATGTGCGATAGACTAATTGTGACAACTCATACCTCTCTCACTGTACCTCTCTTTGACTCTCTCACCTCTCTCAATGTACCTATCTTTGACTCTCTCACCTCTCTCAATGTACCTTCTTTGACTCTCTCACCTCTCTCAATGTACCTCTCTGACTCTCTCACCTCTCTCAATGTACCTCTCTGACTCTCTCACCTCTCTCAATGTACCTCTCTGACTCTCTCACCTCTCTCAATGTACCTCTCTGACTCTCTCACCTCTCTCAATGTACCTCTCTGACTCTCACCTCTCTCAATGTACCTATCTTTGACTCTCTCACCTCTCTCAATGTACCTATCTTTGACTCTCTCACCTCTCTCACTGTACCTATCTTTGACTCTCTCACCTCTCTCAATGTACCTCTCTGACTCTCTCACCTCTCTCAATGTACCTCTCTGACTCTCTCACCTCTCTCAATGTACCTCTCTGACTCTCTCACCTCTCTCAATGTACCTCTCTGACTCTCTCACCTCTCTCAATGTACCTCTCTGACTCTCTCACCTCTCTCAATGTACCTCTCTGACTCTCACCTCTCTCAATGTACCTCTCTGACTCTCACCTCTCTCAATGTACCTATCTTTGACTCTCTCACCTCTCTCACTGTACCTCTCTTTGACTCTCTCACCTCTCTCACTGTACCTCTCTTTGACTCTCTCACCTCTCTCAACATACCTCACTTTGACTCTTTCACCTCTCTCAACGTACCTCACTTTGACTCTTTCACCTCTCTCAACGTACCTCACTTTGACTCTTTCACCTCTCTCAACGTACCTCACTTTGACTCTTTCACCTCTCTCAACGTACCTCTCTTTGACTCTCTCACCTCTCTCACTGTACCTATCTTTGACTCTCTCACCTCTCTCAACATACCTCTCTTTGACTCTCTCACCTCTCTCACTGTACCTATCTTTGACTCTCTCACCTCTCTCAACGTACCTCTCTTTGACTCTCTCACCTCTCTCAACGTACCTATCTTTGACTCTCTCACCTCTCTCACTGTACCTATCTTTGACTCTCTCACCTCTCTCAATGTACCTCTCTGACTCTCTCACCTCTCTCAATGTACCTCTCTTTGACTCTCACACCTTACCTCTAGATAACTCTCTCTCTCTCTCTCTCTCTCTCTCACACCTTACCTCTAGATAACTCTCTCTCTCTCTCACACCTTACCTCTAGATAACTCTCTCTCTCTCTCACACCTTACCTCTAGATAACTCTCTCTCTCTCTCACACCTTACCTCTAGATAACTCTCTCTCTCTCACACCTTACCTCTAGATAACTCTCTCTCTCTCACACCTTACCTCTAGATTACTCTCTCTCTCTTACACACCTTACCTCTAGATTACTCTCTCTCTCTTACACCTTACCTCTAGATTACTCTCTCTCTCTCTTACACCTTACCTCTAGATAACTCTCTCTCTCTCTCTCTCTACACCTTACCTCTAGATTATTTCCTCTTCCTCTCACACCTTACCTCTAGATTACTTTCTCTCTCACACCTTACCTCTAGATTACTTTCTCTCTCACACCTTAATTTTAGGAACACGGCCCCCAGATTTTAACTATCGTATTTCACCACATAGTCGTCGCATATTTTATGCCTCATTTTTGTGGAAAAACGTGAGGTGCGGCCATTATTTGAAGCTTTAAATAATAATCCCAAAAATAATCAGGAAAAAATAAAATCTTTTGCATATTAATTTATCGTTACCAGACTATTAACTAGTTTAGCTTGCACGAGAATATGTCTTATCATACCACGTGACTTAGCATTGGTAGCTTCGCCTGTCTGCCCACTCCCCTTGCTACAAACCATGCAATGTGGCTTTCGAAATATACCTACTAACAATATGCATTCACTTAGATTGCTAGGCTATCGGGGAAAGAAAAATAACTATACATCCAAGATCAATGGTTATGGATCTTTATTGACCGTGGAAATGAGGGGAAGGTAAGAAGGAGAAAGTAGCTTCCTTATGTTTAACTTTTAAATTGTCTTAGAAACATAACAATATCATGAACCAATTATGTGATGAAATGTTATAAATCAATTTTTGGACTGAAAAACCAAGGTGCGACGATTATGTGGTGAAATACGGTAGTATGTTGCATGTATAATATCTCTCAAGGTATGTCCATAGGTGTTGGCTCAGTTGTAATTACTTCTTGCAGGTCCATGCGTATATCATCAGTGCCCTGAGAAAGGACATGCCCTCAGTGTTCGGAAAAGATGGAAAGAAAAAAGATCTTATTAAAAACCTTGGGCAGATTTATGATCAGATCCAGCGAGAGCACCAGATTTCCCCAGGAGACTTCCCTGACCTCAAAAAGATGCAGGTTAGTAGACCCACAGTTTTAGGAGGCAGTCACTGTATCATTTAGAAAAAATCAAGTTTGATGTCTAATTTCTTGCTTTATGAGGATCAAAATTAATAAATTGTAGGATAAAAATATAATTTAATTGAAATAAATTGAATACATTATTTGTTATTTACAATTTCATTTCAAAATATTTAAATATTAGTGCTACCAGTGGAAATATCTACTATTTTAACCCTTGATTGCCAACGTCGCTCAGAGCAATGCAGAAATATCAGCTAAAATTGCCAGCTTTGCTCACAGTGATCCCATGCTTTCGAGCTCTTTAGTTCAGTATTAGGTCAAAAGATAGGGTAGATTTTATTTCCACTGCATTCTCGTATGTTCAAGCTACTTTTATTTGTCTTTGCACTTAGAGAGTTTCGATATATTGAACATGAAAATTATTTTAAAACTTTTTACTTTGATTTTATCTTTGGCGTTGTTGTAAACATGGTTACTAAGAGTAAAGCTGTGATTCAAGACACACAAATACTTGCAATATTTATTGATAGCTCAATCGAGAGTGATCAATTATGTTATTATGAAAGCAATGATTCTGAATTTGTAAATAATGAAACTGAACTTGAAATATATTCTAGTGAAAGATCGAACAAGTAGGAGTTGCAGCTGACATTGATAACATAAGTGTGAATACTAGTGATTCCTAAAGGGATGAAATAAATCTTGGATAATTCCACCCCAACCTCTTCATATTCATGCAAAAGTACCAGTTTAAAGTCCCTTCCCCTCCCCTTCTGATTCCAAGCCAATTATTTATTTTAGACTTTATTTTACTATAACCTGCCAAAGTTAATGATCACTGAAACAGCTGCTATTTATGCATAACCCAATTTTAGCGTAAAATCTAAAGTGAGTTTTTTTTTGTAAATGTTATTTACTCAGTTTTTAATGTTCTTTATGGTGATTTATTCTATTTCAAGCTATTTAAATTTTCAAAGCTTGAAAATTAATGTTAAATAAAACAGTAAAAAATATTTTTTTTTAATATCTTGGCTAGTGATTTTTTTAATTATATTTAAAAATTAAATGTATACTTATATCATCGAATTGGCAAGCATGTTAGCTAGTTTATGTAAAAATATGAGTGCAAGAAGTTCAAAGACTAATAAGTTATTAAAATTTAAACAAAATCTGTATTTTTCAGCAAAATAGCTTGGCACTTTTAGCACATTTTTTTGTCATTTCTCTTGGCACTATAGGGATAAATAAAATGATGATTATTTGTCTGTTTGTCACATGAGCAGTGCAAGATAACTAGAGCATGCAGAGGATCTGGAATTTTAAATTTTTGATAAGAATTTTTAAAAATTCACTAAAAACTGGGTTGACAGAAAATTAAAAGGAGTTTTTTTTTCTGTCTCTTTGAAGCAAATAAAAACAATAGCCATTCATTGTGCGGCTACCATGTGAAACACCAGGTACTTCTGCTAGTACCACATAAATTTGTAATACCCATTCTTTATATATTTGTACTTTTTTAACCATCCTTCTCATTTTTGCATCCTCGGGTTTTGTTATTAAAAATTCTTGTGTTGATTTTGCTAAGGAAAAGTTCAAAGTGTAGGGCTTGTTTCCAGTGTACAGGTGTAATTTTTAAACTATATTATACTAAATACTTTTTACTTTTATGCTTACTATGCCTAGTAGGTTTTTCTTGATTATAAAAGGTTTTAAATTTTAAATATTTGAAAAGCAGGAGAGTTTCAAAATCTCTTAAATGTGATCTTCTCATTAATATACAACCCATAAAATATCAAAGTTTATCAGATTTCATATTATCTTTTATATTTGAGATCACATGTTTTGTGTTGACTAGAGGACTACATTTTTGTACAATATAACCACTCAAACTTTAAAATTACAATGGCTACTCATAATTGAAAGCTAATTTTCGGAAATGTTTAACTTACAGGAACTACAAGAGTCCAGTTTTATCATAATTTTGGGATATTATATATTTTATTATTTTCAACTTATTCAAAAGCCAGTTTTGGAAGTGAACAAAACTCCACGAACAAAAATAACAAGTAGTTCAGGTTGAATAAAGAATTGGCTGACATCTCGATATCGACTGTATATACAGTGCCGGATTCAATTGGGGTGGTGTGGGGACATTGCCCCAAGGCCCCCAAAGAGACGAGCCCCAGAAACCCTCACAAGAAATAAAATACTAACTATAATTTTCTATTTTATATACCTTTTGTTTTGTTACCTACAATACTATTCTTCCTGAATGAAATTGAGTAAAAACAAATGGATGACTGTGCAGCTTAAATTAAATTTAAAATTCTGCCGACACTTTTAAATGATCAACAGGGACTTTCCTGATAAATCATTCAAGCTCTCGCTCTAATTTACATTGCATTGACTCCCCTTTTGGCGTGCTGCGGCGGTTCTTTTCAAAGTGTAAAAAAAAAAAAAAAATCGACTCCATACATCCATGAATCAAGATCATCTGACAAACCTTCCCTTAGCATGAAAAGGGATATACTTCTTCATGAAATGTACTTTAAAGACATTATTGAAATTTTTACTGCGAGGAAAGTTTGTCTCGGTAGCTTAGCTTTTACCCTTCCTCAGATACACTATGATGTAATTTACATGGGTTTATGCAGGCCTCCACACTATGCTGCCCTGTGGCCCCCAAAAATGTAAATCCAGCACTGTATACTAGATACAACACTAAGAAATCACACCTGTAGCTATCTCTGCTGTAAATTCACTATTGTCTATTTCATAGGAGCTTCTGGTCCACCACGACTTCACTAAGTTCCACCCTTTGAAGCCGAGACTACTGGAGATCGTTGACAAGATGTTGGCCGAAGACATTGCTCACCTCATGGCCATGATTCCTCACGAAGACATTAGCGCTACTTCTGAGCCCAGGGTTAAAGGTAGGGTCTCAATTGATGGACAGTGACCTCAAAGCGACTGAGATGATTTAAACTCTGTGCTACCAACTGTTGAGAAGAATAGGATGTGCTAAGAATTTAGCAATTACTTTAATATAAAAGTTCTGTCAATCGCACACTGAACTTATTTTAACACACTTAAAAAAATGTATTTTCCCATTTGATGTTTTATTTTGAATGGTTTAAATGGAATGACTTGGCTATCTTTTTTCTGGTAAATTCTTATCACTTGAGTGTAAGTCAATTAATGGCCTTGTAATTACTGTATTTTTGACAATTAAATCATTGCTATTGGATTTTTTGTAATTTTGTGAGAAGAACGATTAACTTGCTAGATTGTATTTAATATATCACTTTAATGAAATCCTCTCAACACTTTTTGAGGTGCATTGTGTTTTATTTGGAAGAAATAGAAAGATCGATAAAACATGAAAAACGAATTTGTTAACATTTATTAAAAAAAATTAAAATTATTTAAAGTGTAACTTTAAATTTTAGTAATTTGATCTTACATTTATATCATTCTGCTATTAAGTAGGAATGGGATGCTTGAATTCTTGATTCCGGTATTTGAGATTTGTAAATATTTCAACAAAGTATCTTGAATACAATTATAAAGAACTTGACTAAAATAACAATTTTAAGCAATCGATAAAAGGAATTTTATGAAGGCCTACTTGTTTAGTTGGAAAAATAGAACTCACAAAAAAAATGACAAAATTGTATTATTAAAATTAATTTACATAAAAAGTATTCTTTGTTGTTTATGACATAATAGACATGAAAAACAAAATATCATATTGCCAGTGATATCAAACCTTAAACAACTTTTTAAAATTAAATTTTAAATATTTTAACTGTAACTATCAGTGTACATTTTTAAAGATTCGAGGAGTATAGATTTGAAAGAAAGTTAAGTTTTGGTTTTGAGAGATATAGGATTAACCCCATCTCTCTATTAAACCATTATCACAACACTTTGTGTACTCATAATACTTTTGAGCTAACATTAGTTCCAACCCTGTGAGTCAAGCTCATTTAGTGGGTGACAGAGGTCAGGGCTTGAATATTAGCTGGGTTTGCTAAGACTAATCTTCCATTCTCAATGCGCCTATATTTTCTCTAAATTACATGCTTTCCTCATCCATACTTCATTAGCATTTTTATATATTACACACACACAAAGGGTGTGCTAAGTCTATTTTCATTTCAAATCGAATGTATGAAATATTCTTCACAATAATTCGAAGTTAGAATATTATTTAACTGTTTTATGCTCGAAAAAATATTATTGTGGTTATTTATATTACTTTATGCACTAAAGTCATTTGGAAAGTGCTAAATTGCACAATTGTTTGTAATATTTCATTCTTATCTGATAAATCAAGTTATTATCACAACATGCAATTCAATTATTTCAAATTTTTCAATAGGAATATTAATTTGTAATGTATATAATATCTCAGAATGATCATAATTGACCATAAATTGACTATTTTATCTGTAAATATTTTAACTTTGAAAGCCAATTTTTTTTTCAGGTCGAAGTCAAAGCTGACATTTATTTCAAAACCGAGTTGAAGTTTCGTACACCCTTAGTTATGACCTAGGAACATACTTTAATATAGCGAAAGAAAACCTGTCACTTCTCCATCCTCTCAGCACTTACTGCATGGGCACTAACAATTACCAACACTAGTGAACATAATGTTGTTTTTTAGGTGGAGCATTTGATGGAGTGCAGGACACTGTAAGTCCATTTGGTTACAAGAGGGGAGAGGGGATTGATGCAGGTCACGGAGAACCGGAGTGGATTGTCAGCAAGGAGCGCTACAAGTATGATGCCATGTTTGACACGCTGGGACCAATTGATGGCAAGCTGACTGGTGCAGGTATGTCATTTCTGGTTTAGTTGAATGTCTATAACACACTAAGTTTCTTTGAGTTTTGGTTTTTCAATTTTAAGTGAACTCCACATTATATTCTTGAAGCCGTATCAAAGTTCAAATTCTTTTTGTTAGCTGTTTTATGCTTGAAAAAAAAATTGTAGCTATTTATATAACTGTATGCACTAAAATTATTTGGAAGTTTTGTTATTGCACGGTATTAATTTTAATGTACCCTTTTATTCTGATAAATAAAGCTATTATCACACCCCACACTTCAATTACAGTAGAATCGCAATTATCTGAGGCTCTGTGTTAACCGAGGCACTTATTCCGTCATTGTCCAATTTTAACACATTATTTATACAATAGTTTTTTACTTCAACTTATGTATAAATATACTGTATACTATTACTAGTATAAGGTATGGTTTACAATACTTTTATACGAACCTGTAGTTAAATGCATGAGAAGTGAAGTGAGAACCAATCACAAACAGCCAGAACACTACGCCTGGTGTTAAGCCACTCATAATGCTGAGCGAACACGGAAACACATGAAGGACTTTCGGCTAATGGTCGGAACTACAGTACAGTACTCGTCGTTTAGGGGGTAGTCGGACTACACGCTTCGTATCGTGAGTTTTTTCTTATCCAAGGTAGGCTCAGTCCCAATTACCTCGGTTAGTCGCTAGTCTACTGTATTTCAGATTTTCTCACATTAATATTGATTTATGCCAGACATAACAGCTTAAAATGGTAATAATTGACCTTTGATTGAATATTTTAGCTGTGGATATCCTAATCTTTTAAACAATTATGAACATTAGAGGAAATAGGACTATAACAATAGTAAAAAATTAAAAATATAAATTTGATAATTAATGGGCTCACATATTTTTTGCTTAAATACATTTTTATAACATTCATACATTCTCTCTAGTGTTAAATTAATGGTATGGTGTCTGGTTTAAGTTTTTATTTTAGGCTATTATCTTTGTACTGAGCCACCGATAATAAAACTCTTAAACAAATTTCAACTACAAATATTGAAAAAAACTTGTTTTTATTTTTTTCAAATCTTGAATCCTTGACCATCAGATCCATAGTTAAATCATCACGTCCTTTAGAGTGCTACACTTGATTATTGTTTATCCATTGTAGAATCTGCTTCTTTACAAGGACACTATGAGGAAATTTGTATATTAATTTAAGCTTGTAGAGATGAGCAGCCAAGCACTCATGGCCTGTATATAAATGGAAAAGAGTGACTGTAGCTATTCTTTGGATTTCTGGGCTTACTGTCTTGTCAATTATAATAATGCTCCACCTGTTATTTGTACAATTTCCAATTTCTACATTTTTACTTCTTTTTAGTAACTTGTCTTAGTACCGGTTCGGGTTATATGCTTGTGTACTAATTGCGCTTGTAGTTTTAAGGGTTAGGATTTAGGAAGGCTATATTCAAAGGGAGTGTACCCGCATTTGTGTTGAGGAAGAGTGGAAAACCAAGTTGGAAAAAAAAACCTTCAGTACACTCGATCTATCAGTCAGCGGCATTCTAGTCTACTGCAGGAGTAGCGCCTAATACCACTGATGCGTGTAGGCCTACATACATTTTTACTTGATTTTACAGCTCTTTTAATAAGTATTTCATTAAGAAATTATATATTTCTTTGGGGCTAGTCAGTATAATTGTTGGGGGAGGGGGGGGTTCTGCGCAAGTAATACACAGCTTATTATTTAAATATTAAAATTTGATCTTAGGAGGTATATATTTATTTTATTGTGTATTCTAAAGCAACATCAACCTCTCTCATTCTAATCTGTTAATATTGTGTCTAGCCACAATTTTGTTTAACTCACCCTATTATATTTTACATGTTTGTTTATAGCGGCAAAGAGTGAAATGGTGAAATCCAAACTTCCCAACTCTGTCTTGGGGAAGGTCTGGAAGCTGTCTGATGTTGACAAGGACGGAATGCTTGACTCTGACGAGTTTGCTCTTGCTATGCACCTTATAGAAATAAAGGTAAATGGGCATGACCTGCCCACGGAACTTCCTGAACATCTGGTACCTCCTTCTAAACGTGGTTTTTAATTTAATTGTGATTAGAACAAAATACAAAAATTTAATGCTTTCAAGTTCCCTGTACACTTAACAATATTAATATAAGTATCTTGCTTATAGAATCATCTCATAGCATACCTCTTCAAACTTTTCTTTCAACTTATATTAATTCTTCTAGCAGTGACCATTGACTCAGCTCTCTATAAACATGCGACAAAATGAGGGAAATAAACCGCCAAGCCTCTCAAAATACTTCCTTCCTCCCCCCCCTTTTTTTCTCTAAAAAAATATTGTTTATATCTTGCATATAATAATATCTATATTTAATTCACAATATTGTGTAGTCCTTAGAAATAATATCTATATTGGGGTGACCCAAATTGTGTTTCATGTATTCATTCATTGGCTTTCAGAAAAATCATAAAATTAGATGCACCCTATTATTAGATTGATAAAATGTCAACTTGTAAAAAAAAAAAATTTATGTACCAAGATTTAAAAAAAAAAATTAAATCAAATAAAAAAATGGCTTTAGATGGTTGGATTTAAGTTAATGAAGAAGAGGATAAAATGACAAAGCAATAGGCTTTAACAAGAAAATTGTGGATCCATTAATTGTCATGTGAAGCATTACATACCACCATAATATTTGTATCAGAAAATTTTGACAAAAAAAAATATTTCACACTTTGAGAGTAATTTATAAGTTGATTAGGAAGTTTGAAAAAACTCCTATAAGAATTGTTTATTAATATTTTATGCTATTTAAATAAATGTACCTAAATCAATTGACAATGATTGATGCACGACGTATCTGGCTAGTGTGAAATATTACGTGACAGGAGTAGTGACCATAACATAGATTTAGTCATTTTAATTTCTTTTAATTCTCATTGCTAAGATTAACTAAAATGTTTTTAAGTGCACCTCCCACCCTCTGGATCCACTCTTGCTTTGGATCACATCAGTTAACAGAACGGTGACTAGATTGAATATGGAGCTTTAAATGTTCCCAACTATTGATCCATTAATGCCTTTTCCAAACTTAAGCGAAGTGGCACTGATTGGGTGTGCTTTGTAAAGAAAACCGCCTTTTGTATGATAGCAAACTTACTATAAGGACACGATTATTATGTAAAGTATAGATTGTGTAGACATTTATTTGAAATGTTTCTTATGACACACAAACTTGTTTAAGCATGCATATATTGTTTTCTTATTGATATTCTAATGATAAATATGTATAATTGATTAGCTTACTATGAAAGAAATGAATGTTAATTGTAAAAAAAAATAAAATATTTATGTCAAAGTACATGTAACTAAAAAAATAAGTGTGTAATAAAAATATCTATATTCATATAATTTTGTATTGTAATAAAGTAAAAAAAAGCTGTTCAACTGATTTGGCACGTGTATAGATAGCCACCACAATGTGTCTTAAATACATACAATTACTGTAAATAATACTAATGTTAAGAAAATATAGATAATTTTTTGTAAATAAATAAGTAATTCAAAAAAATTGGAAGGGAATGGTTTATTCAAGTTGTGGAAATAGTTTTAGGAGTTTTAGTTATCAATAGCCAATAGTTTTGCAAGTTATGGTTTGTGTCCGTATCTTTTAATGAACTTAGTACTATTAATTTAACTAATACCTAGTACAAAATTCTGTTTTTGTATCTGCTTCAATGTAACATAAACACAACTTTTAATTGATAGTAAACTCTATAGTAGATTAAAACTGACATGCACTGTAACCTGGTGTAAAGTAAATATATTTCTTTTAGAAGTCTGCTTGGACTTAAAAAATAGATATAATTAATTTCCATCTCTTGAATTGACTCGTTGAAATACTAATAACTAAAACCATAGGGAACATTTCTTAGTTTATTTCATGATAGAATTCACATTGTCTATAGTAATACTTTATACAATAAAACTTAACAATAAATTCACAAACAAAAGAGAAAAACTGGCCACACTTTACACTTCTTCCACTTAGCAAAGAGGCTGCCTATTAAATAGCAAAGTGTTTTTCCACGAAGGTTCTCTAAGACTTAGCTTGTTTAACAAAATCTGGGGAAGGTTGTTTTGAATGTACTAGCATTAAAAATGTATATAAACCATTCTCGAACCTTAAAATTATTATTCTCTATACCTAGCACCAATTATAAGTTTTTCTTTTATATTACCATTATTTGTTAATTTCTCATATTATACTCCTTTGCAAATAGTAATTTATATCAGTGCTAAAACTAATGTAAAACATATTCTTAAATATTAGTTTAACTTTATGGCAGTGAAATCTCCCTTAACGGATACCTCTGGATAACTGATTCTTCCTAGTAACAGACAGTTTAAATTTCCCTGGCAAAATAACGTGGGCTCTTGCGATGAATCAACCTCCTAATAATGGACTTTATCAATAAGACATGGACACTTCTAAAGACTCATATTTATGCATAACAATCTCTGAACAATGGACAAAAATTGAAAACGCCAGTCCATTATAGTATTTTACTGTAGGAATATCATTGTCTTGTATGAAGTTTGAACCATCTCCCCTTTCATTTACTACGATGGTTAAAGGTCGTGCCACCCATCCCTTCCATCCCTTCCAAGCCATCAGCAGGGGTTGTTCCAACAGTTTAGTCTGTGCTTGTGCCAACATATACAGTACAGAAGGCCTACTGTTGACATTTAATTTTCACATTTTTCCAAATAAAGGACACTTCTTAATAACAAATATTTTTGAAGGTGTCAAGTACTAAGGTATTTCACTGTACCATGTACCCTAAATTATTGTAAACATCAATTTAGATACACTTAAGGCCGAAGAATTGAAAATTAAATAAAATTGCATTCTAGCACCTTTAACTTTTTTTTTAACCTAGTGTCCTCCATTTTGGTTTGTTGCGACATCCAAGACCTAGGCCTATAAGAATTTTGAAGATAGTCACCCTTTTTCTATTAATGGTTTTTAATTTAGTATTTGTTGATATATTTATGTCCATTTTAGCTCATGTAAACATGTTAATTATACTTTTATCTCTTCTTTTCCCTTAAAACATGTTTTAAGTATTTGGGTTCATACAGGTTTCCACATTAATTTGTTTAATTAGTTGATAATAATTTGACTTTTATGAATAATTAATTACTATCATATTGCATTTCTCAATTTCAGTGACAGTTTAGCTTCTATTTAAATGGGCATTGTTTCTGAAACTAATAGGCATTCATATATTTCTAAGTCGTAAGGCAATTATTTGTTTCTATAGTTTAAAACTTGTAGGGACTAATCAGTAACACAAAACTTCATTATTGACTAAAACTACAATCTTGTTTTCATTGTTAGAATCTAGTGTACCTTGTACTATTAGCCATCTTGTTGGACAATTCTAATAATATGCTGTGATATGTACTGCAGCAATAGTAGAGGAATTGCTTTAGTTTTCATTAGGTATATGTGGACTCTGTCTTGTATAATAAATATTTGTTATAGTTGAATTATTATTAGATTGTCACTAAATTGAAAAGTTCCAGTGATGATTAAAAATTCTGTGAATTTTAAAATCTGAGCTATATTCATGAAAAAAATCATATTTATTTATATGTATTTATTAAACTATATTAATTTATTTCTTGTTTGTGTGAATAAAATAGCTTATTAGCATTATCTTAGCTTCATTAAAGTCATTTTATAAAAAAATAGTCAACTAGTATAGCATTGAACTGGTAGCTCCAATAAGCTTCAAAATTAAGTATTGGTACTGGCTAAAAGTACAGTGGTTCATTGATAGATGACATTACAATATCTTATTGTATTGAAATGTCGATTTGCCCCCATACCAGAGAGAGAGCTAAAAAAGAAGTCCTCAGATGGGACAGCACCTCGAATGTAACAGGTTTAACTGAGGGCTTGTAGCCTAAATAAGGAAACATAGGAAAAAAGAAATTCCTCATACACCCTTTATCACCATTTGTGTGTATGAAAATAAATTGAGTTTCCAAGAGGCAAGTAAATTAATCTTTCCTCACATACTAGAAATAAATAAAAAAAATGTAATTTTTTTTTAGGTGAATGAATGAAATTTTAATAATTTTAAGCTAATTTCACTTGGATGGGGATTTGAGTATAATGTTTAATCCATGTTTATCTTTGTAATTTTCTTTAGGAGTTGTAGGAAAATTTGCTATACCTAAGCATTAAACTGGAATCTAAATTATAAAGTGTTATGATTTATACAACGGGCACTCTTTAATATTATCTTTGTAAGGATAATTTTTCACTTCTTTTCACGTTTAGTTTGTAGCATTACATTGGTTAGTAATCAACATGGTGTCTCCTCAACTTGACCAATGAAATTCCCGAATTTTTCCATGATCATTTCCTAAAATTAAAAACTAAAAAGTTACATCCTTCTGACTCATCCCCCCCCCCCCCCCTTTCCCAGCTCCATCCTTTTTTTAATTAATATTTTTTATGAATAATAATAAGTTTAAAAATTTGAATAAATATATTTTTAAATTCGTATTAACATTGTTTACTAGGATTTATAAAATATATTTCACAATTACAAACAAAAAAAAACTACAGTTTGAATAACATTATTATTTACTGATTTAGGTGGCCTGGTGGTCTAGGGGTAAGGTGTCAGACTTCTGTGCTGAGGGTCCGGGGTTCAATCCTCGGTACCGGCACAGATTTATCTGATTGCCAAACCCTTCCTTCACCTCTGACAAGATGTGTATTAATCACAACTTGTGAATGTGAGGAATGCCAGGCCTCCACCGTGGTTCGGATTCCACGTTAAACTGTAGGTCCTCCATTTCATCTCACAATCACCCTACCATTGCACATTAGCGTAAGTGCGTATAACCCGAACGGGTAGTAAGACGCGGTGCTAATAATAATAATAATTTACTGATTTAATGATTATTATATTTCATATTTTGAGTAAAACTTTTTTCCCGATCACTTCTAATTCCCGTTTTCCCTGTTTTTCCCGGATAGTAGATACACTGAATCAAGCTTTTAATGCTATTTCTAAATTAATAACTATTTAAGATGGTTACATATAAAAGATAATTACCGGTATCTAAGATTAAAAAAAATATATAAATGGATTTCTGAAAGATGTTACAGTATAGTAAAAATTGGTTGGGCAAATAGGACATTCAATATGGCTTCTAAAAATGAAAATAGGACCACAGTTAACACACTATTGCCACTGGACAAAAATGGTGATTGGTTTGCTTTTGATGAAACAGCCAGTGGCTAGGTAAGCTTTCGAATTCTGTTTTCTTCCATCTGGATTTTTCTAGTTTATTCAATAACACTCATCCCAATCCCAAAAAACGAAACAAAAGACATTCAGGAAAATGAAAATATAAAGAATGGCAGGAAACTTGAAGGAACAAATATAGGTGCAAAAAAAACGGGATTTTCACTTCCGTTATTTTGTTTCTCTTGGACACACTTTATCATTTAATTTTTTCCTTAATGGATTTTTTAAGTGTTTTTAGTGAGTTTCAAATATTTATTATGAAGAGTTCTAATAGAACAAAAACTATTTGAGTGAAAATGGTTATTTTAATAAGCAGCCATTTTGTCTTGTGGCAAGTTGTAAAAGCCATATTTTGTTTCTTCCCTTTTCTGTGTTTTTCTCCATATTTCCCGTACCTTCTTCCACATAGAAGAAAATAAACCTAAAGTGGGAAGAGAGCTTTTCATTAAGCTCATTCGACCATCAAAATTTTACTGTACCATTTAGTGTATGATTATAATCTATAGTGATTCAATGCTAATACAGTTCACGAGTTATAAGGGGTCAAAACTTATTTTATACTTTTTGCACACTATTGTTAAGGTAAAGTAATTGATGTATGCATTCAAAATTTATTACGATATTAATAGACATTCCTTTGAGGTGTACAAAATTAAATATCCTGGTTAAATTTTTTTTTAATATCTAATTTTGGTTTGAATTTTTTTCTTACTTATTATGGCCACTATTGGCTTTATTCAAACATAATTAACGGTATGACTTAACCAGACCCAAGACCATTAGCTTATAACTTAGGTGAAGATCAGAATTGAATAGCAAAATAATACTAATTTGTAATCATTTCTAAGATTCTGATTCAAGAAAAAGTGGATTTGCCCCATCTTATTTATATATTAATGTGTCATGTTCAATGTGTGTAACATTTGTTAATTTAATTGAAATTGTGGCTCATGGAATTGATTTGTCAAGCATTTATGTGTTTATTAACTTATTAATAGTCTTGTTGAAATAGTTTAATGTATGTGAACAAAAGCAGACTAACTGGAATGGTCCAATTTAGAAGCAAATTGAGATGGATTTAAGTGTTAATTTTGGTTCCTAGATTTATAAATGTGCAAAAAAAAAAAAAAAAAAGTACCTTTGTATTTATCAAACTATTCCTGAAGAAATAATTTTGTTGAGGTTATAAAGTTTGAGACTTCATTTATGTGTGTTCTATGTGTATATTTTTGTTTTAAGAACATTAAATATTTACCAAAGATTCTTTTGTGCCTTATTCTAGATGATTTGTTCAGTGGTAATACATATTGGTCACTTACCATCACCAAATATATTTGGCCCATAACTAAGTAATTTGTACCCATCATTAAGGACCCCTGGTGAGACAACACCAGTGTATCAGTGGCATGGAGTGTTGCTAGGGTAAACAGTTTGGATTGTAGTGTGAATTTTTCTAATCACTTGGCAAACTCATCGGCCAAATATTGACAGAATTTGCATTCTAAGTGAGGTACGTTGAACACCATCTATATGTGATTGCCCAAATCTTTCATACAGTTTTAACACTTCACAGAACAGTATCAGAGATGTATCAAGCAAGTTAAAAAAAAAAATTTTGTGTATTAAATATGCACTTTCTAAACCAAATGAAATTAGCACAAGACTTTACAGCTTCTAGACTTTCAACAGATTCTAGAACAGAAACAGCTTCTAGACTTTCAACAGATTCTAGAACAGAAACGGCTTCTAGATTTTCAACAGTTAATTCAACACTGCATAAAGTGAAGCCCCAATGCTTTATTTTTTGGCCCGGTTAGGATTTGAACCATGATTTGTCCTCAAAATATACACACTACTGACAGAGCTAAGGTATTCTAGCTGTTGAGTCATAGGTGATAAGTGTTTTGATCTTGCTGCTAGGGGCAGAAGTGGCTTCTGTGAGAGCTAGCCAGAACTCTTGGTCAAAGCAGTGGTTTGGGACGGTAAGGTGTGGTAGCGCAATACAAAATAAACTAGTGTACAGTTCACTAATAAGCCAACAAAATACACAAGCCTCCACTAACCCTGAAAGGTAGTAAACCTAGTTTGCATGATTCAAATATGGCACAACTTTTTTTTAAAAGATAAGGCCATACTGTATTCCATACAGTTACACATTGTGAGCAAAGAAAACATCAAGTGCCACACATCATTTGGTTGATCCTCCCAAGTAGTTCTGATTGATGTTCTTCCAGTCTAGGAAGTGGCCTAAACCCTAAAGATTGCGGCAGGTTTCAGATCTCCTAGTGTCACACGTGGTTCCATCGAGGAGTTGCACAGTGGCTAGACATTTACCTATAATAAATAATCGGTGATTTTTTGATGGCTAAGCTAACTTTAATTTGGGCCTCTTTATTTATTATTTTGTTAGATTAATACATTTATAATAGTATTAAAAATATAAATGATAAAGTTAACAAATCCCAATAAAAAAGAATTAGCCTCTAACCGCTGTGGAGATCTAAACCCCCCCCCCCCTCCATTTACAAATCCTGCATACGCTACGGCGGCCCATCTCGCGCACACTGATCACAACACCCTCGTAATGCAACCGAAATAATTTGCAGTATGTTTTTATTTAAATAATTTATTTATTTAAACACTTAGAGCTGTGACATGCAACGAATCTAAACCTCAAATGAAATTGAAACTGAACTGACACAGAGGTGATCCAAGTTAAAACTGCACTAGAAGCACAATGTATTACTGACAGGTGATTCACCAAGTTAAGTCTCTCACATGATGTAGACAGTGCTCATTGTACGCATAGGAATGGCTTAAAGGGAGTAATACACAAAACCTCTTATGTTTGTTTACACTTGTGTACAGGAATTACCAATCCAATCTTAATATATTGTAAAATTATGATTGTGATGAACTGAATATTGAATGTATAATACTAATTTGGGAATAGTTGCATTTGAGTTTGGCATTGGAAAATCTTCAGATTTTTCCATAAAATGTCAGACTTGGCTTCAAAAAAGTCGCTAATACCAAACATAAATTTTAGTCATTATGTTTCTCAAATACCCTAGACTTAGTGACCTTGCCCAAATTGGTAGCCCTGACGTTAGTGACAGTTTCAACCACCAAGCGCTGTAGCCAATTATTTAGGTGTGAAGATCAAATTAGAATCACCGTTATTGCTCTATTGTAATTCTATAAATGTTTCTGATTTGAACAGCCTTAGAAGAAATTAAACCTGGATCATCTTGGTTGCATTTATACCAATTTTAATAGCTATATTTTTTTCCAGAAATAAAATCAGGGTATATTTTCCATCACACATCTCTAAATTGAAGAAATGATAATTTGGATGGTTAATAGGTGACTTTTTTTTAATTTTCAATTTTTTTTGTTTGGCTTGGTATCTTAACAATCGTTAAATCCAAGCCGTTCTATGCTATTTTTGATATATCCTTTTTTTTTTAAACAATGTATCATTTTCATATTTAAAGTATAATTACAAAAAGGCTTAGCACCTAAATACTACCTTGTCCTAATTCCCTATGTTAACCCCCTATCCTATATTAAATTAACTAAATCTTATTACTAAGTAGATGTTCATCGCCGGGATCTCTACTTAAAGCCCGATGGTGACCAGGGGTTGCCAAAAAGCCATCTTTTTCCATCTTGGCCCAGGAGACCCAACTGCCTCCATCAAGGCCGTAACCAGGAGGAGGTTTTGGGGGTTCGAACCCCCCTCGCTATTTTATGAACAAAATATATATGGCTTTATTTATGGTTCAAACAATATCAAAATTAAGATACAAATACAAATTAGGGGGTTGTGTTGCCATAAAAAGCACTTCAGAGATCTTCTAGATGTGTTAAATATTAGACATTTTCCTAGCCTTCGGCAATTTGGTGATTATTTTACCATAAAAAAACACTTCACAGAGTTTCAAAAAGTGTTTAATATTCAGAAATTTTTCAAGCCTTCGGAAGTTAGGAATTATTTTACCATGAAGAAAACACTTCAGAGAGCTTCTAGAACAATTTATCATTTAGAATTTTTTCTAGCTTCCAGCAATTGGGGGATGTTCACACCAAACTCCCCCTGAAATTATTGGTTGGCTACGGGCTTGGCCTCAATCCCTTTCTCTTGTTACCAAGAGAAGGGATCAGCCGGCTTAGGGATCTCTCCTGTGTCTGGTTAGTAGGTGATAAGCAGGGCTCGGATTTTGATGACATGTCATCTTTTTTTTGGTCCATCAGAGACAATGCTCATAAGTACATAAACTCTGTTCATAATCCCCTGATTGCAGAAATGTATATTTTATAAGTATTTTTTTTGCTTTTTTTTGTTTAAAAAGTGTATATAGGCCTATATGAATCATCGGTGCTTTGATAAATCATGATTATTCAAACATCAGATATTTTACCACACGCTTGTTGACTGAAGAAGATAATGTTTGAATCCAAAGGAACTTTGTGCCTCTTTACCTGCGTGCTTATAAAATCCACATTCCTGGTGAGACCTTCACTACACCTAGGTTGGAAAGGGTTGCAGGGGGAGAGGAAAGCAATTTTTAGAGTTCAAATGAACTTTGTACCGTGTTAAATTCCTGGTGAGTCACTTACTATACCATGTCTGGAAAGGGCTGGATGTAGATGGGGAGCTATCGCTTTTAAAGCAGGTATTTTTATTCCAATGTTAAGTAGAACACATGATTTTAGCTGTCAAAAGATTTTAAATGCATAGTTTTTATTTATAAAGTGCACATTATATTTATTCGTTTGTAATCATTTTATGTGTATCTAGAAGGCTTTAAACCAAACCATATAAGTGTGTCATTTGAGACAAATTATTACTGAATTCGAAGAGGATATTTTTTCTACAAAGAGTGAGATATTTTCTGTAAAATATGTGAAGTGAAAGTGGCTGGCATCAGATAAAATATTTAACCATTCAACAGAATATCAGTCGCAACAAACATGTCCGTGGTATCCAGAATATTGATAAAAAGAAAACCTCTCAATTATTACTTGCACAAAATGGATTCATGAATCAAGAAAAATCCTCAACATTTTATAAAGATTTGTGTGACGTTCTGATATCTGCGAACATTCCTCTGTGGAAACTGAGCATGTTAAACTAAAGGATTTCCTGGACTTTATACGGGGCATTCTATTACAGACAGTCACACAGAGAAAAACTGGAAATGGACAGACCAGGAGAGATATTTATGCTTACGTCTATAGTGTAAATCCTAACCCTTATAATAAATACATCATATTATGGAATCTCAATCAAATTTTTTAGGTCATTTTTTGCAAATTTAAAGTCATTATTAGATTTTTAGTGACGTTTATTGGTCATTTTTTGGCAATTTTTAGGTAATCAAAATCCAGGCCCTGGTGATAAGTCACAGCAAGGAACAGATTAAGGTGGTGGAGTGGTATGTTGGAAAAGCTTGTCCCAAGTTCATCTACTTTCACTAGCAGGCGGGCCATATGGATATTAAAAAAAAATGAATGCACTTTCTAAACACATCAACATACGACTCACAATGATAACTTAATCTCCGACTACGCCAGACCAAGTGCCAATAATCTTACGAATTTAATAGTCACTCAGGATAGAACCGAAGTCCCCACCTAGACTTCTCATTCCTTAATCATGGATATGAGCTCACAAGAGTTTTATATTATTCTATTTCATAGGAGGGCTTTTGACAATTATAATTTCATTAAAGTTGTTTGTATCATCTAAAAGGCTCTTCCTATGAAAATTGGATTGTAACTTTGATGTGGACTAAAGTTAGGTTGATTTAATCTGGTTTATTGGTGACTGAAAGGTCGGAGTTCGAATCCCGCTATGGTGTACTAAGCATGCTCTTTATTAAATAATTTCCCACTCTCCCTCCACACAAATACTGGTACATTTCATCCCAATTTTATCTTCTTTATCCTTGCCCCGTTATAATAATTAAATCTTGTATAGCTCGGATGGGTAGTAAGACGTGTTGGGGTAAAAAAAATTATTGTGAAAAAATGAAAGCTATATTTGTAAATGTAGTTAGAGACACAATTTTCCCCATCACAGTTAAAGAATAATACCAGTGTTTAAGGCAATAAAAACTTCACCAAGGAGGACCAAATGGAGTAAGTAAATATTGTAATGTTGTCTGAGGGAAAAGTAGAAGTAAACACTGACAGAATGAATACACTTCTCTTTATTTCGTTCTTTCTCTTTTTTATGTGTTTAATGTGACAGTTGTGTCTTCTCTCACGCTGTTGAACTAATTTATGGAAGAAGACAAAACTTGACACACGCATATGTAGGGTTACCATGTCAAAATTTTCAAATGCAGGACATTCTTTAGAAAATGCTGGACATTAGATTAACAAACAGGACAAATTATTCAGGCTAGTATCTAACATTTTTTAAAACAGCATACCTTATGCTTGTGTAGCCGATGTTGAAGCTATGTTGCTAACAAGATACTTGTCCACAGCACTTACTTTTAAGAGAAGAAATGCATTCGGTTCTTGCAAAAAGGTATTTGTAAAATTCTTCGCAAGTCAGGTGTTTAGAATTGTATTTTACCACAATGATCCCTTTAACTGAATGTGTCAACAAGCAATTTCTTTCTTTAGTCCACTGAGCTTTGGTTGGAAAGAACACCCTTTCAGTCATTGCATTGCTGCTTGGAATTGCAAAGTAAAACTGACAAATTTTAAGAAGTTCACTAAATGATTCAATGCTAACGTTACTTTGGAAGAATCCACACCACTGCTTATCAAGTGTTAAATTTTGATCCACACCAGAAATGTTAGCATAATTTTGAACATTGAAAAACTGATCAAAAAGTTTTGAGTCATCTATAGTCACATCTTTGCTCTACAGATACTCCAGACAAGGGAGGATTTCATCAAAGTTTATATATTTAATATTTTGAAGTTTAATCCATTGGAAACACTAAAATTCATTCAAAGGATTCATCCATTTTTGTAGATATTCAATGCAGACTTCATAAAAATCTACAATTTTTTCTGATAATATATTACTTTCTCTTTGCAAACCACATTCTGAGAGGGACTTCAAAGATTGTTTTAATTTTAGGGGCATACATTATTGTCCAACCTGTCTTTTAAAGAATTCAATGCTGAAACTAACAAAATTTCTATTTCTTTTTCAACTGCTGAAATTGTGTTGTGAAAAACATGAATGTTAGAATGAAGAAAGTGGAAATGGTTCTCGAAGGTTTCCCTTAGAACATGTGTTTAATTCTAATACTTTCGTCTGAATGCCATTTTCTTTGTAATCAAAATATTTCACTAGGCCTACAGTTGCCAAAAGTTTCAAAGCACCATGATTACTGTAGAGTTTTAGACATATTAAAATTATTTATACAAAACAGTACCTAAATAAAATGATGAACATATTATAAATTGCATCTCTTTTGACGGTTAATCCCCGCGCGGGAAACCACGTGACACTGCAGTGCTGCGTAGTTGCCAGATAAATATGAATAATTATTTAATGCCGGACAGTTAAAAAGAAATGTAAATGCCTGCCGTACGTACGCAAAATTATAAAAAGCAGAATAAGTCCGTCAAAAGCCGGACGGATGGCAACCCTACGCGATACGCATATATAATAATATATTCACCATGACACTACTGAATTTGGTTTTTAATCTTTGTTAGGCCAATAGGCTCTTAATTGTTGGGGTAAAGGGGGCAGATCGAACAAATTTTCACCTTAAATTGGAAAATAGACACTCTTTCTTAACAAAAGAATAACTAATTCTGTAAGCCATGTGAAAAAGTTTACTTCATTCATGCATTGCTCCAAATGGTAATTTTCAAATTTCTGTAACCCACTTCAGTGGCCGAATGGCCTAAGGCGTCACTTTCATGTTAGACTGGCCTGCTGAAGACAGGGAGATTGGGGTTCGAATCTCGGTCGGGTGTACTGAGCGTGGTTCTTAATAAATAGTTTCTCACACATCCTCCACACAAATAGGGGTATATCTACTTTAAATTATACCTTTTTCGTCCCTACTCCAAGGGCATAATTAAGTTAATATATTTTATGTGCGTATATTCCGAGCGGGTAGTGAGTGAGATGAGGTGAAAAAAAAATCCTGAGAAGATGGTGTCCATATTTTAAATACAAATAAATAAAATCCTTTTATTTTCAATAGTAGGCCTACTACAACTGAACAATGGCGAGTTATTTAATATTTCAAATAATTGTGGAGATATGATTATAAAGTTCAGCTTATGTAAAGCACCCTTAAAATCATATTGATGGGAAAATGAGAGTTTCTCTTTTGTTTGTAATTTCATACAATGTCTAGAAACAAAATCTAATCGATTTTAGGAAAATCGATTCTATCTCTTTTTACCATTCAGAAGAAAACAAACCTCCATGATATGAGTCCGCAAGCGAGCGATACCGCCCTAACAGCCACCACCGTTAGTGATTATAGTGCCAACATTTGCGGATAGAGGGTGTCATGTAGTCAGCACAACGAGCCCTCCAGCCGTTAATCTCAGTTTTCTAAACCATAGCTACTATTTCTTTATTCAAGTAGCTCCTCATTTGTCCTCAATAGGCTAAGTTTGACCCCGTTCCACACCCACTGTCTCACAGATACATTTTGGAAGCGGCGGGGATCGAGCCCGGTACTTATGAATCTGAAGCTAGGAACTCTGATCTTCAGTAAACTACCCTTAATTTTAGGGCTAGATATCTAATTCCCAAACTTCTCGGAGGACCCTCTAGGCTGAGACATACACAGTCAAAGAGACAAGCAGAAGACATCGCGAAAACCACTTTTTCGGTTTCAGGGTATCATGAAACGTTGACATTTATCAAAATACCGAGTTCACGTGATGTTTTTCACAATCACAATACTTCTCTGCTACAAGGGATCGAGATAAACTAAAAAGGTTGATTAAAGAGGTTTTTCGTTCAAAAGTTAACACACCATTTACAAATAGAGACCCGTATCGGTGGCGTAGTTAGCTAACGCGCTAGTTTCGTGTTGAGCTAGACGGCCGATGTTCGAATCTCGCTCGGGTGAACTAGTAGTGTCTTTATCCTAAATTGTTTTCTACTCTCTCTCAACGCGAATGCGGGTTCACTTCCTTTATATTCAACCTTCCCCAATCCTAAACCATTAGCGTAATTAGTACTTAAGCGTATAACCCGAACGATTAGTAAGACGCGTTGCTTATAAAATAAAAATCAAAGAGAGACAAGTCGAATCTCTACTGAGGTGATATCGTACTTAGACACATAAATCTGCTACACATCTGTCGTAAACAGGCTCAGGGAGATTATGTTGACATATTGAAGTGGCCGACTTTCTCTTCCGTAAACGAGAAATATAACGCATGATAGCTCGCATATCTTACTTCAAAATGACAGCAAGTTAAATTTAAAAAAATTTAAACAGAGAAGTAAAGATGAATTAAAAGATACATGGATTAAGAGGATACATGTCAAGTTCATATTAGATACCAGGGAGAACCATTAGCTTGTTTTTTCTATATGCATATATGATAATTACATTAATGGGGTAGGGGTTAGGAAGGAAGCATTTTAGAGGTAATCTACCCGCATTTGCGTGAAGTAGAGTGGACAATCATTTAGCGAAAATCACCTTCAATAAAGCCGACCAGGATTCAAGCCCAGATCTTCCCGTCATCAGCAGGTCAACCTAACAGGAGAGACCATTCGGCCACTGAAGCGGGCTTGCTTACTGATTTTAGGGTAACAGGTTCGAGTCCAATGTGAAAATTTTTTTTGGTGATATTTAATTTTTCATGCAAAGTAGCATGGATTGGACATATATTTAGAAATAATAGTTTTTGGTCAACATTTCGGAAGAAAAAATGTAAGGAAAGAGGGGGAAAGGACAGCCGAGATGGATGTAGAAGCAGGCTATGACGGATAGTGATGTAAGGAGTTACAGGGAAACGAAGAGAAAGACTAATAGTAAAGAAGAATGAAAGAGAAGAGAGGATGCCAACCAATCGCAAGATTGAAGATAATATGATGACAATGCAGAAAAACGGTCAAGTATTTTTTTTTTTTTTTGCCGTTTGCTCCAAAAGGAAGCGAAAAAGAGTCATTTACAGGGGGGGACATTTTGAGTTAAATTTTCGATCCCCTATACCACTGACAAAAGCTTGACTGTTTAATACGGAAACATCCTGTAGAGAAGGAATCATAAGGAACGTAAAGAGTGCCTCGTTAAAGTAGTGAGTATTCCTAGAGAGGCCCATCATTCTTAGGTAAAACACGGGTAATAATACGAGAGAAATCTTGAGAGTGATGGATGGTGTCACGAGTCTGGGGAGCATCTCTAACAAATGAGTCAGCGGAATGAGGGCTCTTTTATACGCCACACATTACCGTTTGATGGCTGCGTTAAGGACTAGTTTCTAAACACACACATATGGCCTGCAATAGACACAAGTCCAAGCGTTGACGGAAACTCGTCACGGATATAAAAGGAAGAGGAAGTTGTTTGGGAAGTCTCAGTGGTGTGTCGGTCCAGATCTAGGCCTCTCCTCAGGTGTTGTTACGACTTCTTGCGGTAATGGCTCTTGCTCAGGTATGGCGGTGTTGCTTTCCGTGGAGAATTCGACAGTCACAGTACGATTTTATTAGAAAGAACCTTATATCATATCTAGAAAACTTACTATATTAGGATTTAGGTAGAACGAACCTTTTAGGAAAAATAAAATATTTTTGCAGTTTTTTTAGCCCCGGGTCTTACTGCCCGTCCGGGTATACGCATACATACTAACTACGCTAAAGTGTTAAGGATCAGGAAGGTTTATTTTATAGGAAGTGTACCTACATTTGCATGGAGAGAGTGAGCAAGAAACCATATAGAACTAAGCACCCCGAGTACACCCGAACGGTATTTGAACCCCGATATCTCCGTCATCGGCAGTCCAAACTTTTGAGAGGTTGACGCCTTAGACCAGGGGTCAACAACAGGTCGATCGCGATCAACCGATCGATCTCGTAGCAATTTTCAGTCGATCGCGTAAGAAAATTACATCGCCACGAAAAGCAAGCTTACCTTGCATTATTCCACTATGTTACAGTTTATAAGATAGAGTCATAGTTTAATCAATCAAGGTAAGACTGCTATCTTTCAGGGTAAAGTGAGTGTACATTTTATTTATTTTATGTATTTTCTATAAATGAAGGGACATAAGTATTGGAGGAAATATTGAATTTAAAGAATAAATACAACATGTATAGATTTTTTATAGTGAAAAGTAGAGTAGAGAAACGAGGGGTTATCGCGGGACCTTTGATAAGTGTAAAAATCAATTGGGACTCAGAAAGGTTGCCAACCCCTGCCTTATAGACCCTTTAACTATTGAAGTGTCTTTTTTTTTACAGTTAGCAATGATTACATTTTATTATATTATAGAGCTAAGGGGGTACAATTTCCGGTCCAAAAAATGTATCATCTATAAAATAAAGGTTCTTCACCCCCCCTACCCCACAGTGATTAATTTACGGCAAGGAAGCCTGGGTGTTGTGTCTATTCTAGATTTAAGTTAGTTTAGAAGTCGTTTGCTGATACATTCAGTAGGTTCAGAAAGTGTACGTTAAATACTTCAAATACTAATCATACTAATTATAAGTGTTAGTTCAATGATATTTATAATATCTATCAGACGTGACAGCTACAGATCATATTACTTCACGTATGAATGCGTGAAAGTAGATCTAGTGACTTTTTTTTTTATCTTTCAGATAAGGAAAGATTTTCCTATAAAAATCGAACTGTAGATCTTCTTTCACATATTCATACGTCAAGTCACGTAATATGTCTGTGTCTGTCAATTTTGGTATATATTCCTACCTATAGAATAAAGTAAAACTTTAGTAAAACAATAAAATAAAAAATATATTATGCCCAATGGCGTACCACCATCCTATGGTGCAGGTGGTGCAACCGCACCAGGGCCCAGATCTATGGGGGGAGGGGATTATAATTGAAAAGGAAAAATATAATATTTTTTCATCTTTTAAAAAATGTATTTGTGGTTCAAGTGATCTTTTAAAATCTTCATATTTACAATAAAAGTTATTTATTTATATTTATGTTTATGAGCAAGTAAAACAAATATTTATATTCACAGAATTTAGCGTTTAGTTAGCAGGCTGGTACGATTATGCTTAGTTCATTTCCTTAAAAACTTGGTGTTTCTCCTCTCCTCCCCTCCTCCGCCCCAAAATAATACCGTATCCGTCGGGTACCTAGAGGAAGAACGTTGTTTTTCTGTAATACGTATTTGGTACTGTTGTTCAAATCAAATTAAGGACCCATATTTATTTTTTAAATATAGATTATAGAATCTACATTAAAGGTTTCATGTCTATAGCTAATTTAAACTCTAGACTGCGTTGTCACATAAGCCTTCTCGTAAACTTACTTCCCCCCCCCCCCCCCTAAGTCCACTTTTATTATTATTATTATTATTATTATTATTATTAGCACTGCGTCTTACTACCCGTTCGGGTTATACGCACTTACGCTAATGTGTAATGGTAGGGTGATTGTGAGATGAAATGGAGGACCTACAGTTTAACGTGGAATCCGAACCACGGTGGAGGCCTGGCATTCCACACATTCACAAGTTGTGATTAATACACATCTTGTCAGAGGTGAAGGAAGGGTTTGGCAATCAGATAAATCTGTGCCGGGACCGAGGATTGAACCCCGGACCCTCAGCACCGAAGTCTGACACCTTACCTCTAGACCACCAGGTCACCACCCACTTTTATTAAACATTCCATTCTTTAAAGACCCTTTAACAAACGTTGCACCATAGCCCCCGTTGTTAATGTTATGTCACTGTTTATGCCACAAACACTCAGGGGAAGTTTTAGTACTTAATTTAAGAGATAATCTTGTAATTAAATAATGTTGACAACTATCACGAAATAAATAACGAAATTACTATTACGAAATATACGATGAATATTCACATGGTCATAGTTTTCATTCTTGCTTTGTGAATACTTAATTTTTTTTAAATCAGAAAATAATTTGTGTGTGAGTAACACAAGCCTAATGTAGGGCTATATTTGTAAACAATCAGACTATATTTAAACTAAAAAAATATTATATCTTCTTTTTTTTTATCACCGCGTCTTAATACCTGTTCAGTCTTTACGCATATATGATAATTACTCTACTGAGGTAGGGATGAGGATCTCCCCATCATCAGCAGGTCAATCTAACACGATAGTAACGCCTTAGACCATTCGGTCACTGAAATTTTAGAAAGAAATATATTTAGTTTTACATTTATTGAAAGGAACCAAAGATAAAAAAAAAATAGCTTCGATATACCCAGCAAAATAAATTTCTGGGTACGCCACTTCATTCAAACATTACGATAGCCCGAATGGGTAGTAAGACGTAGTTCAAAATATAAATATACTGTATATTCCCCTAAAAGTCAAATTTTATTAAAATGAACCAAGTTTGGCAGATAGAAAAGTTGCTATATTTACTTTCAATTATTCACATGTCAAGTCAAGTCATGCGACCTGTAGCTACCACTTTTGATAGATGACATCAATACCTACAAAATAACACTAATAAAATAGTAACATGTTGTCAAGGTTGGCAGTAAAAAAACTGTTTACTAGTTTCTAAAAGTTTCTTCCAACAGAATAATGTATAATATATTCTATAGGATATATAATTATATTATGTATGAATTGATTTGTTATATATTATTGATCTACGAGTCAAAGTTCTAAAACAATCTGTTGAGTCTCTCGACCTATTTCTCCCTACTACCGGTTCTACTGGTTCCTTCTGTTTGTTTAGAAAGTAATCCCTGAACATTTTAGTCAGTATAAAATAAATACATAGCCATCGGCACGCTGTATCTTTTACCCTCGTCATTTAATTTGTGCGCGGGAAACTGAGATAAAGTTAAGACGGGCTCTCATTTTCCTTCTCGATATTTGAGAGGAGACCAACCAACTTTCTTTCACTTTCTCTAGGTACACACGACTTGTCTGATCCAAGTTGTCAGCCTATATGACGGTCATCCTCCGTTTGGACGTAACGAGTCGGTAGATCTCGTCACTAGCGTCATTGTTATCATCATCATCATCATCATCATCATAGTTTTAATATAATCGTCATTGTTATCATCTTCATCATCGTTTTAATATAATCGTCATTGTTATCATCTTCATCATCGTTTTAATATCATCGTCATTGTTATCATCTTCATCATCGTTTTAATATCATCGTCATTGTTATCATCTTCATCATCGTTTTAATATCATCGTCATTGTTATCATCTTCATCATCGTTTTAATATCATCGTCATTGTTATCATCTTCATCATCGTTTTAATATCATCGTCATTGTTATCATCTTCATCATCGTTTTAATATCATCTTCATTGTTATCATCTTCAAAATCGTAATTAATATTTCTAATACTTGTAATAATTTAGGAATACCATTGTTATTGTTATCATCATCATCATCATCATCATCATTATAGTCCTCATTATTTCCCTCACCATTGCCATTATAATAATTATTATTGATTGTAGTAAGTAAAAGCTATTAATACCATCGATTGTTATCATCATCATCAACATAATTATAGTTATCATTATTATCATCATTGCCATAAAATAATTTATTGTAGTAGTAAAAAACCAACTTGTTGTTAGTATCATTGTTATTATTATCATAATCATAATCGTAATTAATATTTCATCATAATAATTTATGAATACTATTGTTATTGTTATTCTTATCATCATCATCATCATCCTTTTTTAGTACCATATTTATTGTACCCTGGGGGTATGCGCACCAAAGTTTGAGAAACATTGTTCTAAGATAAAATAATTGTTAAATAAATATATCCATTTTTGAAATACCGGTATTTAATAAAAGTTAATTATGATCAAATCCGTACCACTGAGCACGTGTACCAAGGCATCAGATTCGCCTGGTCCTGTTTGTCTTTGGCGGGGAGGTCTGAGTTCGAATCCCAGCCGGGTGTACCATGATATATGTATATATTTAACATGGTGTGAGCCCGCAAGCGAGCTATACCAACCGAGCGGTCGCCACCGTTAACGATGATAGTGCCAACATAAGTGGATTGAGGGTGTCATGTGTTCAGCACAACTAGCTCTCCATCCGTTATACTGGAGCCGCTACTTCTTTATTCAAGTAGCTCCTCGTTTTCTTCATGAGGCTGAGTTGAACCCGTTCCAGACTCCCTGCTTCACAAATAAATTTCGGAAGCACCGGGGATCGACCCCGGGACATCTGAATCTGTAGCCAGGAACTCTGACTACTAGACCACACACAAATAATAAAGTAAAATGTTATAAATGTTTACTACCAAAAGAAATGTGTTTTACATTTCTACAATTTTCTTCGTACTAGAGTCCTACTATCGTTAAGGAATTGTGTTCCTGATAATTACCTTTCTCCTCAAGGACAAGGAGTTAGAATTCGTGCTGTGTGTGAGCAGCAGGAGGGAGAGGGTGGGTGGGGGGGTTTATAAGTGAAATTCGGAGCTCATTACAAATAAAAATGGAACCTAAGGAGATAAATACCCCATTTGTGAATGTAAAAACAACACAATATTTAAAACTTCTTTCACTGTTTCAGCGGTGTGTGTTGGTAGCCGTAGCTCTGTTCTGTGTGAGCGCACCTGCAAAAGGCGGGGAATCACACGCTAGCTCTTACGCTTACTTCAAAGGCCCGGTGGAGGGACCCGCCAAGCAGGTGGTGCTTCATGACGGCCATATCAGTCAAAGAGACTTGCTTGGGCACGAAGGAGGGCACGAAGATGACCACCTCACCATCGACTATATTGTGAGTGGGGTAAAAACTATAGACTCAATGCTCCTATACTCCGCTTGCTATACCGACACCACTGTGCCGACAGCGGTCATTAATAATTGTCTTTATCTGTGACTTCACTTTGGTACTAAAATTAGCATACTTTTATTAGTAAGGCTGTGGTTTTATTGAATGCGTAATCTGACGAACTTTTATTCTGACGAATCCGTCCGATCTGTTTTTCAGAATAAGATGGTTTTAGCAATTAATGTGTATTCTGAGGAAATAATATAATTTTCACTCATTGCATCCATGACATAGAAGATTTTAAATATTTGGAAAGCCATTTATTAAAAATTTTACTTTTGAACTGAAAAACAAAATAGTAAACTGTTTGCTTCAAGAGAAATAAATGTAGAATACCTTAATTATTGCTGTCCATTTCTTGAGAATTTTTTTTCCACTCTAGGCGGGATAGGTCTCTTTGTGTTATTTTTTTTAATTTCAAATACCACATATATCTTCTTTTTTTTTAAACTAAACTAATCAGTTTTCCCATATTCATTATAATAATATAGCAATACACAATACTACAGTGATGTTTAACACAACAAGACAAGTATTAGTACGAGTTCGCAACAAAAATAAAAATCATTTGAGCGTCTAACTTGTTCTTACGAGTTCGTGATGCGTCATCTGAATAACAGTGCGTGCGCACTAAACAATTTCATAGCACTTATATTATTTGATTGTTCTGACGAATTTATCAGAACTATTTTTTGTCAGAACACGCATCCACTATAACCATGGCCTAAACGAGCTGTAAGTCGTAGCCAGGCGAAAAAATCACAAGGTTTGTAGTAGAGCCTAACGTAATTTCAGACGTTTTGTTATCTTTGTGCAAATACACAGCTAAATACATTTTTAAAATAGTTCAACCACTCTTTAATGATATCAGGAACGCATAGCACATAACTTTAAGAAGTTGAAGCACATTATTACCAATTAAAGCGTTTATAAGTTGATACATAATTAATATTGCAAAATGTATCAAGTTTATTTAATTCTAACTTTTTAAGTCCTCTGCATGGAGTTAAGCATTGCCATTCTGAACTTGAGACGTATTAGCCAATGAGAACGTGAGAAACGGCTCTAACCAATTAAAGGTCAATAAATAAAACTCGAGGGTGATTGCAACCTGTACCTGAGACAGCGAGGGAAGGTGGGGATAAATGATGGAGAGACCAACAGCGCAGATATATAGGAAGAGGAGTAAGGCAGGAATACTGTTTGTCAGCCAGTCTGTTCAAACTATTTGGAGAGTGGATAGTCAGGAAAACTATGGAGGAACGTGGAAATTTCAGGATAGGAGGAAGCGTCATCAACACAATAAAATACACAGATGATATAGTAATAGTATTGTTGGAAAAAATTAAGATGAGTTGTAAGAAATGGTGGACCAGCTGGTGGAAGGAGATAGGGAGAAGATATGGCTTGGAGATCAACATTGATATGTCAAAAGTGATAGGGATTAGAAAATTAAGAGCTGCTGATAATCAAAATTGGAAACCAGAAGTTGAAAAATAGCAAGAAGAGGTTATTCCTGACCAGCAAGCTGAGTTTGGAACTAAGGAAGTAGCTGATGAAAGGCTACATTTGGAGCATCGCGTTGTATGGAGCAGAAACTTGGACTCTTAGGAAGATGGAAAATAAATACTTGGAGAGTCTAGAAACGTGGTGCTGGAGAAGACTTGAGAAGATCTGGTGGATATACATTGTTACAATTGAAGAAGTCCTAAGAAGAGTGGGTGATAAGAGAACCAATTTGGACATGATTCTTCAGTTAAAATTAAACTGGATTTGATTCATTCTTAAGGAGGAATTGCCTTCTGCACGACGTCATGGACGTAAAGGTACAGGGAAAGAGGAACTTAGGAATAAGGAGGATTCAAATATTGGATGACTTGAAGGAAAGAAGAAAATACTAGGAGCTGAAAGAAGAGACAGAGGACAAGGGGCATTGGTGGTCTAAGTTCACTGAAAAAAGGAATACACCTGTCGTAAGACAGAAACCTAATAATAAATAATAATAATAATAATATAATAAAACCCAACAAAGATAAAATATTTCCTGTTCATGTTTTAAATGCCTTGTTGTAGCCATACTTGTTTGTTATTAATACATTTTCTTGGTTTTAGGCTCAATGACCACAATAATTATTGTAAATATGAGAGATAATAAAGTTCGAATATTACATTTTTGATTATTTTATAAAGAAGTAGGTCGACCATAATAATGATACAGTTTAATGAACGTTGACGTTATAAAATATTCATTATTAGATATTATTTATGCTTATTATAGACCCAGCCTTAATAGCAGTTATACATTTAATGACTAGTGTAAGTTATATATAGATTGCGGCTTCTTTATTGAAAATTTGTAAACTTTAACATGATACTCCTCGGATTAAATACTTTATTTTTCTTTAAAAAAAAAAGGTAAAAATTATAATCGGAATGGTAGACTTCTAAAAATGGTTGTTGAAAGAAATTGTCGTGCTATGAGATTGCGACTTTCCCTTTGAATATTTTGGGAATATAACATTATTAGGGCCTAACCTTGGTGTAAAATATTTAATTAGTAAAATAATAAAAATATTTGGTTAAAATCAGTGTCAAAAGAAATCACTTTAAGATTGAAATAAATAGATTATAGATAGTGCCTGCGTAACCACGCTTAGCTTGCCCAATAACCCTCTGTGACAGTGACGTCATTAAAAGGGAGCGTGAAAAACAATTTTAGGGGGGAAAAAAATCCTCCGTACACAAGCCAGATCTCCCCGTCATCAGAAGTCAAGTATATTGCGAAAGTGATGTCGTAGATATTCGAATTAAACAGTAATTATATTGTACTAAATTGCGTAGGTATATGTTAAATAATTTTCAAATTAGTTTCTAATGAATGTCAATATGAAAATGAGGCTCATTTCTCTTAAACACGCCCTAAAATCTTGTTTGTAAACTATTACAGGCTCAGCCGAAATACGAGTTCGGCTACGGTGTGTCAGACGCTCACCACGGGGACTCCAAGACCCACAAGGAGTCTCACGACGGTCACCGCGTGGTGGGCGAATACTCGGTGCAGGAACCGAGTGGTAACGTACGCACCGTCAAATACATCTCCGACAAAAACGGCTTTCAGGCCGATGTCCACAACAGCGGGGCCAACCTGCACTCTGCCGCCTACTCAGCCCACGAGGCGTTGGCCGAGCACGGCGCCTACGAACTCGCACACCCGAGCTACGGAGGTTCGGAACAAGCTGCTACAGCGAGTGCGGCTGAGCGTTAGCGGAAGCTATCGATTGTGTTCTTACAAGTAGTGTTGTAACAACACTTTCAACATTCTTCACGAGAGAAATGACTTCAGGCATTTAATAATGTGTTGATGAAATCAATTTTATCGTTATATTCAACGCAATATCTTGTTAATTGCTTTCAGGGTGTCCAAAACAGTATTATATATTTGTTATGCATACATTGTTAAAAAAAATAAAACTTTAAAGACAAAAAATTAATGGCGTATTGTTTTAAATTCCCACCCTTATTGTCTCAAACCTATACAAAATTTAACAGATATATATTATTTGTAATGCGTTTGTGAAAATAGTCTTCTTTAAATATTCAAAACTTAACATTTAGTTAATTTAGATGTAAATTGTAACTTCACTTTTTTTAAATAAATAATTTTGTAACTAATTACAGACACTTTATTAACAAGAGTGTTATAAATGATTGTAAGAGTTTTTGACCAACAATTCTAAGGTTGTTTTAATAAAATATTCTACCTTATATTATTTAAATAAATGCAAATAAATCCAAATTTTCTCATATGTATTAATACACTCTGTACAAGATACACACCACACACATATATATGTGTTTATAAATATGCGTGGATAACTATAATGGATATATAATTTGAGTTACATTGCCTTTATATACACAATTGAAATTAGGCCTTCGAAGTACATTATTAAGATACAACAATGTTATTTATGCAATTTTTAATGATTACATTTATTAAGTTGACAAGAAAAGAAAGCTACTGGCCTCTCTTACCTTAACGTAAATGCCACTTTTTCAGATGGTGAGATTGCATTTCTCACATTTGTGTCAGATTTCAGTAAACTTGGTGACAAACAATGCAGCAATTCAGCAAATGTTGCCACTGACATGCGAAAATACTTTAAGAACTTATCGTCATATTGGCGTAGTCTAGCAAAATTTAAACTAAAATCACCTTCAAGTAATCTACAACTAATTCTAGAGTGTACCCGGACGCTAAGGTGGTCTGGGCCAAACTCACCTTCGCGATGCGGGGGCTGTTGGCCTACCTTCGATCTCGATCCCTCGCTATCCAGTCCCAAAAGACGCAGGCTATTTTGTTCACGCGTCGGCCGTCGGGCCCCCTGCAGCCACTTCGCGTGGAGGGTGCCGCGGTCCAGTGGTCGCAAACAGTCCGGTGGCTGGGTGTGATCCTGGACGCGAAATGCAGCTGGGACCCGCACCTGCGTTCGACGGTGGGTAGGGCCAGGGGCGTCATGGTGAAGCTGGCTCCTCTGTTGCGCCCGGTCAGTCCGTTGGCATACGGCCACAAGATCAGACTTTTTCTGCTCTGTGTGATGTCCATCCTTCTCTACTCCGCTCCCGTATACTCCTACTTACCTAGATACAGGTACAATCATCTCCGTGCCATATACCACCGGTTCCTTCGCCTTATCCTCGGGGCCCCGCCCTGCATCCCAAACCGCGTTCTCCTGACCATGTCAGGCCTCCCATCCCTGGACAGCCGTATCCGCGGGCTGGCGGAGCGATTTTTCAGTCGGGCGCAAGCCAGCTCCAACCGAATCGTCCGGGGCATCGGCGATTACGACGCCCCTGGCCACCCCTACCGCCGAATAAGGGACGGCGTCGTGAATCCCTTCGTCGACGTTGGCAGGTGACCGGGGAGTCCAATCGTGGGGTTCGTGACCCCTCTCCTAGTCGTGTGAGACTGGGAGGGGAGGCCAGATAGCGGGTGATGCCGGCCAGTAGGCTGAGTTCAGAGAAAGTGCGTGTGTTGCCCAGTGTTGCGCGGAGGGCACCCACGAGGTGAGAGCCGACCGGGCTGTATGTGCAGTGTGGAGGGATCATAAATCTCCCACGTAATGTGTGTTGTACCCCAATTCGGGGATGGACAAAGAAAAAAGAACTTTTATTTATAACTCATTGATTTTGCATTCGAGAACCCAAATGGGTTGGGGTATGTTATTTTTTCATTTATGTTTTGTTTATTCATTAATTATCAATGTAATTTATATAAATAATAAAAATCCTTATGAAAGAAAAAAAAGAAAAGAAAGCGTTGTGATCATTGCGGATAGTTGTGACGTTTTATAACAACAGCTGTTCAGATTTATAAGATTTTATTCCTGCACAATGGCTTCATATGTCAAAAATTAAAATATATGTAAGTTTCCAGATTCTTTTAAAACTGACATGTCAACGTTTATACGCCCTCAAATTTCGAGAGACATGATTGTGAGAAAAAATACAAAAAGATTTCTGGTCAAAAGAACTTAAGAAAAAAAAATCTAATGATAGATTTTGTGAAAAACATTTTTGGCCAAAAGACATTCTACGAGAGTGGATTTTAACAGATAGGGATGAAATAATTTTGCAATAGGAAAGTGTGCAATTGCTTTTTATAATTTAAGGTTAGTTTTTCTCTTAATTATTTCCACATTGGTTAATCAATGTTTGCAATAAAAAAACTTCTGTTAGATATCAGTTACCACCACTCCTATGTCGTTGGCTACTTGTGTGTTTATTTATAAATTATAACAGTGATTTTTCTACTGCCTTAACTTTAGACATTATTTATATACCAAGGTAAATAAGTTTATTTTTTAATTGGAGATGGTGCTCTAGAACTGATACAAGTAAAATACTGTAGTTTCTCAAAACAGCAAATAATTAAGAAATTTCTGTTACCATTTATACTTGCAAGTAAAGTGCAACTTATATGATACTATAATCATATCCAGGCCTATTTAATATAATTTGATTATGTAATATTCAGACATCTCACTAGAATCAAAATCCCGACGAAGGAAATTTATTTGCACATGTATGAAGGGGATGATACTCAAAAAACTTACCTATACATATTTCACTTATTTTTTGTTAATTATTAAAAAATTGATAGTTTTTTAATCAATACACCCACAAAGATATGGAGAATTGATAGAAACTAAAATTATATTATTTACATTCGAAATTATTTTACATCACATTAAAAAAGTAACACTATTGGTTTAGTTTTTTTGATGGCACTGGCCACAAAATTATTCATAAAGGACTGAAACTGCTCACATCTTGACTCTCTTAATATGACTGTACTAGAGCTTGGTAGTAATAATCGATATAATGCTGCAAGTAATATTACTACAGTCATTTAATTAAATAATATTTAGGGATGATAGGTACTATTATCAATCATTGTCTTGGCACTTAAGTCAAATATAGTATTTGAAAAAGTCTACTTGAAGGCGGGAAACAACCCTGGGACCGTTATAAAAATGGAAGTACTAACGTACTATGTTTAGATCTCACTTTTTAAATAATAAAATGATATGAAACTTTATAGACTGTTTGCAAGAATGAAATGAGTGAAAGTGAAAGGTGAGTGGTATTGATTTGCCTCAGTATTGAGCCTTCTGCAAGAACGTACCCTCTAAGATAGCTAAATAGCACCACTCACACTCTCAAATATGAATTAATATTTTTTTTAAATCCACTCAAAAATCACACTTCTCATTCACTCTTCAAGTTTGATTATTTCATTCTTGTATTCTGCCTTATCCCTTTATTGAAGGAATCTAATTTTCTTATTCAATCAAATTACTCTAAATGCTATTCGTCAGGATAAAATCAAAAATCCCTTCAAATGCTATGAGCTAGATGCTAAGACTGATTGATGCCTTAGTCCCATCATACATAAATACATTTTTAAATAATAATGTATAGCCATGTTTATATGATCAGATTTTTCCAAACAAATAATTAACATGTGGTTTATAATACTGTATTTCAAATTTAAATCATCTTAAATCGATGAGCAAATGATTAATTGTAATTTGTATGTTATAATTTGTTGTGAGCTATTCTTTTTATCCACGTGTTATCACATTTTGGATCAAATAATTACTGTCTAACAGTAAAATGTAGACTTGGTGGTTTAAACTTCTATTCAAAATTTAAATTGCGCGCACGCTATTCCGCAACGACATTAACGCCATTTGGCTTCAATGTCTGATCACTGGAACTAAAGAGTAGCCAGACCCGTATATTTTAGACTCTGGTTCAAAATAAAATGTTAACACTATAAAAAGATTTCACTGAGGGTAGTAGGTTCAAGGTTGGTACTTATTAAATGGTGGTGATCCAAAAGTTTTATTTTGGTTTCAACTTGCTTTTCATGTGTAATAGGCCTATTTGAAATTTGTTTAATAAATAATATCCTATAATACAATTTGTTTAAACAACGCTATTTAAAAATGATGTGGGAAAAAGCATTTCATAAACAAACCTTGACAATTATTAATAGAACATATGCAAGGTGAGTACAGGTTAAATTTTCACAAAACCGGTCATCCCAAATCTATTTGTCAAGTAATTAAAAATTCCTGACAAAAAATTTACAAATGGATTTTTTTTTTTCAAAATGTTTGTTAGGTACCCTTTTATTTCATAATGGATTACTATAGGCCTACTGTACTATCCAGTTTTTATTTTTATCCATCATTATGAGTCTATACTTAATGCCGGAATCACGATCAATTTAACGTTCACTTAATGTAAATAAACGTGTGATTGATCAGGATTCATGTAATGTATCTTAACAACTCGAACAAAACACAGGCAATGGATTTGGATTGTTTGAATAAAACAAAGTTCACGTAGATATAATTCAAGCATTTAGGGCTGATAAGGCTATAAGCACTTGAAATAGAAGCGTAATGGATATACACAATTAAGTTTAATAAGAGGCTCGGACGTTTTGGAGTTCGCGAGATGCAGACAAACCATATCAAATAAGTTGTTTACATTCTGTAAACAAACAAATGACTTGGCTTGCAAAATTACAAGCTGGATAGAACACATGGTACCCTTCACTAAACATTCACTTATGGTAACGTGAAGGTTCTACACTGGACAACTATTTGGTTAAGTTAACTATCATGATGGTTTCTATACAAAACCATTATAACCTTTAAGTTATGTGAACATTAAGTGAACGTTTCATAAACATTAAGTGAAAATTAAGTCTATTTGTAATCTTGGCATGAGCCTTGTGACCTTGCCACGTACTCTTGTCAGTTGTATTTGCAAGGACGTGAAGCATAATTCTGTTTGAATTGTCACCAAGAATGCTTTGGCACCTTTCCCATGTCCTTGGATCCAAGTTTGGAAGGAATACTTTTGGTCACGTCCTTGCGCGTCAATTATCTTTTAATGTTAGAATATATAAAGGTATGTTGACCACCATATTATATTACACAGATGACAAAACCCACCATAGCTACAATTTGCTATGTTTCAATAATACAGTCAAAATAAATTCTGAGAGTAAATTAATATAATTGAATCAAAATGTAGTTTCTAGAAAAGTAGTTCCATATATATATATATATATATAATACCCTGTCAAATGGACATTATGATGGTAATACTAATACTTTGAAAGCACTGGAGGTATCTCTGGCAGAGAAATCAATAGAGGTAAGATTCAGACATTGCCGACTCTTTATTGGGCAAAGGGAGGAAATGACACACAACGAAAGGCACCAATTCAAATCAAGGTGCTAGTACCACTCTTCCATAATCCCTTGTAACTTAGAGAACTACTTTGTTTTGGTAAGGGTTATTCAAGCTGTTCTTTGAGTGCCTGTTAAGGAAGTTTAACAACTTGACAAGATAAGGCTGTCATGTTAGTTTGAGAATGTAACTTACACCCTCCATAATCTCATACCAATGCTTGCTTCCTAGCACTGGTCTTATTAGCAAGAGGAAGAGTATCCTATAAGGGTGCTCAATAAATGTATCATGATGAACTCCGATCACAATACTATACCTGCTCCAGTGAATCGGTACAATGGGATTGAATGGGAAAAGTCACCTAACTTTGTTGACTCTCTGAAGTCCAGTGGAAGTAAAGCTCAGATCTTCTATCACTCAATGTTCTGCTGTTTTGACATCTCTGTCAAAAAGTGTAAGTCCTCCCTGGGCTTTTTTTGTAATGGTAAACCAGAGCTGTGGAGTCTATATGAAAAGCCTTCAACTCCGACTCTTATATTTTTCTACTGTTCAACTCTAACTCCTTCATAAATGACTAAAGTATATTAATTAGTAATAACTTATATTTACTGCAGTAAAATGCTCCACCACCATGGTAAGCTTCTTTGACATTGTGAAAGCATATTTAATTAAATTTTGTCAAACAAAATTAATATTGGTCTTTAAATAGTAAAAAAGTGTCAAAATAATATTATATAGTTACATTACATATATATTATAATATTATAAGTTTTTATTTTGAAGCTAAAATCAGTAGGCCTACAGTTTTACCAACTTTGACTCCACCCAAAATTGCTTCCTACTCCACAGCCCGGATAAAAACTAATTTGGTTAAACTATTAACATGTGTGAAGGGTTGTAGGAATACCATAGGTGGGCTATCACATACAATCAGAAGAATCTAGACCTATTTATAAAGTTTATAAAAAAACCTAATTGGTCGAAATCTGTAGCCTAACATTTAAACTGAACTTTTATTCAATATTCCCCCATTTTTTAGTTGTTTAGTTTAACTTTTGAAAATGAATTATAAACTAAAAAATAACTTATGATGTTGGCTATATTCACGAAACCTTGCATTCGAATAACATTTTTCTTCTTTTTTCAGTTGGTTTCGAAGAGAAAAAATTCCAGAGGTTTATGAAAGTGTTGTGGAAGGCCTGAAAGAAGTTTACAAAACAAAACTTCTGCCTCTAGAAGAAACATACTTTTTTAATGACTTTCATTCACCTAAGTTAAATGACCCAGACTTTGATGCAAAACCTTTAATCCTTCTAATGGGCCAGTACTCAACAGGGAAGACAACACTAATAAAATATTTATTAGAAAGTGATTTCCCTGGAGGTCGCATTGGGCCTGAACCCACTACAGACAGGTTCATTTCCGTTATGTATGGGGAGAGAGAAGGTGTGATCCCAGGAAACGCATTAATAGTGGACCCTAAGAAACCGTTTAGACCGCTAACAAAATTCGGGAATGCTTTTTTGAACCGATTCCAGTGTTCACTAGTCAATTCACCAGTATTAAAATCTATTTCTCTTATAGACACTCCTGGTATATTGTCAGGGGAGAAACAGCGTATTGATAGAGGGTATGATTTCACAGGTGTGTTAGAATGGTTTGCTGAAAGAGTTGATAGAATTGTTTTACTATTTGACGCCCACAAGTTAGACATTTCCGACGAGTTTAGGAGATCGATAGAAGCTTTGAGGGGCCATGATGATAAAATCAGAATCATACTTAACAAGGCTGATATGGTGGACCATCAACAACTGATGCGAGTTTATGGAGCCCTCATGTGGTCCTTGGGAAAGATACTAAACACACCTGAAGTTGCGAGAGTCTACATTGGCTCTTACTGGGATCAACCTCTTCGTTTTGATGGAAATAGAAGGTATAATATAAAACATTATCTTACATTAATATTTTATTGAGATTTGTTTTTTTACACTTGACCTTAAGAGTGTGCATCATAGTAGGCCCAACTCAGCTCCCAGCTCGCTCGAGGTATGGAAGTTAAAGGGAAATTAAAAGACAAAATATGACAGAAATGTGTGCAGTGCATTCATATTTGAATGATTACTCAAAATTTTCCATGGTGGCGATGGTGGAAAAAGAGACAAAGTTTATTAATAATAACTACAGTGTGTCCCTATTAAGACAGAATAAAGATTTGTCTACAAGGCTTAGCTGTGAAGCCAGTCTAAAATGGTCAAAACGGCCTTTTTAACATAGTTTTTATCCAAATATCATTTAATATTTTAACAATGTTCTGTATTAGGAACATCTAATAACTCTTTATCTCCATTAATGTTTAATCAAAAATTATCCACATGCAATAGTGTTCGTGTAAATTTACTATTTAGAGCTGACTGTATGACAGTGTTGATTGGCATGTGATGCACGCTCTTAAAGACTGGTGCTGGCTCCTAAAAAATATTCATAGCTAGATATTTAAGTTAAAAAACTAGTAAACATATACAAGCAAATTAAAATAGTTAAACATATGACTACATTACTTTAGTCTTAAGTATACAGATAGTACACTTTTTATTTAGTTTAAAAACGGGTACCAGTAGTTTACATTTTTATAGTTGGAGGGACCAACTTACTTTAGATTAATTTGTGTGATGATTGGAATTTAAAATCGAGAGCCAAAATAATAAAACAAACTTTTATTAGACCTGCTTCAGTGCTTGCATGATATCAGGCATCACTCTAACAATAGACTAAGACTGACAATGATGGGGATATCAGGATTTGAATCTCACCTGGTTGTAACGAGGGTGGCTTTTCCTAAATGGTTTTCCACTCCCCACCTTCTTTATCCCCAACACATTAGCGTAATTAGCACATATTTTGAATGAGTAATAAGATGTGTTAAAAAAAACTGTCCCATAACTTGATAAGTAAAGTATACTCAGCCTGTGAAGGATCTACATCTCTGCTCTACTATCCACCCTACTTAAAATAAAGTGTTTCTCTTAGGTGACCTGACACCCGTTAATTTGACTAGATCTTTTGACATTTTGCGTATTCTCCTACTGTCAAAGTAATAATGGGTTATTAAAATTAACTATCAGTATGAACTTTGCATAATACTATCACACAATTTAACTCCTGTGTTTGTTCAAGAGGTAATTTCCTACTTTTCCTCTCAAGGTTGTAGTTCTGGCATTTCCTGTCTGCTGGGATTATTCTACCCTTTTCTACCTGGAGTTCTTTCTTACTTTCACTCGTGAATGATGACTTTATGTACAGTACAGTCTAATCTCAGGAGTCAACCAATCTCCCAATATAAGAATAACAAGCAGTTTATGTTGGATTGGTGGATGACTTCCGAATATCGACTAGATATAGCCCCTAGTGCATAGGTTATGGTCTGACATGCAAGGAGTATCTCACCCTAGTTTTTTTGTCATCGCATCTTACTTGGGCTTTACGCATATGAACTAATTATGCTAATGTGTTAGGGATGAGGAAGTGTATCCACATTTGCATTGAGGGAGTGTAAAATTATTATTATTATTATTAATAGCACCGCGTCTTACTACCCGTTCGGGTTATACGCACTTACGCTAATGTGCAATGGTAGGGTGATTGTGAGATGAAATGAAGGACCTACAGTTTAACGTGGAATCCGAACCACGGGGGAGGCCTGGCATTCCTCACATTCACAAGTTGTGATTAATACACGTCTTGTCAGAGGTGAAGGAAGGGTTTGGCAATCAGATAAATATGTGCCGGAACCGAGGATTGAACCCCGGACCCCTAGCACAGAAGTCTGACACCTTACCCCTAGACCAGAGGGAGTGTAAAAAATCATATAGAAAAAAAAAATCGCCAATACGCTTGACTGAGATTTAAACTTCAATCTCACAGCTAACATCAGTTCTGTCTATTGAAAGGCCATTAGACCACCTAAGCACGTCCACAATAGCTTACCTTATTAATAGTAGGGTCAGCCGGGGCTAATATGAGACAAAATTTTAAACTTTACTTTATAACTTTTGATTTATTGACTGCACACCCAAATAAAAAATATTGAAAAATGTGTTTGCTGCGCCCCCTCGAGTCAGGTAGAACTTAAACTATCCAATGATAATAGCCAGTGCTTCCAAGTGAAAATTCTTTAAAACAACTCACTTTCAAAATGTTTCTTGTGAGAAAGACAAACTGAGAGCTAAGAGCTGCCACCTCTCCGGGTACATTAGTCCAGGTAGCGGTAATCCCTTACCCCGCCTCATCTCTCTTTCATTGACCAAAACTTTTCAAACAATTGAGAGTGTTGGATCTAAATATACAATGCCAGTGCTTCTACGGTGTCTAAGCGTGACACACAGTCTTGGAAATGCACTTGGAAATGAATTATTAAATATTTTGTGACCAGCTTCTGTGTTCACAATTCTTTAGAATTCACTTTTTCATTGGACTGGACTGCACTGCGCATAACTGGGATATCACTGTTTGAATCCCATTCGAGTGTACTGAGAGTGTTTTTTCCTAAAATACTTATAATTCTCCTTCAACGCAAATACGGGCACATTTCCCAAAAATTTTACCTTCCTCATTCCTTATGCATTGGAGTAAATACGCAGATAGCTGTAGTGGAAAGTAAGATGCACAAAATATATCAGTAATTAAAATTAAATACTTATGTTGTAAAGGTTGCATTTATCTTTACATTTTGTTGTCAAATTAATACAAACAAAATATATAAGTGATATGCTACTTTATATAAAAAAAAAAAAAAGAAGTTAAATGCATAGAAAATACAATGAAAAGAGTTTCCTAAGTATATATTTGGTATAGTAATACCCCCTTATTTTAAACACTGGAATGATTATATTCAACATTATTTTATACTAATACCCGCCTTGGTGGCATATTTAGCTAACAAACTAGTTTAGTGTTGAGCTAGACTGCCGAGGACAGGGAGACCAAGTTTTGAATCTCGCTCGGTCGAACTGAGATGGTTTTCTTTAAATGGTTTTCCACTCCCCCTCCACTCAAATGCGGGTTCACATCCTCTATATCCAACCTTCTCAAATCCTAACCATTAACATAATTTATTAGTACTAAAGCGTATAACCCGAACGGGTAGTAAGACGCGGTACTAAGTATTAGTACCATTTTATATTAATGTGCAATGAGAGTTAACAAATCAGTTTTAAATCAGTTTATAGTAAAATCAAGTCTGAAAATGAAGCGTATCTCTCTAAACGTAATTTTAGGATTACACAACAGAAAACTCATAATTTTTTGTCCAACACCTTCACATGTTTGTATGGAAAATTAAATATCTCTTAATTTTAGTAAAGGGGAATAGAAAAAAAAATTTAACACTGAAAACACTTTCATTATAAGATTATTTGACTATAATAAAACAATATTTGTATACAATTAATAGCTGCAGATTTTCTTAAAAAATAAATATTACATCACAATAAAATAGAGTTTAGTAAAATGAGTAAAATTATTGACAATGCAAAGTATATGAAAAAGATACTCTTAACTATACCCAAATATTGTTTTAACCACATCTATAGTTATTAAGAGTTTGGTATAAAAATTATCTACTAAAGTAAAGAAAAAAGTTCTGATTATGTAGTTTGGATAGGTTTGAAAATAAAATTATGATTACTATCATCAAAAAATCAATACAGTAATAATACAGAAATAAGATTTAACATAAATTTGATTAAAATCTATTACACTAATTAATTTGGGCATTGATATATTTCATAATATTCTGGTCACTTTGATTTCATAATGTATTAGATCGAGCTTTGATGTATTTAGCTATAGCATTTTTGCTTTATTGGTGAACATCCAGCTGTCATAATTTTGAAAGTTCCTTCGTGTACAATCCTAAGCTAACCATGGCAATCACAAACCAGTTATGGTAATTAATAATTTTTTAAAAAATCTTAGAAATAAAATATTACCTAGTCTACAATCTGAGTGAGGGGACCTGGTGGTCTATGGGTAAGGTGTCAGACCTCTGTGCTGGGGTCCAGGGTTCAATCCTCGGTCCCGGCACAGATTTATCTGATTGCCAAACCCTTCCTTCACGTCTGACAAGACGTGTATTAATCACAACCTGTGAATGTGAGTAATGCCAGGCCTCCACCATCGTTCGGATTCGATGTTAAACTGTTGGTCCTCCATTTCATCTCACAATCACCTTACCATTACACATTAGCGTAAGTGCGTACAACCCAAACGGATAGTAAGACACGGTGATGATGATAATAATAATAATAATAATAATAATAATACAATCTGAGTGCACAAACGAGCGCAATCACAGGGCGGCCGTTGCACTCCATTGACAATGCAAACTTTACCTAAGCACGATCATAGAAACATGTTTGAAAAAAGAGCATCACATTTCACCAACGAGCATAAATTAAATATTATACTCTTACAGAAACATATTAAATATGAAGCATCATTATTATTCAAAGAGAATCATGGTCACCAAGTTATATCACCTGAATTGGTGTATTTTAATTGTTATGTCGCTCCTAGATATGCGATAATAGCTATGTATTTATAAATCTAATGTATCCACTTTAAGATAGTCTTCAGTTTGTGTGTTGATTTACTTTTAGTACTTTAAACTTTTTTCCTCTGTCTTTACAAATCTAGTGTTCCAAATGTCTTACTACAGTCCAATTTTTATAAAAAGAGCCTTTTAGAAAGTAGATTATTTTTTGCAGTCACCATCAACAACATTTTATATTTTGTTATTTTTGTTAGCACCGTGCCTTAATATTTGTTCGAGTTATACGATCATGTACTACTAATTACGCTATTTTGTTAGGGATGAGGGAGGTTTAATTAGTATAAAGTGTACTCGCATTTGGAATATATTGAGCTTATAGCTTAGGAAATTTTAGATGCCCCTCCCATTTCCCAATAGTAAATTTTCGAATTCCAAGCTTTCTAACTTTTATGGTTATGTGGGATGGTCCTTTTATCAAATTGGCAAATTCAAATTTTCTTTCATGCATAAAAGTATATTTTCTTTGGAAAAATGGCAATTTACTCTCATTTACAAACCCCTCTTTCCCTCTCACCCTCCTTAGCTTCCACAATTCCAATTTGAAATTTTAAGACTTATTTGGTTATCTTATATGATATTTTACGTGGCTACCAAATGTCAACCTAACCACATCATAAAGAATTTTGTATTTTGGTTGAATACATTTTAATCGCTACCATTTCCTGGGCTTTAATTTTGAAATTCCATTTGTTTAAGAATGTAGGAAATGTGAGCAAATGCCATTGTTTTTGCAGTTTTTTTTTCAAAATTTTTTTGGACAAAATAAATAAATATCTCTCCAGTAGAAATATATAGTTTAATTTTCTTCACTTGGTGATATCAACGGTTGTTGGAATATCTGTCATGAGCATAGCGGCATTAGATGAGAAACTTTTTAAATGAATTAACGTGAACAATGTATCCCTGACTAGTGACTCAAACCTGCTTTATTATTAAATTATATGGTGATATTTCAAGTTTTTATCTCTACAAGAATTGTATTTATATAGCTTTGTAAACATTTTGAATGAACCATCCCTCTCTATTTTCCGAGCCTTCATCTTGAAATTTAATAATTAAAGCCTTGATACAGTTTGAGTTGGTATCTAAACCTGCCTGACTTGTATCAATCATCTAACACTTTGAGAAGTAGCTTAGTCTTTTAGTTTTAAAAATTTGAGACCCCTAAATCACCAGCCTCCTTATAAATAACTAATATTTAAAATGTATTTGTGGTTATTTGAAGTTATCCCTCTACATTCCTGACAAATTTAAATTTTCTACCTCCTTGTACACTCCTATCCCCCCCCACCCCCTCCTTTCCTATTTCCTGTAGTCTCATTTTGAAATTTAAAATGTTCAGACTTTATAGTTAATTTGGGTGGTCCCTATCTCTGCTTGACGAGTTCCAGTTTTATACCACACATAAAAGTAGTTTATCCACTGGTTTTGAAAATATTAGCTTCCCCCTCCCCATTTCTATAACTCCCACTTAAAAATCTCAAATTTAAGACTTATTTGTTTATCTGAAGCCGTACCTTTATGAGCATGCAAAATTTAGACTTTCTACCATACTTAATCATTTTTTTAAAACCCCTCTTTATTTCCTGGACTCGCGTTATAAACATTTACCCCTATGCCAATTTTGACCATAAGCGTAGTGTCATGATTGGCGGAGTTCACTTTAAAATCCCATTGAAAATAAAAAATACATCTTTTTTTAAAATATCAGGTTGAAAAAAACCTTCATATTTTGTTTTTGCAGACTATTTGAAGACGAAGAACAAGATTTATTTGCCGATCTCAAGTCACTGCCTAGAAATGCTGCCCTTAGAAAGTTGACTGATCTTAGCAAGCGAGCAAGGCTAGCCAAGGTACACTTCATACGCTTGTATTTTTATAAGTATGATTCAAAACATTTGAATAGAATGTCTTTCATTAAGGACTGATGATAGTCATAAAAGTATTTCATAAGAAGAACCTTATCTGACAGTTGAGAATGTTACTAGATATATTTTCATATATTCATATGTAAAGTCATGTGATCTGCATCTGTCATTTTTGATAGAACTAATCAATATCTTTATCATAACACCTTTTGAATGATAGGCTAAAATTTTATCAATTTTGGATTCAAATAATACAGGTTGTACTTTCTAAAAAGTTGAACTTTTAGTTCTCAAGTTTACTATTTTTGTGTAAGAACATAGCCTTCACCTTAGATGTCTATAAAGTATTTACCTTTGCTAACTCTTTTTCAAAGGCTCATGCATATATTATCGGAACTCTGGCAAACGAAATGCCTTCTTTGTTTGGCAAAGAAGCTAAGAAACAAAAGCTAATATCAGAGTTGGACCTTATTTTCAAACAAGTTCTATTGCAGTACCAAGTATCTCCAGGAGATTTGCCAGACATCAGAAAGATGAAGGTGAGTAGAGTGACTTTTTTTTAAATTTAATTATACTTTTCACACTATGTTAGTAGCTAACTGAGTAAGCCTATTCGTTATTACAGGCTTGAATATTTTCATAAATAAGTAGAACCTATGGTAGAGAAAAATCAATAATTTTTTTTGGAGGGTGAGGCACAGTCCAAAAAATAAATGTAAACTTTCTAAGTTAAGCTATCCTATGCATATATAATAGTACTATTATGAGTCAAAAAAGCTACTTGCTGTACTGATATTTTTTTATCAATCTCATCTTAATACCTGTCTAGGTTATACGCATGTATAATAATTACTCAAATGGGGTAGGGATGAGGAAGATAGCATTTTAGAGGTAATCTACCCGCATTTGCTTGGAAGGAGGTAGAGTAGGAAACCATTTAGGGAAAACCACCCTCAGGCCGGTCTAACACGAGAGTGACGCCTTGGGCTTAGACCATTCAGCAGGTTACTGATAGAACAATTTACAAGTATTATAAAGTTGGTGCACTTTTTTTAAGTTCATTTTATTTATTTGGTCTCAAGCTAAACAGTACTAATTTAAAAAATAAATTTTTCAATGTGAGTGAACTGGTTCAAAAATACTGTCATTAAAAGTCACATATTTATTTGTTGAGAGTACGTTGGTCAATTGCAGATGCAACTGGCGATCTATGACTTCTCTCGGTTCAGAACAGTGAATCAGCGTCTCTTGGACGTGGTAGATGAGATGCTGGCCAATGATATTGCCAACCTGATGGCACTCATTCCTCAAGAAGAAGCTTCCACCATGGACAAGCGAATTATTGAAGGTATATATTGAATACGGGGCCACACATACTTTTATTTTAATCTCAATCCAAATGTTAGAACTTACAATTTATGCTAACTAAGAAAAAGTACACCTAGACAGGTATGTGAATCCTGATCCTCTGGTCCATTACAATTAACTCTTTAGTTTTAAGTATATGGTGGAGTAGGCCTATAGTGAAATTTTGCTTCAGAGGACAGTAGCATTAAGGTTTTTTTTATATCACTGCATCTTACCTCCTGTTCAGGCTATACACACACATGATAATTACTCTAATGGGGTAAGGATGAGGAAGGAAGCATTTTTAAAAGTAATCTACTCGAATTTGCTTGGAAGGAGAGGGAGGAAATCATTTTATGAAAAACCATCCTCAGTAGACCCAATTAAGGTTTCAACCCCGATCTTGCCGTCCTCAGCAGGCCAATTTAACATGAGAGTGATGCCTTAGACCATTCACCCACTGAAGCAGGTACCACTAACTTGTTTGACTATGTCGAGAGTTTATCCTTTCCCCCTCTCCCCTACCCTCTTATTTTCACCACCCATTTAGGTTATACGCATGTTGGGAGTTTGAAATGGTTGCGGGACATATTGACTGCGTCTAAAACATGGATAGCTTAGTTGTTAGAGTAATAGGGATGTGCGAAGCTTTGAAACTTTGACTTGGCTTCCAAAAAAATATTTACTTCGTTTCAAAAAAAATTCTGGCTTTACTTCCTGAAGAAGATGCTATAATACCATCGATATATTGAAGTGTGTGTAAATATGTGTTAGTTTTTTTACTTTTATTGGTGCTCTACCATTTTCCTAATATTCTATCATTTTATTTATTTTAATTGGAAAAGTGATCTTCACACACCCATATAGAGTACCAACTGAAAGCTGAAAGAGCAAGGTTCTAATCTGTCTTTTTTTCTTCTGAGTTAACACAAATTCTTTAGTTTCTTATTAATTATAATATATTTGAGTGGTATATTAATTGTTTAAAGGTCTCTTAGTTATAAAAGCTTATCCTATAACCAAGCCGGCTTCAGTCACTAAAAAAGTACTGAATCGGCTCTAAAAATTTCAGATTAAAAATTTGAAAAATACTTGTTTATTAGTTGTATATCCTTCAGGATTCAAGGATGCTTATCTAGTTTGTACTATTTTTCTTAAAACTTAATGCCATTTTATCATCATCAACTGTTTCCAGAATGTGACCGGGTCACTTTAGTAAAATGCCTTCATCTTAATGCCATTTGAAGACTCTTATTCTAGATACCGCACATACATACTAAATACAGTAGAGTTCCGACTATACGACTTTCTATATTATTCGACGTAACCATCTAACATGCTATTGATATCATGTTATTAATACACCGGCGTGACATCGCCACAACAAAAAGAAGCAAAGCTGGGAAACAATCTTAAATCATTAATTTTTTAAACAGTGACTTGCATTTTTCTTATCATATAGTAAAAGTTGCATTTAATTAATTTAAACCCGCCTCGGTGGCGTAGTTGGCTAACGCGCCAGTCGTGTTGAGCCAGACCTTCGAGGACGGGGAGATCGAGGTTCGAATCTCGGTCGGGTGAACTGGGGGTGGTTTTTCCTAAATGGTTTTCCACTCTCGCTCCACGCAAATGCGGGTTCACTTCCTCTAAATTCAACCTTCCCACTTCCTAATCCATTAGTGTAATTAGTACTTAAGCGTATAACCCGAACGGGTAGTAAGACGCGGTGCTAAATAAAAAAAAAAATTAATTTAAAATCCATTGTTTTGTTTACATGTATACAATAATATTATTATAATTTATAATTTATACTATAGAACAGGAGTGGCCAAACTTTTTGATCTAGGGATCTACTGCAGAGTAGGAAAATAAACACTTACCTTGAAGTTGATGCATGACGCCGCATAATCTTATGATAGTTTGTTGTATAAGAATTCATAACTACTCTGTCATAAACGAAGGCAGGATTGTAAATGGTCGTCAGTCAGACAGCTTCGATATTAATATTTTCTAATGTCGATTTGAGGAAAATCTGCAAACCCTCTCTTTCATTTACTTTCTTTCAATCTTTTTTAATCGATCGACCAAACTAGCTGCTGCGGTCTACCGGTAGATCGTGATCGACTGTTTAGTCACCTCTGCTCTATAGTAATTACTAATAAACCTTATTTACCTTTTTATTACCATGTCTTACTACCTGTTCAGGTTATAGGTACTTGTATATATTATGATAATTACTCTATAAGTTTAGGGATGAGGAAGGAAGCTATTCCAGCGGTAATTCACCCACATTTGCATCGAAGGAGAGTTGGAAAACCATTAAGAAAAAATCACTCCCAGTAGACCTGACTGGTATTAAAACCTCGATCTTACCCTCATCAGCAGGCCAATCTATCATGAGAGTGATGCCCAAGGTCATTCAGCCACTGAAGTGGATTATTTCCATTTAATTTTGATTAGGGATGTACAAGACTCAAAAATATCCTAAAAATTCCAGCAAAAATTAAAATTACAGCAAAAAAAATTTTGGTGTCATCTCAAAGGTTAAAAATGGTTCTTGAAAAAAAAAATTAAATAGCAAATAACAGCCCTAAGAAATTAAAAAACCAAACTGAGAATTTACTGTATATTTCTAATAATACCATAACAACCCAAAAATAGGCTGCATTTCCCCTCCAAAACAGCCTTGTTTGAGACATGTTTTGCTTATATGTATTGTTTCTCAATATCAAACATTGACATTATAAACTGTTACACTACAAAATTAATCTATAAATAATGTACAATGCAATTATCATTATTTTATTAATTACATTTAAAATGTGTTGAGTTATATTTTTGTTTGAATGACTTATAAGATAATCTAGAGCAAGTGTCAGCCCAAATGTCAAAATAAACTTTATAGCACTCTATAAACTATATATTTATGTGGATGAACATAATTTACATCTCTTTTCAAAGGAAGTTCTCTTGTCTTATTCTCGATATTTTTTCATATTCTAATATTAATATCGTCTCAAATTGAAAAAGTTGTTTTTTGCACATCCCTAATTCTGAATTGTTTCATTCCAATCCCACCCCTTATTTCCTTAATATCTGACATTTCAGTCTTTTTTAGGTTGGTAGATCAGGTCTCTACTGTATTCAGTTTTGGTAAGGTGTCTTCTTTATTTATATTCTTATTTTTTTGGGTGATTTTTGTGACTTGTTGTGCCATAGGGGGTGCATTCTCAGTTGTGAGTGATAAGAGCACTCCATTTGGATACAAACGTGGAGAGGGTATTGATGCTGGTGCAGGGGACCCTGAATGGGTTGTGGCCAAGAAACTGACAGAGTACAACGAAATATTCCAGGCACTCAAACCTGTGGAAGGCAAGATCATGAGGACAGGTAAGACTAAACCATGTATTTTAGCTCATTTTATAATAATGTGTTCATTTGTCAAAATTAGAGATGAGTTGAATCCTGTAGTTCTCGAATACAAATCTTAAAATTGCTTTCGAATCTTGAATCTTTAAAAATGTACAATTTTTGTTAAAGTGAAAATATTTAAAAAATAAAATTTAGCTTAAAAAATGTAATTTAAGGCTTGGTGCCACTGACATCCCCCCCCCCCCCCCAACCCCAACCAGGGGATCATGAACAGAATTTATATACACATTGATTTTTAATGGTAATTTGGGGAAGAATGTAAAGAATGCAATTGTTATGAATTTGTCAAGGACATTTTATGGTGTAGAAATAATAATTTGACATTTATGAAAACTTAACATCTGTTCTTCTTGGATATTAGGGACTATTAGTGTCTATGAGTGTGAAACCTGGTCTCTTTCCTTACATGATTTATAAAGATTTAGATTTTTTGAATACAAGAGGCCTAGGAAAATATTTGGTCCTAAAAGGGATGATACTGGGGAGTGGAGGAGGTTACATAAACTGTACTCATCCCAAGACATTGTTAGGGTAATTAAATCTCACAGATTACGGTGGGCAGAACATGCAGCACGAATGCGAGAATCTAGAACTTTGTTCAGGGTATTGACTGGTAAACCAATAGGAAGATACCATTGGAAAGACCTAGACGCAGATGGGAGGATAGAATTAGAATGGACCTGAAAAAGATAGGGTGTAATGAGGTGGACTGGATAGAACTAGTTCAAGATAGGGATAAGTGGCATACTTTTGTAAGTGCGGCAGTTAACTTTCGAGTTCCTAACACCATAGATTAAATAAGTGTCTCATAAACACTTCTTTGTCAGAGTACAGAGGTCATAGACATTCAATTCAGGATGATCCTGAAAAAAATGGGGTATTGGTGACACACTCTCAGCTGTATTTACTCTGTTTTTATTTTCTTATTTCACGTTAATGTTTTAGCTGCAAAGACTGAGATGGTCAAATCCAAGCTTCCAAATACAGTCTTGGGTAAGATCTACTTATTGGCGGATGTTGACGAGGATGGCCTACTTGATGCTGAAGAATTTGCTCTAGTCATGCACCTAATAAATGTGAAACTTGAAGGTTACGATCTCCCAGCAGAGTTACCCTCACATCTTATACCACCGTCCAAAAGAGACCTTGTATCAAAAGAAGTTGTTTAAAGTTAATTGCTTTTGTCGTTAAAGAGTTTTTATTAAATAAAATTATTTTCTTAGTATATTTTGACTATTTCTTTTCAATACAAGAAAAAGAATTTTTTCCCTAATGTCACTAGACCTGTCCATTCTAGTTATCTGCATTTTACATTAGCTAATCTGAGGGAGAGTATAAGGATTGTAAATTACACCAAACTTGATATACCATATTTCTTCGATTTTAAGACTCACATTTTTTTTTGCGTCTTAGAATTGATTGCATCCTAGAATCGCAGTTCCTTTTCGACCAATGCTATTGATAGCTCAGATGACACTGATTCAGAAGGGAATGATGAATAACACAACTACTTGTAAAAAAAATACTTATGTTGCTAGTAGATTTAGTTCTATAGTAATAGCTTAGCTTTTTATTTTTATTATGTTCTTAGAATTAAAGCTTTTTTCTGTTGGTGCTACTGAAAAATTAAGGTGAGTCTTACAAATCGATGGAGTCTTTGAATCGAAGAAATATTGTATTTTTAGGATGGATATGTATAGGATTCCATATTAAAAAAATAAAGTAAGTTAATTTTTCCAAGGTTTCTCGTTATTGTTAACAAGCACACTATTTTTACAAAATAAAAATTAACATTCTCAGAGTTTAAAAATGAATCTATCGTTTGATTCAAAATTTGAACTAAGCTGTGATACCTTCAAAATCTAAATTTTGGAGAATCTTCGGAGCCCTATGCATTGTAGTCTAACTAAAAATTAGAAATATATAGCAAGCGAACAACTGTTTTAATGGGTGAAATACTCTAACTGGTAGTCTAGAAACAGAAACTCATTGATATTATGTATAAATTGGTAGATTTTTTATTAAAATCAAATAACGGCATTATTATGTATGTTATGTAAAAATGTAGCTCCAGTCCAAATTAATCAACATTTAAACCTAGCCTCCTTAAACCTAATCCGACCAAATGTTTTCTGTTGATTTACTTAAAAAACAATTATTTTTTATTAACTGTGGCACTATAATTACACCACTTTATTTTCACTTTAATACGAGTATTAAAATTATGTTTGCCTAGTTTCTTTGAAATTGTTGTTTACACCCCAAAAACATTTGCATTTTTTAGGATATCAAAACAACTGAGTGAACTTTGTTTATAAAAAACCTGTTGTTACATTTATAATTTATAGTATTTATTGTTGTTTTATTTGTATTTAATAAATATTTATTAAATGTTTTTTGTGTGTTTTATTTAAATGGGTCAACCACATGTCAAGGATTATTGGTCGGTTGTGTCATTGTTTGGGTTTTAAATTCTGATACTGGTATTAACATTATTTTAACTTCCTATCAATAAATTTAGCTGCCCACATCATATTATAGGCAGTGTAAAAAATAGACATGTTTACCTTTCCACCCCAAACTAACCAAGAACATTTTTTTTAGGAATTGATTTTAAAATCTATGTATAGCTTGCAAAAAAAATATTTTGATTAATATAATTTGAAAATTCTTTTTAATGTGTAGCCATTTGCTACATCGGACATGGGTCTTTCTTAGAGATAAAAAACATAAACAATCAAATAAAAGAAACATAGCCATATGTCTACCTACACTGGGCTGCAAAGGATTGAAGAACAATTTATTTCTTTTGATTTTTTTTCAAATTCGATTTTGAACTAAATATGTTAAGGTGGAATGGAACAGAAGGAGAGTCAAGGCCACTATTTATGAAATTTCATAATAATGTTTTTAGATGCCATAAGTATAATGCTTCAGTAGAAACATTTACTTTAATTTTCTTCATATAGTTATATAAACAGCTAACATGGCCTCCTTGATGTCCACCCCCTCCCCCCACTCCTGTAATTTGTTGAGTGTGGTGGTGTGAACCACATGATCTGTTAAGTTCAGGTGCTCTAACGACTTGTATTTACCTCTGTATGTGTGTATTGAATAATGTCTAAACATCTTCATAATTTATCTATGGCTGCAAAGTCAAGCAGACAATCAAATAATCTAGCCGTGAAAATGACTTGAAACAGCAGCATTGTGTAAAAATTGCTGCAGCTTTGGGCTTAATTGCAAGTAGTGTTTACACTTTCGGTACAAAGACCGTCAAAATCAAGTGCAGTGTGAAACATTTTTCAGGACTTGGTGTGACAAGGTAAGGCACACAAAAATAAGCTCATTGAAAAGAGCAGAAAATGCTCTTTTTTTTCTGTATTGATACTCATAACCAGACAAGTGCTATCAGGTTATTTTAGCTACTATGCATAGCCAAAACTATATCTTTGTATTCTGATGAGCCTAAGTCTAAGGACTATGAAGGCTGTAAAAGAAACTTCAGTGCCAGACAAAGGTTTCATGGTTTAGAGCAGGGTGTACCGATACTGATTGGGACCCCTTTTATATATTTAAAAAGTGTGGATGAAGGTATTTTTCTTCAATAAATTGTATGTAAATTATCCTTTTAAGACTTCATCCATGGAGAATCACGGGCTTTTCAGAAATAACGTAGAAGATTCACCTTCAAAACTTATTTTTTATTTCAAAATTAAACTCCGTAGTATTTACCAAACAAGCAAGAGATGACAGCTCACTATACCTAATAGGAAGCTAGCCTTCAAGACACCTGTCGCAAGGAGGCTTTCGATTTGTTGGTTTTGACACTGGTCACAAGAGATGTAGGGTATGTCATATATAAGCTGCTTGTGCGTATGAATATATAGAGTAGTCACATAAGTCTACAGAGTGCCGGGACATAAACAGAGAGTAATCACATAAATCTATAGAGTGCCGGCGACATAAACCTAGAGTACGTGTAATATCACAACAATGATAATAACTTAAATAATATATAGAGTAGTCACATAAACACACAGAGTGCCGGCAACATAAACAGAGATTAGTCACATAAATCTACAGTGTGTCGGTGACATAAACAGAGATTAATCACATAAATCTACAGAACGTTGTAATAAACCAGTTCCATCACTTCAATACATCTCGTGCAACATTAACAGTTGTATTTATTCAAGTAAAATATCATAATTTGCGCTCGATCACGGGGCTATAATAACCAATTATATCACATTAATACTGTATTGTAATATTGGCGCTCGATCACGGGGCTATAAATAACAATTATATCTCTATAACACCGAAACGTTATAAGGGGTCTCCAAACTATAGCCCGCGGGCCATATCTGGCCCACATGTTTATATACGGCTCACCCCAATATTTTATCATAAACAAATAAATTGTTTCTCTTTGTTATTTCTTAACCACACAGTAAAAGTGTAAGAAAGAGACAGCTGGTGTCACTCCCTAAACCTACAACAGAACGGCTTGTGACAATTTTTAGATAGTTTCAAGTCTCCTGGTAGAGAGCTATAAAAGGAAGGTCACGAAAGATGATACATAATTTTAAAAATAAGTAATTAAGTTGATTATTTATTATAAATATAAATCGATTCATTTCTCACAGAGCTGAATCAACCTCGATCACTTTTATCGAACACTGACTGGCTATGGAAAGTGGCATTTTTTTGCAGATGTGACTAGCCATATGAATCAATTGAATCTAAAGTTGCAAGCTGAAACAAACTAAATCTGTGATCTAATTGCACATGTCAAGGCATTCAATGCAAAAATGATGCTACTAGAAGAACAGGTAAATGATCATAATTTGGTTCATTTCCTATGTGAATATTTTATGAAGAACGTGAAGAAGAATTTCCTTCTTCATTTGCATTAAAATTCATTTCTGACTTACAAAAGCAATTTTAATGGACAATTTTCTGATCTTGATAGTAAAACAGATTGAAATAAGGCTGTTTTAAAATCCATTTTACTGCAATGTTGAATCACTACCAAGTCAGTTTCAAATTGAAATGATTGATCTTAAATCAGATGATATGCTAAAACACAAGTACAACGAAGGAAATATGATCCAATTATATATAAATCTTTGCAGCCTAAACAGTTTCTGAATTTGAAGTGATTTGCTTGTGGAGCTGTGTCAAATTTTGGCAAAACAACCTGTGTGAACAAAATTCTCAAGAATGAAATATTAAGTATGTTAGATCCAACTATCAAGCAAATTTATATAAGTATTTTTAGTCCATTTTAATAATGAGAACCTCAAGCTTGAAATCTCAGTTGACCAATATTTTGTAACTAAAAAAGCTGTTTCATTATATCTATTGATCTTGTTTTGCAAAACTTCATGGTTTGTTAATTACGATTGAAATCTCCCATTGCTCTCCCAGAGTAGAGATGAGTTTATTTTCTTGAAAATGTGTATCCCCTGCTACCTTTATTTGTAATTGTTACATTTCTCTTTGTTTCTTAATAATATCATTCTGATTTCTCCAAAAAGATCCAAATGATTTTGATTCATTTATAAAAATGATATTTTTTATTTCAGCCTTTGAAAATGTGTAAGATATATCATGTGGTTCGCATGTACCTAAAGTTAAAAGTTAGGAGACCCCTGGTTTAAAGCACTGTTACAACTAAGGGTGTAAAAAGCTTATTTTTCGGGGGGGAGGGAGGAGGAGCAATAGGACATTTTACTATACCCTTGGCTAATAACATTTTTCCATAAATAACATGGGGTTCATCAAATTCCAGGGGAGAGGTGTCCGAACATTCCTCCCCTACCTATCTACGTCCTTGGGTACAATTTCCATAATATTAAAGTGACTGGTGAACAGCGGCGTAACTTTCTTTAACTGGGCCCCCCCACCAGAAACATTTTGTCCCCCTGACCTCTTTACTTTTTGAGCAATTTTAGCTAACGTAATTAAGGGGTTGAAATAGGAATAGAAATAAAAACTCAAGTTAGAAATAAGAAAAAATTACTAATTTACTTTAAGAACTGAAAATTACATGTATTATTACTAAATAGCCATTTAACATTTTTTAATATTGATTCAAGTCAAGCTGAACAAGTGATTTCCCTTCTGGCTTTTTGAGAGGAAAATAATGTAATTACTTCATATTGGTCGAGGCCACATGCTTTCCACATTACATACTTAATACACTGAGAGCACAAAATCTTTGTTGACTCATGGTACTTCTTAAATAGTTTTTATCAACTTTCAACTTCGTAAAGGATCTTTCAGCTGTAGAAACAGTAACTTGAAGAATAAGAAACAAAAGAAAAGCAATACGGCAAGCTTGATGCCAACGTGTAAAGATCGAGAAACAATAGATCAGCTGTCGTATTGATCATTTATTTTCGATTTCACTTTTCCAAGCTTCTCTAAAACAGTTTACCTAGTAGGTTAAGTAATCACTAAGGTCTTCTTCGTACTCCTTGACAAAGATGGATGATTTCTCAGTCACTTCTTGCTGTTAGCAAACATTTTTGTGTAAGCACTGTACACAAACTGTTTATTAACTGCATACTTTTAAATCTGATTTTTATTCAACTGGTAACTATGTCCAATGTATGGGCCCCCTTGCACTGCGGGGTCTGCAGGGGTGTAAGTTATGCCACTGCTGGTGAGCCTGAAAGTTCTAACTTTATTGTGGTGGAGGACTTTGTTTTGAAACTTCAGAGCCTTTTTGAAGACGGAGGGTAGTTGGAAATTAAAGTTTTTTTATGTTGACAAGACACGATTTGTTGGTATTTTGGGGACCTTAGAATTTAGTCCTTAGACTCAACTAATGTTCAGCATTAAATATTTTAAAAAACTTTAATTTACTTTAAGTAAAACTATTTATATGCACACAAAACTATTCTTCAAAAATTTAAAGGTTCAAGATCATTAACAGAAAAAAAATATAGATCCAGTCAAATAATGCTAGATGGTGGCAAAAGGACAAGTGTACTGGTACATGTAAGCGTCAGTCCCGCTTCTAGAATAAAGTAATCTTTGAAACTACACTTCTTCCCGCCTTGTGATCAAAATCAACGGGTGTTTTAAACTGAATACAAAGCAAACAAAAAATGTGCAGGAACGGACTTATTTGTGTGATTATATGCGAAGCCAATATGTAGAAACGATCTTATTTGTGTATGAAAACCAAGCCATTTAATTTAATTTGAATTGAAATGAATTATTCACATCTTGAGCAGTACCATTTTTTAAATTATTTAATTGCCTTTGGACAAAGTATTGCAAGTATACCTAACTCAAATAAACTCTTAAAACCAATGTTAATTAAAATATATAAAATATATTTGTAAAAACTGTATTATTTAGAATACATTTTACCAAAGTATGTCAACAAAAACCACTACCACAGATCCAGTGTTGCCAAGCTTATAGTCTCTAGAGATAGTAGACGGACATGAAATGGATTGTATTTTGACCGGTAGGATACTACTTTCTGACTCGTATGGGTGTAAGAGAGAAAGAGAAACCCGAAAGTTTATTTCTCTCTTACACAACGATGTGCAGATGACAGCTCGTAAATCTTAGCCGCATTATGTATTATGTCCATCCATTGATCTCTATACTATAACTGGATGGACATCTGTGGCTGAAATTTTCGAGCTGTCGTCTGCATACCATTGGGTAAGAGAGAAGGAAACTTTCGGGTATCTCTTTCTCTCTTTCACCCATACAAGGCAATGGGGCATTTTGACATCATTCATTAATTTGATTGAATATATAAGATACATCAAAGTGAGAGTGGTTAAATTAAATAAATATGTTAGATAAAGCTTTGAAGAGCATATAAAAGTTCAAAACTGGTTAGTTTTTTCTTTAAATAAGTTGATGTAGCCTAATATGTACGATGATTTTTGAAGGAAGCTTACTTTTAAGGCTTTATCTCGTACCAGAATCCTAGCCTATAGTTGTGTTTAGTTAGGATAAAAGACCTTCCAGAAGGAAATTTCTACTTCTGTTCTAAATTGCCGTTCATCCTACCAAAATATTATATATATGATAGTATTCTGATACGAAATAAAGTCTTACAGATTGGAATTATTACTAAAATCAGGGTTTAGTATATACTGTACTTCCTACAAGCCAATAACCTAAATTATCATTTGAACGTAAGACTTCTACACAAAGTGTGTCATTCAAACAAATGTAATACAGTTTTTAGCTGACTTGTTTCATTATAGTTATCGAAATTTCAACATAATATGGTTTCTGAAAGATAGGTTATAGGCTTGTATACTTTCCACAAGCCTATAACCTAAGTGATAGTTTGAATGCATGACAACTATTCAAAGTTTGTCATTCAAACAAATGTAATCAAGTTTTAAGATACCTTGTTCATTATATTTATCGAACTTTCAATATAATATGGTTTCTGAAACCAATATACAAGCTAATAACCAACTTTAAATATAAGTGTTGTCGTGGCAGACTGTAAACAACATTGATGATAACTACATAAAAATTGAAATATCTAAGATTTTATTTGTATTTGTACTGTATTACCTGTAAAACTGTACTGTATATCCTTTAATGTAAATGTTTCTTCAGGAAAGTGTGGTATAATACTTCACTATTTTCAAACAATAACATTTTTATTCATCAGAGACATGTTTTCGCATAAGAACATTTAAAGAAACCGTTAAATCTTCCCCCCCTCAGTGTAGCAGACGATACACTTGAGCGTCACGCTTTTGTCCTTGGAATGTGCATGTGTATGTCCATCCAGTTATATTATAGAGATCAATGTGTCCATCCAATTATATTATAGAGATCAATGGTTCAATGTGAGTGGTGTGATCTGTGCAGTGTTACCAACTGTGCGATCTGGATACTACTCTTAATATAATTTTAACATGTGTACAATCCAATTTTAGGATATTTTCTAAAAGTTATCTCCTCTGGCCCTGCCATCTAGTAACACATTTTGCATTATTTTTTTTTTTTTATGAAAATCGCAGGGCTTATCAATATAATGCAGAAAGTAGTATCCTACCGGTCAAAATACAATCCATTTCATGTCCATCTACTATCTCTAGAGACTATAAGCTTGGCAACACTGGATCTGTGGTAGTGGTTTTTGTTGACATACTTTGGTAAAATGTATTCTAAATAATACAGTTTTTACAAATATATTTTATATATTTTAATTAACATTGGTTTTAAGAGTTTATTTGAGTTAGGTATACTTGCAATACTTTGTCCAAACGCAATTAAATAATTTAAAAAATTTTACTGCTCAAAATGTGAATAATTCATTTCAATTCAAATTAAATTAAATGGCTTGGTTTTCATACACAAATAAGATCTTTTCTACATATTGGCTTCGCATATAATCACACAAATAAGTCCGTTCCTGCACATTTTATGTTTGCTTTGTATTCAGTTTAAAACACCCGTTGATTTTGATCACACGGCGGGAAGAAGTGTAGTTCCAAAGATTACTTTATTCTAGAAGCGGGACTGGCGCTTACATGTACCGGTACACTTGTCCTTTTGCCACCATCTAGTATTATTTGACTGGATCTATTTTTTTTTCTTAATTTCTTAATTTATTTTTCTTTTTTTCTTAAATTTTTGAAGAAAAGTTTTGTGTGCATATAAATAGTTTTACTTAAAGTAAAGTAAAGTTTAGTTTTTTTTAATATCTAATGCTGAACATTAGTTATATGTTATTACTAAAATTTATTTTTTCTTAAAATCATGTCAAGCTGTTTTTCAAAGGTATGTCTTTGTTTTATACAGTATTGACTATTTTGTCATAATAATCTCAAAATATATAAATTCTGCATAAAAGACTGGTCAGAGAGCCTTACGAAAAAAAATAAAATTTAGTGCTTGTGTTTTTATGGAATTAATTTTTTATTTCATTGATTTACTGAAGTTCGCATTTTTTTGTGCATGCATTTGGCTTAAGGCTTCGTCACAGACTCCGTATTTGTAAGAAATTGATGCCACAATATTGGATGACTGGCCACACAGGCCTTATCCTCAAGTCCTTACTCCGTAGAAGTTGACCAACCTTAAGGTGAACTAGTGGTATAGAGGTAAGGTGTCAGACTTCTGTGCTGAGGTCCGGGGCTCAATCCTCGGTTCCGGCGCAGATTTATCTGATTGCCGAGCCCTTCCTTCACCTCTTGACAAAACGTGTATTAATCCCAACTTGTGAATGTGTGGAATGCCAAGCCTCCACCGTGGTTCGGACTCCATGTTAATCTGTAGGTCCTCCATTTAGCTCACAATCACCCTACCATTACACACTAGCATAAGTGTGTATAACCTGGATGGGTAGTAAGACGCGGTGCTAATAATAATAACTTTCTACGGACTACCAATCACAGCCGAGTAAATATGTGCATGTGCATTGAAATTAAAGAACAAATAGCAGTGAGAGGATCCATCGCTATGGAAACATATACAAACTGAAAAAATGGCTACACGTGGAGCTATTTCATAAACATTTTTATAAAAATATAAACACCTTGAGAAGAGCGGCTTCTAGGAAAATGTTTTCTGATAAATACCAGGCTCTCAGAAATATTAGCTTTGCTTTTGTAGGTTCAACACCCCTATTATTAAAAATATTAAAAGTGCTTGTTTTGTTTTCATCCAAAATACTAGTACATTCGTTTTGCATTTTCAGGTTATTGCAAACATTTATTTTAAGTTTGATAGTTAAAATTGAAATATAAATATATTTCTTTTGATTGTACTTAACCTAAATTTTAGTATAGGCCTATACTGTAAGTTTTCTCAACAAAGTTGTTTTTTGTTTCTTTATTTCTTAGATTATTATCAGCTGACTGCTTGACGCGCACTTCTTGCTGTAGACAATTTCGTGTCAAATTTTTTTTATTGGACGAAGTCTCTTACTATCTTATTGGTTGAAACGGTCACGTGATTACAGATATTAACTCTGTAATCACGAGTAGAATTTATTATGAACCAGGAACACTGAGTCTCTTACTACCTTATTGGTTGAAACGGTCACGTGATTACAGATATTAACTCTGTAATCACGAGTAGAATTTATTATGAACCAGGTACACTGAGTACCGACTACGGATCTACGGATATGGAGTCTCTGTTGGGGCCTTTATAGGTACTATTTCTATTGTTACAGATTGCATCTGACCTTGGCCTGATGTGGAGCACACCTCTTCAGGTGGGTTCTTTAGTTGTTTTTCCGCTACATATTAGTGGGGCCTACATATTTGGGTTCTTCACTTGGATTAATTTTTCTAATGAAAAAGGTATGAGGAAGGTAAAATTTAAATGGAAATTACATCCACAATTACTTGGAGGAAGAGTGCAAAAACATTTTAAGGTAAAACTGTACCGTGGCTCTAGATAACTCTAGAGACCTCGGATACGTAAACAGGGAAGACATAGATAAACATCACATAAAAGCAAAGGATAAAGATTTATATAAATATTTAATGTGGCAAGTTTAACAATATATAGGTTAAATAAATTACAAGCACACTCCAGTTTGCCAGATTAGGCCAGTTAAGAAACCTGACATTACTTTGATCTAATACGAGTGAGCTAGTGGCCTCTTCCTAATAGTTCATTCGGCATAAGTGCCGCAATTAATGCACAACAGACAAATCCCTGTTAATGCTTGATATGGGCTGCCCCATTCTAACAAACATGTTGCATCAGTTATGATACAATAACATCTATATAAATGAGCTACATGATAGAATAGCAAGATAATTAGTTGCAACTATTTACTTCTAAATAATATAGGGACAATTTAGTGAGACAAGTCAGCTACCCTACAATTAGGAAAAGGACTACTCATACTAGTGAAGCTAGCTTAAACTTTCTCATCCAATCTACAAGGGCGATTAAAAGGTGAGAGTTCATTCTGGACACACATGTCCCGGTAGGATTACAAATGAAAGTTCCAATTCAGGGTTCAAGGCCTGGGGAGCAACCAATTGGTCTCAACCAGGCTCAAGGAGATCAGACCCATGAGGGCCGGCGATCAAAACATGGGGGTGGGGGGTAGAAACGACCCCTCAACAAGATTATATCTAAGGTGAATAGAAAATGCGAGCCATGCCAGATGGGCATAAAGACCCACGAGTTGAGCACCACAGCAAAAGGTGAACAACATTTACCAAATTATACAACAAATGTGAGCCATGCCAGATGGGTATAAAGACCCATGAGTTGAACACCAAGGGCGAACAACAGTAATGGCGTGAGGCGCGCCCAAAATAACTAGGAAAGCCGACCAATGCCTAATAAGGTATGCCATCAGGCCTGGAACATCCTAAACAGCCCCTTTCATGCCTGGAGGCCCTGCAGACTACAACATGGTCATGCAGGCCTTGGAGTGAGACACTTTAGCTAAGCTGCTGGTATAAAGGACCAAACATACGGGGTGATGTGAAACTTCACCTTTGGTAAGCACAGAGTGCCATGAAAGCTAAAACTACCTAACCTAAAATAAGCTCATTAGAGCTACTAATTATCTCCAGTATTTGGAGACTACATCTAAGACCTACAACAAGGCTATCATAGCCGCCTACTCCCTAGCAACATTAAAGTATAACGTTACAGCAGGCTATTTCCACTGGTCAAGCCAGTCCGTCGGCACTATTGTCGTGTCCACCGTAGTGCAGAGATTACGTCTTGAACATAGGCACGTGCAGCGTGTTGAATCCTGGGTTGGCTGATGTAATAATGTGCTCTTGCCCCGCGAACCCTGGCGTTTTATAGCGGCTGAGTTAAGCGAACTATTTAGGAGAGGAGAAGGGGGAATGACGTCCCACGACGCCCAAATCGGCACGTACACTAGCACCGCGAGCAGGCGCGCTACACAAGATCTCAGTCAGTTGGCCAGAAAGCTCGGAGCAGTCTAGTGCCCCATCGCCGGCCGAGGGACAAGTAGAGTTCGTCAGAGGGAGCCATTCTCGTTCGGTGAAGTTGTCAAGGTGTGGTATGTAACAAATACATGTGCAGAAATAAGTACATATTTAGAAGTCTATATCTATTTTACATCGAGAAAAGTTGTTCTTGGGAGTTTGATTTAAGTTGTACGGGCTTGACTGGTTAGCCCGCTACAAAACCACCCTCAGTATACTAAACTGGGATTCAAACCTCAAGATCTCCTTCATCAGCAATCCAGTCTACATGAGATTGACATGTTAGACCAGGTGTGTCAAACTCGTTTGATCATAAAGGCCACATGGAAATGAAAAATACTATTGAGGGGGCCACATTAAAAAAAATATCAATATTTTAATATTTTTAAGTAAAAAGAATTGAATTCCAACTTAATACCTTATCATTACAAAAAAAAAAGTGTAGGATCCTCTATAAAATAATAAGAAAGACCCTATATTTTCTAGCAGAAATTAAAAATCTTTATATATACAGGCTTCCAAAATAGCATGTCTTGCTCCTTATATTTTTCTTTCTATGGAAAAAGTCTTATGTATTCACTTTCAATCATTTTGTGTATATTCACCATGGTATTTGTATTGTAACATAAACTTTTATCTCTGATAACTTAGTAATTGGTAGCCTCTTCACTTTTGTAAACATGTGGTGAACTGAAGACAGTAGAATACTAATAGACAGGGATAGAAAATCTACTAGATCTATTTTCACATACTGTTATTCATACGCCAACACATGTGATCTGCAGCTATCACTTTTGATAGACAGTGTCAATAGGTACCTTTAAAATAACATTAACATTATAGAAAAATTGTTTCCTACAGAACAATGTATATTTTTAAAAGGCTCTTCATACGGTAACTGGACTTTATCAATGTAATGAATGTTCTTGGCTCACTTACAAATTTCAATGAAATGTTGTTAATTCTAGCTGCTAATAATGTATTTATGAAAATTTAAGCAAAAGCTTACTAATTTTTTTTATAGTATTGGCTACTATTTTTTTAAATATTGACTACCAGTACTACTTTTTTTTTACAAAATAATGTTAGACTATTTTTATGTGAACATCTAGTTCTTATTCAAATTTCAAATAGATTTGATCCAAAACAACAAAACAAAGCTTTTTGTGCCTTGTAAAGTTTACTTTTTTTTTTCTAAATCTTCACACAAGTGTAAATTATTATTTCTTGACAAAGGATTCATGTCACACTGTTATTTATTGGTGTGTGTGTGTGATATCTTTTCTCATCAAATATATGCTTTTAGACCTTTGAATGAGAATAGGCCATACCAAAGACAATAACAAAATTTCATATTTTTACATAAAGCCCATTTTCTTATTGTAGTAGTTTAGAATTTAGATGATGTCAAACTAATTATAAAATGCAATAAGGCTCACACTCTTAATAAGATAAGATAGTGGACTTTACATAATATTATTTCTATGAAATTGTTATCTAAACTGATAAAAAAAACTCCTTTGCAAAGTGCTACCAGATTAATTTTATTTATCAGTCCGACACCCAACTGCAAAAATGGCTTAAGTCTTGAATCAACATTTTAAAGTTGATTTTGGTTTCTATAGTTTCAAGTTTTCTTGTCAGATTTTGTTTGTATTTTGCGTCAAATATCAATTCCCAGATAGTAATTTCCAGCTGTCAACATTTTTAATACAATATTTCATTCTTTGAAGTTGTGACATTAAAGTGGTGACAACAAATAGGAATTTATGAGAAACATCCAAAATCGCATGTTTATAATTTTGATGTTTGCTGTGAAATGAAAATATAATGTGGGATGAAATTAAGCACGGCCAAGTGTGAAGGGATGGTAATGTTGCTACCTACATTTATTTGAACAAAACAGTTTTAAAATTTAAATTTTGAATTCAATCTATACAATTTACTTAAAACATTCATACCATTTAAAGAGAAGAATCAATCATGGCTACCATGAAATAATTTTGTTTGATTCCTTTATTACTAGAATTGGGTCGAGTCCACTATTTTTTGAATCCGAATATCTAATCCAAATCTCCAATTTACCTACAATTTAAAATTTCGAATTCAAATTTTGGAAAAAATTATGAACATAAGACAAAATATAAATATAATCAAATAATATAAAATACAAATAGTAACTAAATGTTAACATTCTTTCTTATAATCCATTCATTATAATATTCATACATTCAGTTAAGTGTTAAATTACTGGTCTGGGGCCTGGTTGTTAAGTTCATTCTATATTTATAACTGATTCTGAACCACAAATAATCATTATTAGAGTTCTAAAACAAATTTAATTTGAAAAATTGATTTTTTTTTCTTTTTTTAAGGATTTGAGTCTCGAATTAAAGATTTTTTTGAAGTCTCAAATCTCCTTAAGGATTTGAGGATCCCAGTCCTATTTCATAGATTTTAATTATTGGCGACATCCAATTAATATCTGATTTAGAGTTGTATATTTTATTTCCGACATAATTATTCATTGATAGCACAACAAATAAACCCAGTATTAAGAAGCAAGCCCAGGATGAACTTTGCTATCTTACCACTAGACCAAGGCTGAAGGTCAGCACAGCTAACACTTTAACAAGGTTTCAGAGGATTGGGATCATTCCTGTGAAACAAAAACGGGACGGGGTTATGCTCATAAAGAGTAGAATATTGAATAAAAAGTTTTATTACACAAAAATATTGAATGTACAATAATTATTCACAGAGCCCACAAAAAACTTTTAGGTTGATTTAGAGGGGGGACTGCATTTAATCATGTTCATACCATGAGTATATTTCAGACAAAATTACTTTACGCAACAAATTAAAAAAAAAAAAATTGCAAAAATTTAGGCTTTTAACTTTCAAAAATGTAAAATAATTTAGGAGTATGCAACATATGTATGCTGCAACCAACAAGCACACAGAACAATAACTAACGCTACAGAATGGACTTCTGACACAATTGTTGCCAACACGTATTTTTTCCTTTTCTTCGAATATTTCATTGACTATAATTTTACACTCTTTATACAACGACAAATTGTCTATCTCGATCAATGCGTCTCTACTGATGGTTACACAAAAGACTAATACCTACAATAGAAGCCATTGGTGCAAATTTTACTATAGGTTATGATCGACCAATATTTATAAGGATATTTTAAAGTTTCTATAAAAAAGGTATGAAAATGTCATTTTTACTAAAACGATGCACAAATGTCATTTGTACTAAAACAAGACCTGGACATAGCAAAATAACTCCGTAACATCCACATTCAAAACAGAACTTATATCAGCGTATTTATGAAACTAAAGTGAAGTTTTACCCAAATCTCAAGTTATGAGTGGTTGGAATGAAATTATTGCTAACCAATATCATAAAAGCCCTACCCAAAAGGGGTGTTTAACTGATTCAACCCCCATCCTTCCCCACCTTAAAAATATTATTAATCATGTAGTTTTGTACGGCTACAAAATGACTTGGCTAGTAGTTTTTTTTTGGCACCACGTTTTACTACCTGTTTGGATTATACACCAGTGTTCTACTAATATATTAGGGGGTGTTCAAGTATTATGTAAGCACCTTAGGGGGTGGATGGGTTCTGAGCTTTGCTTTTTTTTTTTGACAAGGAGGGAGAGGGATCAGAACAATGCTTACGTAAGACAAAGAAAGATGGGCACAATTGAGGGAGGGCCATCGCAAGCGCTTGGACTTTGGGCAACGTCGGGAAGCAATGAAGATGCTGAGTGGCTAAACAAGGAAGAAGGAAAAAGCCTATAGAAGTAAGCCAAAGCTTGAGTGACCTAGGCCTCCCTCCCCTCCCCCCCAAATAGAAATATAATAATTGGAAGTGTTGAGACATAGATTCAAGGACCTTGGTCATTGTATTAAATGGAGCTTAGGGTGTTTTGTTTTATAAATACAATATTCCTGTATTCACTAATAATACATTTTTTAATAACTTTAATTAAGAGTAAATTAATAAAGGTGACCTTGCGGTCTAGGGGTAAGGTGTCAGGCTTTTGTGTTGGGGGTCTGGGGTTCAATCCTCGGTCCCGGCACATATTTATCTGATTTCCAAATCCTTCCTTCACCTCTGACAAGACGTGTATTAATCACAACTTGTGAATGTGAGGAATGCCAGGCCTCCACCGTGGTTCGGATTCCACGTTAAACTGTAGGTCCTCCATTTCATCTCACAATCATCCTACAGTTACACATTAGCGTAAGTGCGTATAACCCGAACGGGTAGTAAGATGCAGTGCTAATAATAATAAAAATAATAAAATAAAAATAAATAAATAATTAATAATAAAAATAAATTAGTAAAATAATAATAATAAATAAAAATAAATTATTATTAATAATAATAATAATAATAATAATAATAATAATGATGATGATGATAATGATTATAATAATGTGAAGTAAAGTAAAGCAAAGGGAAAAAAAAAATCAACAATTTATAAATTGCAGAGGTGACCTGGTGGTCTAGGGGTAAGGTGTCAGACTTCTGTGCTGAGGGTCCGGGGTTCAATCCTCGGTCCCGGCACAGATTTATCTGAATACCAAACCCTTCCTTCACCTCTGACAAGATGTGTATTAATCACAACTTGTGAATGTGAGGAATGCCAGGCCTTCACTGTGGTTTGGATTCCACGTTAAACTGTAGGTCCTCCATTTCATCTCACAATCACCCTACCATTGCACATTAGCGTAAGTGCGTATAACTCGAACGGGTAGTAAGACGAGGTGCTAATAATAATAATAATAATAATATAAATTGCATGAATTTTTAATTTTTTTTATCATCGCTTGCTACCTGTTCGAGATATAGGCAAAATTGTATGAAAAAAAAGATTATTCCTGTGAAAATGGCCAAAAATGTGCTTACATAATACTTGAACGCTCCCTTAAGGATGAGAAATGTTGAATTTAGAGGGAGTGTACCGATATTTGCATGAAGGGAGAGTGGAAAATCACTTAGGAAACAACACTCTATACACTTGACCAGGATTCAAACCCTGATCTCCCTGTCATTTTTCTAAAACAACTGACCTCAAGAAATATTTGAACATTATTAATTTTAAAGTCTGAAACCTTCTCTCATTTGATAGCACTTTTTGCCTAGTGAGCTAAGGGTACCAGGCTCAACTCCCAGCAACTTCTACAAATATATCATTGCTGAAATTGGGGCATCCTCTTGAATAATAATAATAATAATAATAATAATAATAATAATAATAATAATAATAATAATAATAATAATAATGATGATAATGATAATAATGATAATAATAATAATAATAATAATAATAATAATAATAATAATAATAATAATAATAATAATATAAATAAATTTTTTTACTGGTTGCAGGCATAGTGTTTTTCATGAATAATCTTTAAAAGGTTGGCATCGTGTAAGTTAGTATTTTATTCAACAAACATGCAAGATGTTTTATAATCTTAATGATTTATACTTGGATTATATATATAATCCCTCCTATGAACTGAATACAAAACATTAATGTTTCCTGGCAATATGAATTTGCTACAGATGAGCCACAACCATTCTTGAACAAGTGGTCTTTTGCTGTGTAGGACTAGTTACTTAATCAATCTTATCTATTGATGGAGGATTAACTTGATAACCCAGAGGTCTGCTTACCCATCAAGCAACTTTTCAGTAACTCTTAATGCAAGTAGGACTTATGTACATCACTGAGTGAATAGAAAGGGGATGCTCACATTTTATTCATATTAGCAAGCCCCTACCATGGAATATCCAGAAATGTATCTAGGATGTTAAGGGAAGTGATCCTGTATGCACACATACACATACACAACCACGAGTGTATTTACCTGAAGTCCTTCAACAGAAGATGATGAGCAATTAAATTTTTTTTTTATAGGCTATGCTTTTTGAAGAAATTTAAGTTTATAGGTCAGGATTCAAACCAAAGTCTTTTCAAAAGGTGACACCCTGGCTTCCACCATGAGGCTTTCCAGAGCGAGGCATGGGAAAGGTGGGGTGTTTTAGGGGATCAAACTCTCTTCTGCTGAAAGTATAATTAGTAATGTATTTTGATACTACCAATATACTTAGCACCGCGTCTTACTACCCGTTCGGGCTATACGCTTAAGTACTAATTACACTAATGGTTTAGGAATTGGGAGGGTTGAATTTAGAGGAAGTGAACCCGCATTTGCGTGGGGAAAGAGTGGAAAACCATTTAGGAAAATCCACCCTCACTTCACCCAACCTAGATTCAAACGTTGATCTCCCCGTCCTCGGCAGTCGAGCTCAACACGACTGGCGCGTTAGCTAACTATGCCACTGAGGCAGGTCCCTTGATACTACCCCCTCGAAATTTAGGCAAGTGGTTTATTTGAGTATCCAACACCTTATCTCAGTCGGTAGCATGTTTCCCTACTGAGCTAATGGTCCTGGGGTCGATTTCCGGCATGGACGAAAAATTAATCATTGAGGGAAATGTGGGTTTACCCTTTCACAGTGATGAATTAACAGTCGGGGACTGGATGCTGTGCCTGTCCTAGTCTTAAGTTAGATTGTAAGGCATATGAAGCTATAACAGGCCTAGTAAACTGGTAGTGGAAAATATATGGCTTAAATAAAAAATTGACCAAGGAAATAGGCTTGAACAGTAATGGACGGAAAAGTTTATTGGAGTCTTATAAAATCCACAACACTTACAACCCCAATTGTGTTAAAACACCTTTAATTATATCAAGATGCATTTGATATATTAAAAATAAATCCTTTATATTTCCTTTAGTGGGACTTCACCATGATTCACCCCAAATATAAAATCCCCCTTTATGTATAAATAATTCAAAACTAAATATAATTAAGATCTTTTACCTTTTTACCTGTGGTGGGTGGTCTTATCGAGATTTGCTCAGAGTGTAAGTTATTTGATGGACCAACATTTAGAGTATTCTTCTCCTTAGTAGTCTGTGTGTGTGTTTGAGAGAATTGTGGGCTGGGGCAACCATCTGCACCTTTATGATTTTAGTCCACTTAGTACAAATTGAATGAACCAACAGAATATTGCAAAATTGGCCTTGCTACTTCAGGATCTAACATTGTCTACAGCTGATCTATCATGTGAATTTGGTGGGAGTTATGGGATCAAAGAAAGGGTAGTTAAAACAAATATTATAATAAAGGACATGAATAAATGAATCAAATGATAAGTTATTTAATATAATGGAAGTAACATTTTAAAAGAGGAGTAAATAGGTCTGAGTTACTTCTAAAGTTAGCTGAAAGATACAGATTTAAAAAAATAACTTAAGACTATAAATTGGGGGAATCTTTTTGAAAATTGGTAAATATCGGTGACAGTTTGAGTCTGACTAAACTATGAGGAAGTTGAATGAGGCAGAGCAAAATTGTAATTCAGGTGGTTATTACCGAAGCATTTAATTGGAACTGTAAGAACCTTATTGTTCTATGGTTTTCTTTATTGGTAATATTGACTTTGTAGTAATTATCTGGCATAAAACTATTAATTAAGGTTTTAAGAATAAATATTTAAAATACACATTTTGGTTTTATGATTTTACTAAGAAGTTAAACTAAAAAACGTCAAAGTAAGCTCAGAAATTTTGAGTTATCTGAAATTTTAGAGCTAAAAAAAAATGTGGAGTTGAGTTTTAACAAATACCAAAACTTGACTCAAACTTAAATTATTGAGACCTTGCACACACTATTGAAAAGTGCTGAGTTTGATTTCTGATGGGTGCACATGATAATCGATTATTCTCGATTTTAACTGTCTAACACCATCACTTTAATAATGCTTACAACCTTAACTAAATAGTATTAATTTATAGTAAGGTTAAATCTTTGTTTTTACTCCCTTTTCCTTATTTTATATATATTTTTCTTCTATGACGACGACATGTTTCGGTAATTTTACACCATCTTCGAGTCTTATTTGTATTAAAGATGATTGATTTTACTTCATACTATTGTAAAATTTGTGAAATTTTATGGTTTTATTTGAAATAATTTTTAATGAGCTGATCAACCTGATCATATTTAACTAGGATATGATCTCACTAATAGTTATTCCAAATAAAACCATAAAATTTCACAAACTTTCCAATAGTATGAAGTAAAATCAATCATCTTTAATACAAATAAGACTTGAAAATGGTGTAAAATCACCGAAACATGTCGTCGTCACAGAAGGAAAATATATATAGAATAAGGAAAAGGGAATAAAAACGATGATTTAACCTTACCATCAATTATTACTACTCCTTATCAAATAAACATTAACATTATTAGAAATAAATAGTCTTAATTGCCGCCAACATTGTTGCTTCTTCCAGGTGGTGAGGGAAGACTGTCGTGGTCGACTCATCTTCCCCCCAGACCTTCCCAAGGAAAGAGGATGCAAAGCGCAGATTTTCGCCTCCCTTTCAATGGCTGTGTCACTTTTAGGTAAGACAGTTTATATTTAACCTCAACTGGTATTGTGGAATTATAGTATTATTTTAAAACTTAACTCAAGTTAGACTATTCAAAGTATCCTACTATGTACACACACACACACACATGCACGCACACACGCACGCATGCACGCACACACACGCACACATGCACGCACACATGCACACGCACACGCACACGCGCGCACACGCACACACACACCACTTATAATTTGCTTTATGAGTGTCCCACTAGCATAAAAAACCTAATATTTTCCAAGAATTTTGACTAATTTTGATCCAGCTTTTCATAAAAAAGAATTGTTAGTTTGTAAAGATCTTTTTAGATTTTAATAAAGCCCTATTGGTAAGTTGAACAAAACCATGGTGAGATGTCATGTCAAAATCAACATTATTTTGTTTTGTTGGACTTACTCTAGTAAAAAAATAATTCTTTGATTGATAAGACTCATTGATATTTTGTGTATCCCTGGACATCGCATACCATAGTTTGGGAAAATACTGTTCCTTTTTGAAACCCTTCAATTTTACTTCCATCATTAAGGAATACTTTTAAGGTACATCCTGATTTTGGTAGGAAGAACATCTGGTAGTTCTGTTTTTTTTTACATTACATCCATTACTGTTTCCAGCCTATAGCCTGGATCAGTTTGATAGTTACTAGAGTTACTAAAATAATTTTTATATATTCATACTCCAAGTCATGTTGTCTTCAACTATCATGTTATTATCAGCTGTCACTTTTAATATATATTATTAATACTTATAATTATAAATTAACACAAATAATATAGTAACATTTTATCAATGTTGGCCGCATATAAATGTTTGAATTTTCTAAACTTTTTTTTTAGTACTGCCTGTTTGATTATACGCTTGCTTATTTACTAATTACGCTTATGGTTTTTTGAGGGATGGGGAAGATAGTTATAGGAAGTTTATCTGCATTTTTGTGGAGGGAGGTGGAAAACCATTTTAGAAAAAACACCCTCATTACACTTGACTGGGATTCGAACCTCAATCTCCTCGTCATCAGTAGTCTAGTCTATTGCAAGAGTAGTGCATTAGATCATGCGGCCACCAAAGCAGGTTTCTAAATTGTTCTTCCAACTAAAATCGGGGTAATGCCTAATGCCTAAAAATGAATAAGGTAGAAGGCTCTACTTATTCTGCTCATGTTGATAGTAGGAAAAGTTTATGAAGTTTTGTTAGCCACTAAACCTCCTTTTTGAAATTTTTCTTGAAAGCCTTAATCAACGTAGTTGTTTAAAATAAAACAGAAAATTATGAATGTGTCCTAGATTTATTTAGCTTCATCTACTTTTTCTTACTGCTAATCTAACCATTTAGTGCATAAGCAGTAATTCAAATTAATGTCGTAAAGCACCTGACCAATCTTAACGTTAGATTAATAAATAACATAACTGACCATTGCTCAGATTTTAATTAGCATTATTCACTTAAAGTAGTTAATAGTTAATACTAAAAATAATTGGATGGTACTGTCATTAATCATAGTTCAAATATCAGTTAATTGTAAGAGATATTTATGTGTTTTATCATCGCATTTTACTACCTGTTTGGGCTATACTCCTCTATACTAATTACAATAATGTGCTAGGGACAAGGAAGGTTGAATTTAGAGGGAGTGTACTCAAACTTGTGTGGAAAAACTACCCTCAGTACATACAACTGTGATTGAACCTCGATCTTTCTGTCATCTGTAAGACATTGCTATCACTAATGTACTGAAAGGAAAAAACTCTCCCGTATAAAATTGTTTACTGGAATAACCAAAGTGACATACCATGTATTGTATTTGGTTTATTTACGTTTCAGGAAGCGGCTATTTACATTATGTATTGACTGCTCCTAGCAATATATGGGAATCATGTTTCTATGTTGGTGAGTTATCATTTTATTAGTTTATCATGAATTTATGTCAGTACCTTAAATATTCTCACTCTTAATTAATGTGCTAATTACACCATAATCCTGCTCATTCATATTGAGACTATTCAAATTGGTCTAGCTATAATACTTTGAAACAGGCGGTTATTGAACATTACTCACTTGGGTGTGCTATCTGTAAACTTAATTACGCTGTTAATTGTTTGATCATGGTGCAAAGTGTTTTGAAATAATGTGATTTCAATTGTAAACAACATAACACTTTATTTATGGTAGTTATTAAACACATTGGTGTGACTTGCTATTCCCGTAACAAACTATTTGACGCATTATCAATACAGTTTGTGTCCTTATTATAGACATTCCTCTTACACACGTTATGACTTTGATAAACTTCATATTATTCTGGAGCCAACACACCTACATGTTGGTGTGATGGTTTTCGACGGATATCAGATCCATATATCTAAACACACCTGCTTTGCTTGGTTCCTTTGTTCATATAACCTTTACTTATATCTTTACCAATCAGAGTGGTTGAAGCAGTTAGCAGCTAGTTATTTTTACTATAACAGTTGAAGACATTTCTAAGAAGCCGCTTTGTGACATAAATGACTGCTCCTATGACCTTGAGAGGTCCCATGTATGTCATATACATAGAAAGAAGTTGCAGGACAAGATATTAAAAGTAAGAAACATTTAAATTTTCTCTTCAAACTAACATTTAACATCGTTAAAAAATATTTGGAAACTAATTTATATAAAAGGGCTTAGTTCTAAAAAGGAGTTGGAAAAAATCATTACAATTTATTTCAATAGTTTGTTTTATAACTTTTTAAATTGGAAAATTATTTATCAAAATACATACAGGGCTTTTATAATTAAATAATATCCTTGAAACTATTCTCACTTTCACTCAGCACTTTACACTCAGCTAAAAAAAATTATAGTTTATTGATTCTTGATCAATAAACATTACTTATAAGCTGTGCCGAAATTCTTTGAATCATCACAATCTCTTGTTTGTTGATTTCTAATCCAATGTATTTTTCTTATGTTTTAGGTATAAGTTTCCCAAGCTGTTTTGTGGTCTTTATTTTGGGCCACTTTTTTATTCGTTTATGGAAAATGTTTGAGGAATTTTTCCACCTACGAGCCAGGTATGAAGGCAGTGTAGTGCAGATACTCAAAGAGACCTTCCAATGCAACACTATCACCTACATATGCAGCGGCTGTGCGCTTTTCTTAATGCCGGTAACACAGGAAACTTTACTAATGTGAATTAACACTTTTTGGATGTGATGTTGGACAATTTTTTTTTGTAATATTTATTTTGAATATATTTTTGGTGAAAATACAGAAGTAACTTTTAAACGATCATTGAATAATGATCCTGAGCACAGGATGATTCTTGGATAGCTCAGGGGTAGAGAGAGCATCTATGCGCTTAGCCAAAGGTCCTGGATTCAATCTTTGTGTCCGGGTGTTATTTTTCACTTATTTCTAATTTAATAGAAAAAACCCAAATACAAACTATATTAGCCTTTTAAATGGTTAATATTTTGCGATTTAACTTTATTATATTGATTTTAGGAATGGGACCCTCAGATCACTTGAATCCCTAAGGATATTCGAGATAATTTCAGATTTTAGACTCCAATCCTTAAAAATAATGTTTTTTTTCTCAATTTTTCAAATGCAATTTGTTTTAGAGCTCTAATACTGTTTCAAGGTGATTCAGAACCAATTATAATTATAGGATGAACCAGACCCCAGATCAGTAATCTAACACTTAACTGAACTTATGAATATTCTAATGAATGCATTATAAAAAAAGAATGGTAACATCTAGTTACTATTTTCTATTATTTTACAATATTTATATTTCCTCTTACGTTCATAATTTTTTTTCCAAGATTCGGATTTGAGATTCAGGATTAGAAGTTAAATTGGCGATTCGGATTCGTAAAATAGTGGATTCGACCCAACTCTAAAACAGATACAAACTATATCAGCCTTATAAATGGTCAATATTTTCTGGCGTAACTCTTTTACATTGATTTAAAATTGCACTTTTGACAAAGTCCACTGCCATGAACAGTAAAATTTGTGTTATCTGGCACCTTCAAGAAGCATGGCTGGTCCTTGGGAAACTCCTGAATCGTAGGATATGCGTCGGCCTCTTCAACAGAATACATTTTCTCATTGCCAATTTCTTTGTCATGAGGATTTGTTAGTAAGGATTTTTACATCCAAGGTTTTGTTTCTTAATGTTATTAATTAAGCTGTCATCAGTTACGATATGCCCACTACTAAGAGAAATGTGTGGGCATTTTGAATTCTTAGGATCTATGCTGGATATTGCCATTTGATGTAATAGTGAAATGTAACGGGCCTCTTAAGTCACTTTTTGGTTAATAGACCTTTGTGAATCAGCCAGTGCCGGATATTGTATCTTTTACTGTACAGACAGTGATAATTAAGCATGAGTTATTGCTAATTTTGTCATCTTAAAGTTGAATAGGTAAACACACCCACACACTAGAGTGCACTTTATAGTATTTTGTAAGAAATTCTATTATATTCATCACCTCAATTTATGCCATAAAACATACTTGCATTTATTTTTATTATTTTATCCGACACCTTAGCACAGTTGATAGCGTGTATACCACTGAGGAAAAAAAAGAGTCCCAGGCTCTATTCTCGACATGGTTGAACAATTATTTATTATTGGTAAAGTTGGGATTTCTTCTTTTGAAGTGATGAATTAAATAAAGGAGGGGAGGGTGGGGTAGATGTTGTGTTTGTTCTAGATTTACGTTAGTATATAATACATATGCTAATATAATCAGTTGGTTCAGAAAGTGCATGTCAAATAACTTAAATAAAAACTACTGTATTTGCCTGAATATAATGCAAGGTATTTTTCCTTAAAAGGTCCTCCCAAAAAACTGTACTCATTTTGTGTACACAGCCTAACATTTTTCACTGAAAAAACACCACTCCGGCGGATTCCTTAAACTCAAGGTCAAAAAAGTGAAGAGAGGATTTCAACCCTCCACTGTCAATGGACTTGTAATTCAGTATGTCAGTGTTAGTTGGGTAATCTGTGCTTTGCTAAAAAATCACTCTCTGGCAGATTTATAAGTGAGTGTGTGTATTGAAAAGAAGGCTTCCTCAGCGTCTCAAACAAGTGCATGAGAAGAAACTCTGATATGAATTTTAAATTAAAAGCAATACACGAGTTGCAACAAGCAAATAGCATGCAGCCTGCTAACAACTTTGGTGTTTTCGAGGTTAATACACAACTTTGAAGAAAAGTTTAGGAGTGCCTGCTGATACAAAAAAAGGCGTTCAAAGGGCCTAATAAAACTTTCATACTTTTAATCTTTTACCTTGAGGTATATTCAAGACCTTCTATCTTGAGTGTGGAATTCCTTCAAAGCTTAAGACTCGTATCGTGTGCAAGGCTGAACTATATTTGGGCCATTACGATCAGGATTTTTTTTTTATGTTTGACACAATGAAAATAAAAGTTTAATTTAGCTAGCTCCTATAGAAAAAATTTGTACATACTGTTATTTAATCTAAGTAGCATCAAGAAAACATCTCAAATAATAAAATATTTTCCTCTAATACATTAGTAGACAATAGCTATGAAAGTTCTATTTCATTACTGGTACTGTGGCCTAGTTAGCAAAACGTGCTAGTTTAGTGTTGAGCTAGATTTCTGAGGAAGGTGAGATCGAGGTTCGAATCTCGCTCGGGTGAACTGGGATGGTTTTCCACTTGCCCTCCAAGCAAATGCGAGTTCACTTCCTCTATATTCAACCTCCCCTATTCCTAACCCATTAGCTTAGCCTAAACGGATAGTAAGACGCTGTACTAAGTATAAAGCACAGGTACTTTATATTTTCCCACCTACCCTATTCTTTACAATTTATTCCCATGCATCTCTTAAGTCTAAAGTTCACACTATAGTTATGCTTATTATCACAAGATATCAGAGATAAATTATCTAGAAAGTAAAAAAAAAAAGCAAGAATAATTTTCAATTTTGTACGACTTAAAAATGCAGGTCTAAAAATATACTGAAAAGTATCAACTATGGGTTACATTGTGTTTCAGCCCACTTTTAGTCACAAATATTTGTAAATTTGCGTTCTTAATACACTCTCATGTTTTCTATATATATATCATGAAATGCAGTGTTGAATATATGTAGCTAATGATTTAATTTAATTTTTGACAGTGGTTTTGGCATGTTTATGGCAACTTTTACAAGTATATTTTCAAGTATGAGTCTCCTCTTCTGTGCGTTCTATGCACAGCATTTTGCTTCGCTCACGTGATCAAAATGGTGAGTAATTAATTCACATCACAGGACTACTTTAATTCTGTGCACAACTTGTGAATGTGAGGAATGCCAGGCCTCCACCGTGGTTCGGATCCCACGTTAAACTGTAGGTCCTCCATTTCATCTCACAATCACCCTACCATTACACATTAGCGTAAGTGCGTATAACCCGAACGGGTAGTAAGACGCGGTGCTAATAATAATAATAATAATAATAATAATTTAATTCTGTGTAGGGGGTGTTGGAATGTGTGATTTTTGATTACAAATAATTTTTAATCAAACATTGAAAATATCTAATATGAATAATTTTGAACTCAAATCAATAATAAAATCTTTGTACAACTAGATACTACTTACTGGAAAATCAAGCTATTTTAAAAATAGTCATAAATATTTGAACAAAGTCAAATGAAGGATATTCTCACTGAAATTCAAAACTTTATATGAAAAAAAAAATCCCCAAAAAATTCCTTCATTCCTTAACCCTTTGATGTACTTTGATGAGCAGAGCTCGCACATTGTGTTCTTGCTTATACTTAATAGATGGCAGGAGCTGTATGAATAAAACTTGGCGAATTTATTCCTTATATTTCAAACAAACATTTTGTTTATTTTTTGTGTATTTTTTCTTAGTTTTTTTTTTCTTATTTCTTTCATGAATTGCAGGTGTTACTGCCATTGACGAAAGGAGTGTTATAAATAGAACTTGCACTTTTATTCATTATATTTCAAACAAAACTTTCACATAGGTTTTTTTTATACAAAGAGGTGTTACTCAATTATTAGTACAGTCAAGCTATGAAATGGTGTCAACTAGTAAACAGAAAGTTTCTCGGCCTAAAAACTGGCTAACTGACGAAGAAATGACACAAATACTTTGTGATTCTGACAATGAAAATGATTTAGTAGATACTATCAATAATGAGGATGTAGATTTTTCTGATGATTATGATAGTGAAATGTAGATCTAACTGAAGGTGTCAGCAATAATAACATAGATAGGTCTTCTGAAAGTGATAGCTCCTTTAAAAATAGTGATTCAGACAATCAAATAAATGTAAATACGGATGAAAAAGATAAAGGGGGGAGGGGGGATATAAACTGAAGGATTATGGGGTAAATAATATAAGTGGGAGGGGAGTGAAATAAGTAAAATAAAGTGATAGGAGAGAAAGAGAGATAAATAAAGGCTGAAGGGAAATGCTAGGAGAGAGGGGCGATAGTGGAGGTAGATTGAGGGGAAATGGGAGGAAGAAAGAGGTAAAGTGGGAGGTGAGGAAGAATGTAAACGAGATGAGGAGGGAGGAGAAAAAATTATTATTTAGCATGACATAACAATGCTGTTCAGGACATTGAAATTGCCAATATATTATAGAAGTTATATAAGTTAAACTAAACTTGTGCATAAAGTATTTTGACGTGAATTTAAATGGTGATCCTGGTATAAAACATAGCCAGGCTAAATGTTAAGCTAAGGGGTTAAGTAAGCTCTTCCTGTGAATACTAATACAGTGGAGCGTCGTTAATCCGGATCGATCGGGACCGGGACCCATCCGGATTACTGAATTGTCCGGATTTTCAAATGTGCTTTCAATAACTGTATACATACGTAATGTATTGACTAGAGGATACATGACGCTTGGGAGTCTACTGTATTGCAAAATAGAGGCTGAAGGGTTCGAAAAATACAGTACACAAAATATTTTAATAAAGTATATTGAATAAGAACATGTACATTATGTAATTTAGATTAGTAACTCTACAATACTTTTTAGAAAAAAAAAGAATCTACAGTAATTGATGGAACTTACTGGGTAAGGACTCTTAATTGTTTTTTGTACAAGACTTGACCTGCTCTCACCAGCGATCCGGATTTGCAACGCTCCGGATTTTTGACGTCCGGATTTCCGACGCTCTACTGTACTTTAAACCTGATTGAAAATAAAAATTCAATCCAACTTTTTAGATTATTGAAATTAGTTATTTAGCAAAATCTTGCCATACAGATGATGTGAATAAAAATAAATAACAAGTAAACAAAAGTTATTAACGGTTCCACTTTTATTTTATAATATACCACCATATTAAACACTAATAGCTCCAAAAAGGTTGAAATAGATGTATTACTACAAGTCTGCATAAAACGCTAATGCCACTAATGAGGATCTGAAAAAGGCCATAGACCCCCTTCCCTTAAAAATGGATCTAAATACACATTCAGAAAATTTTGTGTACTACCTATATCTTTAATACAAAATTGTCTACCCTTGTAAACCTAATATCGACCTTTTTTACTTGTCAAAATTTACAAATGAAGACTTTAATAGCAATGCGATTACTTGAAGATGTGCAACCGCTAATAAAAACTTCAATTTTTTTCCAACCGGAAGTCTTTTTAATTTTTTAAACAAAAATAAAAAAAATATTTTTTTTTACTGAAATCCGAAAAAGGGTTTACGTAATTATGGCGCACTTTGCTAGTTTACTTTATTGCAGTGCAAATTTATTACATTCACATGGGCATAACATAAAAACAATCTTTACAATCAATTATATCCTTTTCATGCAAAAATTAATGGTAAGTTCATGAAGAAAATTGAAATTAATTCAAAGTGTGTAACTTAAAAGTGATATTTAGTAACTACTCAAATGTAAAAAGTTAATGAAAAGGGTGCTGTTGTTTTGCTTGATTAAGAAGTTGGAATTGTTGAGTAGTCTTCAACAGTACAGCGCACATGTCATCTTTGACATTCAATCTATTTTTATTTTTTATTTTGATGGCACCAAGTGATGAATACCCTACCTGTTGAATAGACAAGAAACTTTGTAATTGAATCCAAGCTTTGATCTACAATTTGTAATTTTTGTCTTCGACTCACGAACCCCCTGAATCTCATCCATGGACCCCCTAGAGGTCCATGGACCCCAGTTTAAGAACCCCTGGTCTAAGGCGTCACTCTCGCCATAGACTAGACTGCCGGTGATGGGGAGATTGAGGCCCAGTCTTCGGGCCAGATGTATTGAGGGTGGTTTTCCCTAAATGGATTTTCACTCTTTTCATACAAATGTGGATACATTTCTTATAAATTCTATCTTATTAATAACCACCCCATTTGTGTAAGTAAACATATGGATAGTTCTTAGATTAGTGGAAAGACGTGTTTCACAAATGTAAAATTAATAAAAGTAATATTATTTTAATTAAATGAAATAAAGTACACCTAGTTATATATTCCAGGAGGAAAGCCCCTTAAACAGGACACTGCAGCTTGTTCAACTAGGAGGTCTGGACTATGGTAGCGGGATGGCATACAGCTTCTTCTACGGCTACCTCCAGTTTATGCTGCCAAACAAGGGAGACAGCAACAAAGGTACCTATTTTAAGGTACAATTCCCTCGGCGCGTCTACAACCGGCGACTGGACTGGTTTCCATAATTTGTTATGTGGCCAGTTCCTTCGAGGCGACCACAACTGGTGACCTGAATGTGTGTCCAGCGTCTCTACATTGCGTCTGCGTCCACACTGCTTCTAGAGCAATGTGGACGCAGACGCACCACTGAGCAAGTGTTTGTTTTAGTAGAGTTGTATTTAGTTTTTTCATAATTGCTTGCCGACACAGGAAATATATAGGTGTTTACAACAAATACTTAAAAAAAAAAAATAGTGGTTCATAGGAACCGTGTATTCAAGGAAATCTTAGGTCCCAGTCGGTATACGCTTACAGTGATAATAATTAAGGTAGTGCTTACAATTTAAGGACATTTAAATATTAAGGGGGGGGGGGGGCGGGTCCTCAGTTCGTGTCACAGTTTTATGGGGCAGGTTTTGAAAATGGTCCAAGATTTCTCCATAGAAGAGGAAAAAATTTAATTGCAGAGGTGGCAAAGCACCCATCAATTTTTGACATATCTTCACCAGTGTACCGGGACCAACATGTGAAGGGCAACACATGGAAAGAGATCCCAGGAATATTTGGTTGATCAAGTTATTATTTTTATCGATACCATTTCAAAAAACAAATAACACGACACATGAAATAAAACACAGTTGAAAAACTTGAGAAATGATCTGTACTTCACATATACAATTACCGACGACTGGCGACCAAGAGACCGCGTCTCTAGGGACAACAAGATGCACCGAGGGAATCCTACCTTTACTAAGATTTTGCTATGCACATTTTTATTTTAGGAAATATTGTACGTGTCTGGGATCCCTTTATCTGGAGGGTATTTTGATTACCTGTTTATTGCTAGCCATACTTGACATATACAAGTTAATAAAATTGTGAAAATTATTTTTCGACATTACACTTATACTATTTCTAAAATTATACCTTTAGAACATATATTATGATTTTACTTTGACATGCTTTCTATTTTTACTTCCTAAAAATTATTTATTCTTTTGACAAAACTTTGATTGCTATTTTGATATATTTGTTAAGTTACAATTTTTAATTTTTATAGAATTTTATTTGATCAATTTTAACCTTGAATATATTTTATGTAAATGTATATGTTTACTATTGTCTTTTCTTAAGATATTTCGTTAACTATTTAACAATAAATAGATGCCTGGAACATAAAAACATTTTAAACAATTTTTATAGCTAATCCACACAGTTACATCTACTTATTAAGATTTTTGGTTCCTAAATAAAAAAAAGTTTAGTTCTTTGATTTATTTAGCGTGTATTGATTCAAAATTTTCAATTTTAATCAAATCTGGATGATTACTAGCTTAAATCAATTACAAAACACAAATATTACATTTGAATTTTCTTTTTAATATAATCGGGATCAAACATTTTATAGTGAGACTGTTTCATATCAAATCTGAATAGAATTTTTTAAATTATATAATTTTTTGATTAAAATCAGATATAAATATGGCCTTATGTTTTACCAGAAATGTTATGAAGAATTTGTTGATTATAATTGAATATAATCATGAACAATTATTTTAGTTTAAAAAAAGTTAAATTACTCTAAAGTTTAACTTTGGTGTAAGAATTTTGAATTAAATTTGGTTGAATTTGAATCCGAAATCTTTTTAGATATAAAATTTCTAATTCGATTCAAATATTTCAAATAATAAGATTTGTATAGTAAGATAGTGTAGAAACACTGTACAATAATGTAAAGTAATTGATCGTGAAGAAAGCCAACCTGAAAGGATAGTTAGGTTAGGCCTATATAGAAAAACACACTTCTTTCTTCGTTTCTTCTCTTCTTAAACTATTGCACTGCATTACACTTCACACATTGTTGAATTTTCGGAGATGTTCCTTTATCATTATAAGAGACACATTAAAAACAAACAAACAAGATAGGCTATAGAACTACATGTTTATAGAATGATTTGAAATATGTAACTTATATTAATATTTGAAATTTTATAGTTTTGCACAGATTTACTTAAATTATATAGAGCCACCTTACATCCATATTAAATGGGTCCTTAAATAAATAGTCCGACATCTTAGCTCAGTGGGTAGTGTTCCTGCCTACTGAGCAAAGGGTCCTGGGTTTGATTCTTGGCATGGTCGAAAATTTATCATTGATGTAATTATGGGTTTACCCTTTCACATTGATGAATTAACAGCCAGGGACTGAATTTGTGCCTGTTCTAGTCTTAAGTTGGATTATAAGGTATATGAAGCTACAACTGGCCTAGCACTTAACCGGTAGTGGAAGATATGTAGCTTTAATAAAAAACTGACCCAGGCTACAGGCTGGAAACAGTAATGGATGAAAAAAAACTAACTTAAATAAATAAAAACGTTGTGTTGACCACATGACACCCCCTATAACCACAAATGTTGGCACCATCTTTGCTAACATGGGGCGGCCACTCAGTCGGTATAGCTTGCTCGTGCATTAACGCCATAAAGTTTTTTTAAAACTTTTAATTTTTTTTTTTTAGATTAATAGAGATGTTTAAAAATCCCATATTTAGTTCAAGAAAGAGTGAGAAAAATATAAACACATCGATTGAAAATGAAGATCAAGTAAAAATACTATTCTGATATTTGTTAAATTTTAGACACATTTACTTTTTAGAATTTTTTTTTTATAAATAAAAATATTGTTTGAGTTCCACACATCCCTAATAGCTGTAGTAACGCCTAAAAGTAAATATTAATTTCAGGACTAAAGGAAAAAATTCAAGATTATATAAGCCACCATAAGCTAAATGAATCATTGTTCCCTGTTAAGAGGCTCTTCATATTAATTCCATCGTCTGGTTATATAGCCACATGTCTAACAAAGATGGATAGCAAAATGTGTTTGGAGGAAGCCACGGTAAGTACTAACTCCATCGTTTGGTTACATAGTCATGTGTTTAGAATAGGAACCCCACTAATCCTTGAGGTTATTTGAGATTTGAGCCTCAAATCCTTAAAAAAAATTATTTTCTTTTTTTCAAGTTAAAAGTTTTGGAGCTCTAATACTGCTTATTGGTGGTTCAGAACCAATATATTAAAGGATTAACTTTAACAACCAGGCCACAGACCAATAATTTAACACTTGAATGAATGTATTAATGTTATAATGAATGAATTATAAGAAATAAGCTAAACATTTAGTTACTATTTGTATTTTATATTCCATCATATATATATATTTCCTGCAGATAACCTGAACAATTAGTAAAGCAAGGCGATAAAAAAAAGATTCCTCTTATGTTCATAATATTTTCAAGATTCTTATTCTTTTCATTGTAAAAGCCATATTGTGTTCGTTCCTTTTATATGTTTCTATCCACCTCTCTTATACTTTAATCTTACGAGATATGAAAACAGTATAGAAACACTGTAAAATAAGGTAATGAAAGTGGGCAGTGCAATAGGTGTGTGTTTTTAGTGTGCTTTATTCTGAATTAACACATCAAGGTTTTCTCAAACGACCGAGTGAACAGGGGGTGTTTTTCTACCCAAAATACTGTGTTGGCTCGAATATAGTACAGCCTCGCACATAATACGACCCTAAAATTTAAAGGTGTACAACATGAAAAATAGAAGGTCTTGAATATACCTTGAGTTAAAATCTTAACAAATTTAACACAGTTTTATTAGGCCCTCTGAATGCTTTTCTTGATGCGCAGGCACGACTAAACATTTCTTCATTTTTCCTCCAATGTCGTATATTAGCAATTGCTCTTAGTTAAAAATCCATATCATAGCTTCTTCTCATTCCCATGTTTACTTGAGATGCAGTGGAAGTCTTCTTTTCAACATGAACACTCACTTGTAGATCTGCCATGGATTCTTTTTTAATGATTCCGCTGATCTGTCAGTATAGTTACAACATGCTACAAAATATACCTCTGAATGAATATACTTTTTTTTTCCTCAAAGAAAAATGTTAAGCTGCTCATAAAAATGAGTATATTTTCAGAAATACATTTTTAGGAGAAAAACGTTGTACTATATTTGAACCAATACAGTATAGTCTTTAATCCTTACTTCAGTTGCTTTAATGCCAGCTGTATGACACTAAAGAACAATATTAACACTAAGGATGTCAAACTCGATTCCTCAATACCATCAATTCCTACTGGTATTGAAAGAACTGTGAATCAATCTTAGTATCACAATTTTTGATACCTTGATTCTTATTTCTCAAATCCCAACAAATGGAAGCTATAGGATTCTAACAAAAGGACAGAATTCAGAATTAGGGGATTTTACATTTTGGTCATTATTTGTTATTTTGCAGTTTCACTTTAGTACTGGCATTATACACATATAATCAACATTACCTTTGGGTTCTAGTAATCTTGCACAAATCAAACACTGCCGTTTTGTTGAAGTATTTTGTTTATTATTTTTATATGTTGATCTTTCAAATACATCATATTATGGTATATAAATAAATAAATAATATTTAATGTAATATTGGATGCATGGAAAAGGATTTAAATCCTAAATATTGAGGAATCAGAGTCTAGAAAAACAGCAATCATTATATCTCATATTAAACCGGCTTTGTCATAGAGTGGTCAAAGCCCCTGGCTGCTGACCTAAGAGGTCCCAGGTTCAATTCCTAGCGGGAACCAGGGGATTTTTTTCTTGAAAGGGGAATAATTCCCATGGTCACCAGAGTTTGGTAGATTAGGCTTTAATTAGGATAAGGTTTTCATTGGCTTCACGCTATCATTGCCCCCTTATCTCATCGGGATATGGAAAAAGCCCCCACGAAAAGTATGTTCAAACATTCCCTGGAAAATGGTACATTAGTACTGCCTAATCTTTCTGCACACTGAACTACAGATTGATGTAGCCCAGATATGCCATTATTATTATCTCATACTAAAACAAATTAATTTCAGATCCTTCACTCAAGATAATCATGGGACCCAAAAATACTTAATGACCTTTACTTCTTTCTATATTTATAAGCAGCTACTCTTTGTTTACCTTGACCTTTCATGATTCCACTACATGGTGTAGCTTATTTGTCATATTGTAATTTGTCATGGTAATACTGATACCTTTGTTATCTTTCAGGGTACCTAAACATAATGATCATCTGATTTGTCAAATCACTCGATTCAAATTATGTTTTGATTATAAATGTTTTCAGAGCTTGGATGAAGAAAACCGCAATGTCGCGGGTGTTCAGGCGCGCTCCTATAAAAATTCTATATACAAGATAAGGAGTCCAGACAACACAGAGCTAGTATATTTAGCTGTTGAAGGTGCCACCCCGGTAAAGACATATTACAATGTCATGAGACAGGATCCACAGAAAGGAGGTTAACATTTTGTTCTTTTTAATTTTTTTGTGTTTTTATTTAAATGTTAAGTTTTCCGCCCCCATTTTATCAGAAATTAACCTTTTAATGTAATCCATTTACATATTTCTTTATTCAATATGAGATTAATCCCATATTGTAAGGCTAGACCAGATAGAAGAAATTAAGATATTCTCATTAGTTCATACTGTTTGAAAGTCAGATTTATTGTCATGCGCACTTAAGATAGTTTGTGGACAATACATGGTTCTAATGATACCATTTAGTCGCACAAAACGAATGTTTAGTGTAAGACAAAATAAAACCCTTGTTGGTAAAAAGAATTAGGTCTAGTATGACAGGGTAAGAAAATAATTTTGAGAAAGTTATACTTAAGTTTAGCTTCCCCCTAGTCGCGCTGAACTCTTAGCAGTTTGTGTGTGTGTTTTCCCCCAGTTTGAAGTTTTGTAATACAAGACATGTAAGTAAAATGTTTCCAAAGAGGACAACAACCTTTATTGATAGTGTGTTAAATACCCAAGAGTATTTAGGGTGTAATGATGACTGGATAGAACTAGCTCAAGATAGGAATAGGTGGCTTACTTTTGTAAGTGCAGCAATGAACATTTGAGTTCCTAATTCTGTAGAGTAAGTTTTCAATCCTCCTTTCATGTACCTTCTTCCAAATATAACAAAATATCTCAAATAATGGAAAAACAATTTCCTTAAAGAGATAAATTGTACTATATTTGGAAGAAGGTATAGGAAAGGTGGAAAGAAACATATAAAAGGGATGAACACTTTAATAACTAGTATTATTAAAAAAAACTTTTTACTATGACTGAAAACCGAATGGTGATGTATTGTTGTTGGCTCATCAAAGTAGTTCCTTTTAAATTATTAACATTATCTTGTTACTATAGTTTATGGTAACAAATATTATGATTCGATTTATTAAGAGCCAAATTATGTATATATTTTTGGTTTTTGCAGAACTCTTCAAGAAATACCAAAAGGAAATATCATTGAGGTTTTTCCAAACCCTTGTGGACATAATAAAAAATGACAAGGATTGTTGTGACTTGTGTGAAATTGTCTACTATAAAGGTTTGTGCAAGCTCCAAGTCCACTGAAAAAAAAAGAAAGTTTTTTCTGCACTTTCTTAGTTGCCTAAACTACATATTAGGGCTCTGCGAGTACTTGTATTCCGAGCTTCGAGCCGATCTCGTTGCTTAAGCTTGAGATTGAGATCGAAAGTTTTGTATGCTCATCATTTTCGAGCTTCTACTTGATGTACTTAATAATCAATTTTTAAAGCGCAATTATAAGCATATTCTATTTAATTGATATAATATCAGCATTTCCACTTATAAATCATTCGGTTACTTAACAAATTGTTAAAAATTAGTTTCAATTTTCACATTAATAACATAATAGAGCTTTAAAACCACTTTTGACAGGTAAATTTATTCACTATGGTCGGCCATTTTGGATTATACTTGATTGAAGTTTACTTTTATTGCCATGACAAAGTAATGGAAATAAAAATAGCTAAAAAGATTACTAAATAATTGAATGATTCTTTTTACTATTTTTACCTTGTCCCTTTCTAAAATAATAATGTTAAATTAAAAATGTAATATCAAGAATATATTATTATATTAAATGTTTTCAAACTTAAGATATTTAAAACTCATATTAATTAATACGTTTAGCTACAAAACTAGCTCTAGTTTAGTTACTATTTAGTTATAGAATTATTTTGGTTAACCTGTTTAAAGTCAATGTCGATCTTATTTATTGCACTACATATTTTACCAAACTCCACCACATTTATATTAAAAAAGCATTTACTATTTCATATTGTTTGCTAAAAATATTATTTTAGTCATATTATTGTTAATTTTAAAGTATCAGCATCAACTTTTTTAAGCATTAAAAATTGAATTGAAGTAAATTTCTCATTAAATAATGTCTAACGAGAGTTTGTACAACGTGCATGTCTAACTGCCTATAGAGGAATGGAAATGGAACAGAAGACGTGATCATGCTCGATTACACTAAGGAATAATAAATAAAATACAAAACACTTAACAATTATAATTGTTTATGATTCTTGCATTTTCTTATAAGGGTAAATTAAGTTACTGAAGCAAATTTTGGGGAAATATTAGCTTATTAAAACAAAAATTTTATTAACTTTCTATCAAGACAGTGTAGAAACACACTACACTAATTTAAAGTGATAGTGAAGGAAGCCAACCTGAAAGGATAGTTAGATTAGGCCTAGATATAAACAAACACACTTCTCTATTTTCTCTCTACACTTTTAAACTTTCCCCTTCTTCAAACTTTCACAGTTACACATTGTTTTTAATTTTCGGAAATATTTATTTTTCATATGAAGAGACATTAATCAAAAAGTAAAATTCACGAAAATTCAAACTAATGTGCAATTATGGAAGTTTTGAAGAAATGCAAAGTGTAAAAGCTTAGGAAGACATGAAGAGCGAAGTATGTTTGTTTCTATCTAGGCCTAACCTAACTGTCCTTTCAGGTTGGCTTCCTTCACTATCCGTTACTTTATATACACTGTCTTGTTATACATTTACAAGCCATCATGTAATTATTAATTTTATTAACTTTTTTTATAATTGTTAGTGTAATTTTAATGTCCTTAAAGACATGAGTGTTGAAACAATTTTAATTGTCTTTTTATTAGATTTTTATTTTAGTGTTCAAGGCCGTAGTCAAGGGGGGTTTTGGGGGTTCAAACCCCCCTGAAATTTTATAAACAAAGTATATATGGCTTTATTCATGGTTCAAACAATATCAAAATTAAGGTACAAATACAAATTAAGGGGCTGTGTTACCATAACAATCACTTCAGAGATCTTCTAGAGGTGTTTAAATATATAGATTTTTCTTAGCCTCTGGTAGTTAGGGGGTTATGTTGCCTTATAAAAATAAAAACACTTCAGATAGCTTCTAGAACTGTTTAGCATTTAAAAAAATTTCTAGCCTCTGTCAATTGGGGGATTTGCCCACCAAACCCCCCGTGAAATTATTGGCTGGCTACGGCCTTGTTAGTGTTGTTCTTATTTTTAAGTTGTGTTTTATAAGTGTTATTTATAATTTGAAAACTGATTTCCATTGTTTAAATAAAGAGTAAATACCTTTGAAAAAAAAAAGTTAATGTTATGAATATACTCGAACCCGACTCAAACTCGGGAGCTTTTAGAAATACTCGACTCAAGTTTGACTCGAATGAAAAAGCCCAAGCTCGCAGACCCCTACTACATATGTTCATTACTGTTTTTAAAAATCTTTCTTTGAATTAAAAATTGAGCGGAATAGTGTTTGTTCAACGTATCATTCCCCCATTTTCCCTTTTTGACAAAGGCAATAAATGCCAAAATGTTCAAAATATAAAAACTTTATTTGTGTTCCAATGTGTCCGACTTTTTCTACTATGAACAACAGAAAGGAAGTGCATTGTAGTCCACCCACATTCAGAAAGGAAGTGCATTGTAGTCCACCCACATTCTTTCTTCTTTCCTTTTCACTCATGAGTTTATTTTTCCTTTTTTTTTTCCACTCAATTTCCTTGTATTATAATCCTATGTTTATTTGTGGCAGACTCGGATAAAAATGGCCAGCCTCTGGATTTGTCTGACATTTTGAAGACCAAGCTTCAAGAGATCAAAGAAAGGCATCAACCAGCAGTCATTGAGAGTCTACGTGTTAACATTAATATGACTGAAACACAACCAGAAAGTGTTCAACTTTTGGAGTCACCAACCCGACATGCTTGAGGTGATTTAGGAGTTATTTTACATATGTCTAAACTTTTACTGATATTTATTTATATTTTAATATACCATAATATGAAGTTTTATGACATTACATAAAAATGTTCATTATTTCATGCACATTATAATATAAATAAAAATCTCGGCCATTTTCTAAATGCTGACTAACAACAGTTAAGTGAGACTAGTGCCTTTGGAAAACATCAAGAAAAAATGTATATTCTAGATAATAATTAACAATATTAACAACCTAATTTTGTCTTATATTTCATTTTGTGTTGTGCACATTTTGTTATGTTTTGCTAGATTATTTAAGATGCAAACAAAGTTTCGTCAATATTAGTAATTAAAACACAAAAGTAAAAAAAAAAAAAGAATGAAAAGGGAATTTGACCTAGATTTTAGGATGTTACAATATACTCTCTTGATTCAAGTACCATACTATTGAATCTCTTTAAGGAGGAGTGTGATACATTTCTATGCACTCCCCTAAAAGAGGAAACAAATAATTTAAAAATCAAATGTTATAAAATAACTTGTCCTGGTTATTTGATACATTATTTGTCACAATTTTAATCTTTTCCTCAAAACTGCTTATATTTAATTATTCACTGATGCATGGTGGTGACTTACATTTCCTTTCATTTCAGCTGTCGGATGGATTCAATCAAGAGGGAAGATACACTAACTATTTGAGGTTTTTTTTATGAAGACTGAAAAAAAAGTGAGATATAACTACTACTACTCCGACAACATGGTTATATATTTAAGTGATCTTATATTTAATATCTTTGTATATTTTTTATTTAACCAAAATTAAGCATTTATTTTTAAATGTGTATTAAATATAGCACTTTATTTGTCACACTTAAAAAATTAATACAAAAAAATGCCATATTGCAAATGTGAAACTATCAGTGTACAATCATGACAATTTGTAGAATAGTTGGTAGAATAAAGAATGAAGACACAAGTTTGAACAGGCAACTGCAGAATCCAAGCCTAATCCTTTTTTTGAATCAAGAAACAGGCAACAACAGAATCTAAGTGACTGTGATCAACCTACAACCTTGCTACTCTAGTCCAGCCTGTGTTTTACTCTCTTTTGCTGAAGAAGGAAACTCATGTAGATAATTATTTGTTTTGTTCTATTTTAATTGTGAACTTTGATGCCTACATTGGTAAGTTTGTAGGCCTTACTTACCCTTCTAACTTCCTTTCATTGTTTAATTAAATAGGTTTTATTTTGTAATGTTTAACTAATTCTGCTTCAATCTCTTACTTAATTCTAGTATATTTCTGTAAAGCCCAGAACTCACTGCACAATTATTTATTGTACAAGATATTAGTCACATTGATTGCACATATTTTTTACCCAGAGACTTGTCACACAAGACACGATCGCATCCAATATTTGAACAATATGATGTCTTATATGCTCTTTTTATGGTTAAATAAGTAATGATTATATTTAAAAAAATGAAATTTACTATAAATAAATTCCTAGAGGCTATAAATATGAATGAAAGATTATTTACAAATTGTATATATTTCTTTTAAAAAAAAGTCAAAAACCTCTAGATTATGGGCTCAATCTCCTTCAATCTCCTTTAATTTATATTGACTTTGACCAAATATTTAGCTGTTAAAAAATACAATTCATTAAAAAGTGTCAAGCAGACCAATCTTGTACCTTGTTGGATGTTCACATAGCCCGTTCTTGTGGCCACATCTTGTGCAAAAAATTGTGTTGTGTGTATCAGGCTCAAGACTTAAGTTTTAATTTTAAAATTTTGTAATTGTTTATTAGTGATATTGTTTAGCTTTTATTTTGAGCTTCATGTTATTTTTTATTCAAGTTATATAGTTTCTGTTAGCAGCTTGCTAGGCCTGTAATAGTTTCATATGCCTTTATAATCTTTCTTGAGACTAGGGCAGGCACAGCATCCAGTCCCTGGCCATTAATTTATCACTATGTAAGGGTAAACCAAAATTTCACCAATGATAACTTTACGGCCATGCCGGGAATCAAACCCGGGACCCTTAGCTCAGTAGACAGACATTCTATCAACTGAGTCAAGGTGTTGGATAATATATTATGCTACTATTTTAAGTATATGCATATCTTGTTTTTTTATATATGACCTTATCTTTATTGGTAAAATATGTAACAATTTATAGAATATATTTTTATTGAATTGTCTAATCAAAGCTAAAAACTGTGTTGAATACACATGAAAAACTGGAGTCTACATATTATTAAGATATTACTGTTAATGTATCTTACTGGGGTTGTGCGAGAACCACTTTTTCACTTCAAGACAATATTGAGACGAGAAGATGAAACAATATAAAAATGCTAGAATGAGATGAGAAAACTTACTTTAAAAGTACAATAATGTACATTATATTTATTAAAGTATATATTAGGACTCTGCGTACTCGGATTTCGAGCTTCGAGCCGAGCTTGTCCTTTAAGCTCAAGATCAAGATTGAAAACTTTGTAGGCTCGTTATTTTCAAGCTTTCACTTGATGTAATGTAATGTAATAATCAATTTTTAAACACACAATAGTAAGCATAGGCTATTTAATTTAGATAATATTGGTATTTCCACTTAAAAATCATTTGTTTACTTAACAAATTGATAAAATCAATATCAATTTTCACATTACGAATGTAATAGAGCTTTAAAACTACTTTCAACCGGTAAATTTATTCGATATTGTCGTCCATTTTGAATTATCCTTGATTGAAGTTGTTTATTTGTATTGCCATGATCGAGATATTTTTGAGTCTTACACATCCCTAGTATCTTATTTTCTCATTATTATTTATGTAGAAGTCTTAACTTCAGAACTGCATATTTTTATAAGATTGTGATTTATAGGTTAGTTTTGTATTGATAAAGTTGTCATACAAGTCTTTAATTAAATGAGACATTTGAAGCTAAACAGTTGATATGTTCTTTGTAAAATAACTTATACAATATTTTAAATAATGACTTAGGTTCTATACATTTATGACTAAACTACATATATAGGGAGATACATGAAATCATTGTCGAATCACATCATAACCAAGAGAAAACCACTTTCAAGGGAACCTATATTAGCTTTATTTAAGCATGTATTATATTACTTTATAGAAACATATATCTCAATGAAATGAAAATACCTTAAAAAATAATTGTATTGAAGAATTATAGAAACAAATGAAGGATAAAAAGAACAAGACCTTCACAAGAAACGTAGTTCACACTCTTAACACTGCTGCCATTAGACTAAAAAGTAATTACTTCCTTTGAATGTGCACATGAAGAGGGGGGAGGGCAAATCCCATCTACATGATAAATTTTGAAATGTTCAAACAATATTACATACATACAATTATACATAGTTACCCTAATCACGCCGTTCCCTTACGATGTATGCAAGAAACTGTGCCTATAGCTAAAAAAACTACTATGTATTTAATTCATCCTCACTAACTTTTATCCACACTTCCCTATCCTTACATACGCTCTTCTCTTCAACAACCTCCATACACCGACTCGTACATGCTCTTTTAATCTTAAACGCTCTTAATGTTTTCTTTTTTCACACATTTGTCCACAACATTCAGCCAGTCTTACATGGCCTACTCTTTCCTTTTCATCCACACGTTCTACTTTCATATATTCCCTTCGCCACTCGAGCCACACTTATCCTCTCAACATTTCCGAACCAACTTAAGACACTTTTTTCTCATTGTCCTATTGGATTCCCTTTCAAACTGCAATCCTTCAATACCCATTCATTACTGACTGTATACGGTTTTTACACATAAATTTCTTAGATATCTCATTTTAAACTCATTCACCTTGTTCTTGTGTTTCTCCTGACAAAACACATTTCCTATCCACAAAACAATGTCAGCCTATTTACACTAATATGACAATAATATCCATACAAATATTTCTGTTATACTTACACTGATATTAAGAACTAGAAGATCACTGTCACACTTACATTATAATGTCCTCCCATCTGTGTCTGGGTCTTCCTAATGATCTCTTTCCATTGCATTTATCAGTCAATACCCGGAACATCGTTCTAGATTCTTCCATGCTCACTGCATGCCCATAATCTTCTAGATCTGACTATACTAACAATTTTTTTGTGATTTGTACAAGATATTTAACTCATAGTTATGCTGTTACATGGGGAGGGAATTTTATGCATTTGGAAATCCCGCATTTTTGAAGAAGTGGTTTTATATTTTTAAATATGGTTTCCAATAAACTGTAGGTGAAAGCTATCATCAGTTTAAATTTTAAGTTTAAATTTTTTAGAAAAAATCCAACTACGCTTTACGCCAATATTTGTACGTCTGAGATTAAAGTAAAATGATAGAGACCTAGAACTAGTCATCCTCTATCAAAATAAAGTCATTTTTTGATAGGGTCACAACAAAAAATTTGAAACAAATGCGGGATTGTTTTTTATGGTTAGATATAAGCTACCATACTTTTTTTTTAAACTTCAAATTTAAAGTTTAAACTCTAACTGGTCAAAACTTAAGCCTAAATTTGATTGAAAACTATTTTAAGAAATATCAAACCACTTTTTAAATAATCCAGAATTTCGAAACGGCTGCGACGCTTTCTATCAGTGCTCCCCCAAGTAACACCCTTAACATAAAATTTTCAGGAGGCAATAAAGGAAACATCAATTACTCTCTGTGTATGTGAATGGCAAAATAGTGTATCTATTTTTAATAAATAAATAAAAATACTATCAAATAAAATAGACAAGAAGGAAGTGGGTGTGTTTTTAAAATATCCTCTTAATTGTGTTACATAATTAACATCTGCTTTACAAAATTGTAAGAATTTTGAATATTAATTTTGACCATTTAACCTAATAAGCAGATTAATATAATATTTCTGAACTAAATTTTTTATTTGTACTTTTTGTGGATTATTTTAGTTCCTAAGCTATGTATAACCATATTTTATTGAAATTGTATTGGAAAAGTAAAAATAAAAAATTATATGTATACAACCATCAAACAACCCTCTTTATTGTTCCATCCCAAATTTAGGTAAAATTGAATTCTAACAAAGTACATCTTGCTAAGAACTCTTGATTATACCTATCAATTAATAAACATTGATAAAGAGGACAGAAGGACAAGGAGAATAACCAGAAAAATGCAGCTCTAATAGTTCACAATCAATACAACACCACACAGCAGTCATTTCTTAGGAGCATTAGGCCACTGTTTCTTATCCTGGAGAAGAAGCTTGATGTGTTTTAATTGAGACGGTTTGGGCCTACATTTTTCTAGTGTCTTAGATCTTGTCCATCTATCCTTTCAATATTGATTGAATCCAGCTGTTTGGAGCAATTTTTTAAATTTAATAATACATCTAGATTAAATTAAATACGAAGCTGACAGACCCATTGAAGTAGAGCTAATAAGTAAATACCTTTGAACATGAGACCTTTACTTGAAATCATAATGTCATATAATTGGTCAAGTCAACTATATATAACTAGGAAAACATCTTGGTTTACTTTTGTCAAAAAAATCTAAACACAAAACCTGTTAGATTCTATGTGAAAATAATTTACTCAACATGTGTACCTTTATCATAATTTATTACGTAAAAAAACCTAATGTATACATCAATAGTTGATGTTGCCTGCATCGATGGCCATATGGTCTATGGTCTTAGACTAGACTGCCAATGACAACGAGATTGAAGTTCGAAGCAATAGATGCAAGTACTTTGGTTTTATTTGGCATAAATCCTTTGAAAAATTTATCAAACGTAGGAATTATTTGTCTTTGCATGTGGCTTAGATTAGAATGATAAGCAATTACCGGCAAGTGATGGAATTATTTCAGCAATAGTGCGGTTGAATGCTGCTTCCTGACCAACACTAGAGAGGTTGGAGCATGAGTTTGAACCGTGGTCAAGGGACTCCTTTTCTAATAGATCTGTTGGAAATTATCTCACCTAGAGAATGATGATACTCATTCCTTAAAGTTGTTAATAGCCTTTATGTAAAATGCCTAGGTAAATTTGGAATTGATTAGGTTACATTTAGATTTTTTGTTTACTGATATGCAAAATGAATTGGTTATAACAACTTAATTAAAGGGACTCTGGACTCAGGCCTACTTTTGGGTGGACTGGTGCTCGAATCCTGGTCGGGCACACTAAGGGTGGTATTTCCTAAATAATTTCCCACTCTCCTAATAAAATGAGCGTTAAATACCTCTAAAATGCTTCCTTCCTCATCCCTACCCCATTAAAGTGATTGACGAGGTTGGGGCAAAAAAAAAAAAGATAACCCTAATAGATATAGAGGGGAAATATTCTCTATTTAAACTTCCATGAAGTTCTGAAATACAGTAATTATAAAAAATAAATAAAACATTCGTTGATATTAGCTAACCTCAATGCCTTGACTGACTATAGAACCACTTGTAGTTCAAGAGGTAAGCTACCACAAATCACTGCTAATACACTTTTCCATAATATGAGGATTATCATGTTTTTTATTCGAACTCCCTCAATTATTATATAGGCGTACGCCGTACAACCTAAACAGGTAGTAAGAAGTGGTTGAAAACAAAACTAACAATACGACTGCTACTGTGATATGTGTGTAGATCCCTCGTTTGACAGGCGGTGTCAAACTTAACAGCTCTTGGAAAATGTAACAAACCTTTGTTAATGTACAGTATGTGTGTTTTGGATTTTTATTTTCGTTCTTTCTTTAAAAAGATTCTTCTTGTGTCAATATTACTATAGTAAGGCAGCTATCACGTGACCCACACCAATGTTCGAACGGAATAAACGTCAAGCTTATTTAGTCTGATTTTCCTGTGACCGGGAGGTTGGAATTCAAATCCCGGTTGTGTCAACTATCTACTGAATGTGTTGTCTCCCTAAATTATTTATCACTGTCCACGTAAATGCGAGTAAATTTCTTTTAAAATTAATCCATCCAAATCTCAAATCAGTACTTCTAACTACACTGATGAAATTGTGATGAGGCAGTTAGAATATAGAGGAAATGCATTCACATTTTTGTAGATAATAATAACACTTAGCACGGCGTCTTACTACCCGTTTGGTTTAACGCTTAAATACTAATTACTCTAATGGGCTAGGAATTGGGAAGGTTGAATATATAAAGGAAGTGAACCCACATTTGCGTGAAGGGGGAGTGGAAAAAACCACCTCCAGTTCATCCAAGCGAGATTCGAACCTCGATCTTCCAGTCATCGACAGTCTAGCTCAACATGAAACTAGCGCGTTATATAACTACGCCACCGAGGCGGGTATTTTTTGTGGAGGTAAAGGATAAAACCATTTAAGAAAATCTACCTTCAGTATAGCCAACATGGATCTGAACACTCGACCTCCACATACACCAACAAACTTGAATAGATGAGCTTGACGTTTAGTCTGCGCGCACACTGGTGTGGGTAATCAGCACAATTAAATGCGTATATCCTGAACAGGTAGTAATTAGTCGATGGAACATAGAGAGTCACAATCACTAACTAGCATAACGCTGTCCTAATCAGATTACGTCCCAAATGTTCCTAAGGGGGGTAGATCGTGGGATTGATGACAGGTCACACCCCTCTGTCAGAAACAAGGTATCTTACCACGTGGGGGTGTGTTGATATAGTAATGGGCGGATGTTGCTGACAGACAAGATCATAAAGTCAGGATTTTGTTTGGAACAAACTTGTGGAAAAAAACAAACACATTGTTTTGCGGTCAACATTGCTAGCATGTTTGTCTACTGAGCTAAGGGTTCCAGGTTTGATTCCCAGTATGACCGAAAAATATATCATTGGTGAAATGTGGGCTTACTCTTTCACAGTGATAAGTTAATGACCGGTGGACTGGATGTTGTGTCTGTTCTAGATATAAGCTAGTTTACAAGTCGTGTACTGATATAATTACTAATTAGTCGTTCAGAAAGTACACGTTAAATGTCTCAAATAAATGAAAAAGTACTATTTCATAGATATTGGTATAATCTATTAAAAAAAAGTAAAAAAAGATGAAAGCTGCGCCGGATCACATGACTTGACCAATAAATATGTTAAAAATGTTTTATTAACTTTTGTAATCACGGCCCGGATTTTTATGACATGTCTTCTTTTTTTTTGTACGTCACATACAATGCACACAATGCTCATAATTATCTACGTACGTAGTTTATGGAAACGTTTTCTTATAGGTCGATTTGAGTTATTTTGTATTTTTAGATAATATTTTACTGGTTTATGCCATTTTTGAGTAATTCTTAGACAGGAACAGCTCAAGGGTTTCATGTACTCTAGGTGAGACTTAAAATTTGCACCCTAGTTGTATTCTGTATAATATAAATACATCGCACCCCCGGCGTGACGTAAAATGATAATAATGAGATGCCAAAACACCGGACAAGGAAAAAAAGTGCCCCTTGCCCCTTGCACCCTTTATCAATGTGTGCAAAAATATTATTCCTTTTTCACTTACTTTTTTCTTAATAAATTACGAAGATTTTTATGTGTTATTTATTTATTTAGAAATAATTATTAGCTTATTTAATTTAAATGTTTATTTAAAAAAATACATTTTGTTAGAATACGCCTCTAAAACCTTTGTACCCAGGAAGGCCACTAAATAGGCTAATAAACTAATGGGTTAAGGGGCTAATATCAGGTATTTTTTTATTTATTTTTAGGCGTTTATGTTGAATAGGTATACTTTTAAATGAAAACAAACATTGATGGTTGAAAATCATCTATGAGGAAAACATCGAACCTTCAACATCTATGTTCAATGTATACCTGCTGGACTGGACTATAACCATGTCCCGTTTCCCGTGTCAGGTTGATCCCACCAGTCGATCTCGGTGTAACTGAGCCAACTCTTTTGGTAAAGGACTACACTAGTTAATGTAGTAATAAAACTATTGATCGAATTTACAATTTTTATGAGTAGTTTTTTTGAGCACCGCATCTACTACCCGTACGGGATATGCACCTACTAAATTACTCAAATGTGTGAGAGTGCACCCTTTTGCTATCACTAGGTACATTTCCCCGACACAACGTAGTACCAATACGTCACTACACGGTTTTCGTCATCTCGCTGACAGAGAAAATTCCACTAATCGAGCTTTGATACTCGATTACTATCCCCCGTTATTTGTGTACAAAATAAGACTAATCCACTTGTAAATAAAACACAGTGAGGTTAATTCATCATAATTATATTTATGATTAAATTGATTAACAACAATATTGCAGGACAAACGAAACAGAACACACTTAAACACTTTAATACACTGGCCCACTGGGCACTCAAGAAATGTTTTCTATCTAATACTGTTCTATCTCGTGCGGCGCACTGGTCAGCCCTTTCCTGTTCAACAATCCATGCATCACTGACCTATTCTTATACACTCCACCTCTGACCTCAGTGGGCGCGAAGTGCCATATATCGGCACACATTTCAAATAGTCCTCAAGATGTGACGTAGACGGTACAAGAGGAAGAGTGGAAAATCCTTTTGGGTAAACCACGCTCAGTACAACTGACCAGAATCGAGGCCCGACCTCAATTGCGAGAGTGACGCCTTAAACCATGTGGCCAATGAAGCGGGTATTAATAATTAAAATTATTTTCATATATCAGCAGTTCTTGTAAAATGTGTTCGATGATTAAAACCTTAAAGTAACAAATATATATAGAGTAAATTTTTGTTAAATGTGTTAGGTACCTACAAAAAAGAATAAATGCATAATTTAAACTATTAGCATCCAGAGTGGTTTGAACATTGGAAGTTGGAACTCAAGAAGCTTCTCTGCACTTGAGATCAAGCTATTTCTGTCTTTTATTCCTTTACTTGGGGAAGATAATGACTCATAAATACCTGGCTGGCTACCTTCCTCATCTCAATCTGACAAAGGGGAAGAGTTAGGGAATGATTGACACTCAAGGAACCCCGCCTAAACAGCTTTTACTCCTTCCCTAGCAGTTTACAGAATTTAGACTTCACCCCCCGAGATGATATTTTTTTCGTCATAGACCTCAACTTTATGTTCATCGTGTCGGGAAATGGGGTCTCTAAAATGGTATTCAATCAAACTAAATATAATTTTAAAGTTAACTTGCATACCATGATTTTCTTGCGAATTGACATTTGGACCATCTTTTAGAAAATACAAACATATATTTTAAGGTTAAGATTGATTGAAAGTTTTTTGTTGCGCCTGTTAAGATTATACACATATTTACTAATTAGGCTAGTGAGTTAGGGATGAGGAAAGTTGAATTTAGAGGAAGTACCCGCATTTTCTGGAAGGTAGAGTGGAAAACCAAGTTGAAAACGCCCCTCAGTACGCCCAACCGGGATTTGAACCCAGATCTCTCTGTCATCGGTGGTCTAATATAAAACGTGAGTGGTGCCTTAGACCATGCAGCCACCGAAACAGGTGTCGACATTGATAGCATTTTACTCGTTTATTTATTCTATCAAAAGTTACATCTACAGGTAGACCCTATTACTTGACGTATGAATACGCGAAGGTAGATCTAGTAAAATTTGTATCTGTCAGATATGTCCTTTCGTAATAACGGGATATAGCTTAATGAAACATTATTTTATAATTTCTCAAAAGTAACGAGTGAATTCTCGAAAATGGTATATTTCAAGCTTTGTGAAACAGGCCCCAGTTGCGATGTGTCGCGTGGGCTGTCCAATCACAACCTGACACTAGCCGTTGTCATGGTAACGCTGAACATTTCATTACGTACGCTCTGTCTAGATTCCAATTCCAACATTTTATTTGAAAAGGGTCGTGTCTCTTTCATAAGTTTCACGAATTTTAAAAGTTTAGCTTAGCCGGAAAAGGGTACGTAGGAATATTTTGCATAACCAAGTAAGAACAAGGGCGATATTTTTGGTATCCAATTCATTAGATAAAATTAATAATAAAATAATGATGGCAGCTATGACAAAATAGCCGAAATCATTAGCGAGATAACAACTATACCTCGATTTGATTAAGAATGGACAAACCCGCCTCGGTGGAGTAGTTGGCTAACGCGCCAGTCGTCTTGAGCCAGACCACCGAGGACGGGGAGATCGAGGTTCGAATCTCGGTCGGGTGAACTGGGGGGGGGGTTCCTAAATGGCTTTCCATTCTCCCTCCACGCAAATGCGGGCTCACTTCCTCTAAATTCAACCTTCCCAATTCCTAATCCATTAGTGTAATTAGTACTTAAGCGTATAACCCGAACGGGTAGTAAGACGCGCTGCTAAATAAAAAAAAAGAATGGACAAATTTGATAACCAGAAAAAGTCACTAGATCTATTTTCACGTATCACGTACACAAAATCTTTCATGGCTACCAAAGCGTTTTGTTGAAATAAGATTAAATGATTTAAAAAAAATTACTTGTTAGTATAATTTTCCGGAACAGAGTAATAATAATAATTTTAATAATATAATAAGGAAGTATCATGGTTACTTACTATATGCACTTTATTAAAATATATATTTTCTTGTGCTTCAAATTATATTAGGTCAATTTTCAATGCATTATTTTATTGTCTATTTAAAACTAGTAAATATATAATATTTATGATATAATTAATACCTTAATTTAGTTTGTAGTGTGTCTGTCTACTGAATTTAGTGTCCCAGGCTTAATTCCTGGCATGGTCGATGTATTTCTCTAAAACATCAAACATTACAAAAAATTTTCAATTTTTTAATTTTGAACTCATATGGTCGCAAAAATAGTAGTCCAAAGAAAGGTTAAAGGATCTTTAAATGTATTATTGTATCACCCAAGTGTTTCCTTTGTTAGAGATCAATTGAATAAACAAATAACTAAAAACTATTTGGAATACGTTGTTCTCAATTTACTGAAACAATATTTATTATAATGTCTAGCTTTGGATTCACGCTTGCGCAAGTAAACTGTATGCGCGAGCGTGCATCAAGAAACAAAATTCGAGGAAATCTGTCTAAACAAGTGGTGACGTCCCGGGGTTGTTCACACTGAGTGCAAGTTGAATGTGCAAGCTTGCACAAGTTGATGTACCTACCACCGCGGAGCAAGTAAATTTGTTTTATTCGTGCCCGCTTGTACATTTCATGACGGTTGACCGTTGTGTCGTGAGTCAAGAGGATTATAGCTGTGTCCTTGTGTGTGTCGAGCATCATTCTAAAGTAAAATATTCAAATAGTTTTTTCTTTCTTCTTAAGGAGATCGGGGAAAATGCAGCTATATTCTCCGTATACCTACCTACCCTTAAAACAATCATTCACCCGTTCTTCCCTGAATGGTTCCGAATCCACCATTAAAAACTACACAATTTTCCCATCACAAATGACTGCTCTTCGTCCGATGACTCCATCTTGACAACTCAATTAGGAGTGATTACTTGCACTAGTTGCACTTAGTGTGACCACTTCGTGCACATGCAAGCTGCTTGCGCACCCGATCAAAGTTAGTTTATAAGTCGTATGCTGATATAATCACTAGGTTCAAAAACTACAAGTTAAATACCTCACACACACACACACACACACACACACACACACACACACACACACACACACACACACACACACACACACACACACACACACACACACACACACACACACACACACACACACACATAATGCTGTTATAATCAGTCGGCCCAGAAACTACACGTTAAATACCTCATATATATACATATATATATATATGAGGTATTTAATGTTTAACGTAATCTTTCGGTCCAGAAACTACACGTTAAACACCTCATATATGTATATATATATATATATATATATATATATATATATATATATATATATATATGAGGTTATTTATAAACTAACTTTGATCTGGAACAGACCCAACATCCATTTGGTTGCGTTCACCATATATTAGTTATTTAACGGGTACTCTCTGAACCGACTGATTATAGAAACGTAGCTGCTTGTGCTTAAAGATGGACAACTATCCGACATTAGCGGAGGTGCTTGTGTAAAATATTATATACAGACAATACTGCGGATACGTATCCAACAACGTAGCTAGGTAAGTTTATCAGAAAATACTGAGAGCACGTATCCAATATAGTTACGTATTCTAAACTAGAAATATTGTGGGTACGTATTCGACAAGTGAGTGAAACTGATTGTATACGAGCCATAACACAACAAATAGGTAAAAAAAAACATGTCTCAACGTAGTGGCTATCATAGAAATACGCCATAATTGTTGAGAAATAAGCAGGTATCATTCATAGTCAAACCAAAGTTTCACGTTGTTGGCCATTAGAGATCCACGCCTACTCTCTACAAATTTCTTTTCTCACGACGACGCGCTAACCCCTTGTGCTTAGACAGTACTCAATGCGAAACTGTACAACCGGATCTATAAGCAGCCGTGTTCCGAAACTTTTGCCAACACTTAGGCCTACTGAAGGTTTACAAACCCTGATTTTTATAGCAAGCCCACTTTAAACCTCCAACTTTGATTATAAGTCACTAAAATTTGGTAATATATTTCTCATTTGATTGATTAATTATAAAGTTAATCTAAAGAGTCATAAAATGCTTCCAATAATATTGCCTTATGGATAGTTGTCTAATTGATATTTAGATCATTAATTAAACGGACTAGGAATGTAAATACAATTATTGTAACTTTTTATCTACCATTGTGGCAACGTAAATTTACAATTTTAAAATAATGCGCCTTATTTGAAAATAAAACTGTATCTGGATAAATATTTCAGTTACATTATATATATTTTAAAAATGACACCTGGACACGGGAATCAAACCCAATATGTTTGGGTTTTAGACCATGTTCAATTATCGTGTCCAGGTGCCAGCTTTAATCTATATTTAATTTAATTGAGATATGTATACAGATACGGCTGAATCTATAAATTTCAAATGTGTTTAGTTTATTAAAATTTTATAAAGCTTATGTTTCTTGTAAAACAAAAATACAATATTTAGTAGGTTCTACGAATATATCATCTGGTCGTGGGGGAATTTATAGAGTATATTAAAAAAATCCTAATATACTTTGGTGGACTTGATAATAACATATTTGAAAACATGCATTAAATATGCGAGAAATTCAAGCCGAGTACGTTTTATTTCTCAAAGATTTTCATAAATGATTAAAGAATAAACGCAAATATTTATTGATTCAAGGGTAATTTTTATTAATATTTTACTAGCTATTAAAAGTGAGCAATAATTTTTCAAACACTTTTCAAACGCTTTAAAAAAAGTATCAAATAGAACCCCTAAACACTTGGTATTGGGGGAAGTAAATAAAATGGAACGGGAAAGGTTTGATTCTCTCTTTATCACCACTTCTTACAACTTATTCAGGTTACACGCACACATGATACTTACTCTAAAAGGGTAGGGATGAAGAAGGAAGCATGATAGAGGTAGTCTAGCAATATTTGTAATGAAGGAGATTGGGAAAACATTTAGGGAAAACTACCCTCAGTAGACCCGACCGGGATTCAAACCCCGATCTCCCCGTCATCAGCAGGCCAGTCTAACACAAGTGTGACTCCTTAGACCATCCGGCCACTGTAACATGTAAGGATTTAGTTAATTTATGAAAATACAAACATGTGCTGGTGTAGATTCAGGGGGGGGGGATCAAAGGGTCAGTTTGACCCCCCTGTGATAGCTAGAAAATTAATACAAAAAGCAAAATAAAAAATCAATTTCTAGAAAGAAAATATAACACAGATAAATCATACAATTGTGTAAGAGCTTGCAGGATGTTCACCCCTTACACATGTTTCGTAACACAAGCTTTGACCGGAGTGAAGAGGGTGGAGTGTGTTATTTGCTATTAATGTGATTTGGTTGCTAGTATCGGTATATACAGCATTATAATGTCAAAATGGAAAGGACAGAAAGATTTATTTCAATTTTTTCAAGAAAAATATTCCGGATTAAACAGGAACTGAAATTGTGAGTGTGGTGAAAAATAACGCATCAGTGAACTTGATTTGTGAGTCACCCTTAACCAGTGGATCTAGTTCAAATCCTAAAACATCTATAGTTAGCGTCGGTCTAGATAAATTTGATGTTGGCTTCTTTGTTGGTTTGGGAACACCCTTATTACACTCATTACTCACATCATGTAAAAGTTCTAGTTTCAGTGATCAGACATTGAAACCATAAAGCGCTAGTATCTTAGCATATTAACCCGCGCGCAATTCAAATATTGTAAAGAAGTTTGAACTATTACGTTTTCATTTGATGGTTTTTAGTAATATTGTGAGTATATAAAATAATTTAAAGGACCAAAAAAGGAGCTTATTAGTAAAATATGTACTATCAAATATAATAATTGAGTGATCAAAATGTTAAAAGTATTTAAATTTGTTTGGTTATGCAATAAATATTTTTTTGACCAAATTTATCTCAATATATTGTGTGTGTGTGTGTGTGTGGGGGGGGGGGGGGGGAGGAGCGAGTTTCACTTATTTAGGATTTTTAAAATAGTGGTAATACTACAATGCTTTATTTTAAGTTGAATGCCTTGTTAAAAATACTTATTCATCTTCATTTTAAAATGTTCTTTTATCGTTTACTGGTCTTAATATATAAATGTTTCAAAATGTCATCCTATAGGAGTCAAACACGAATTCTCTCAGATGTCGTAAGATAGTTGATAAAGCTAGTGCCTTACTGCCCTCCAACTCTACTAAAGTAGTTTCCAACCAAGGGATCGCGACCCTATTTGGGGCCATGGTGTGCTTCGGGTGTGGTCACGGACTTGTTGAGTTGATAGCTTTATATTTACTTTGTGAATCCTTTAGATTGACTATAGGAAGGTACAAACTCCAAATTAATAGAAGTGTAAGCAGTTAAAATGACAAACACCCCTTGTGTTCCTTTTAGTTACACAATTCTGACTTAGCTGATTGTGGTAGCCCAGTATTTGGGCGGGTCACACTGATACCATAACATCCAAAATACCCACTGTATTAAATTATTCTCTTTGGAAACATCTTAGGAACATTCGTATAGTCATCCTGTAGGCAATTGATAGTAATTAAAACACGTATTGGTGGACACGTAGGCTTAATGTCACGCTCATTTAGTTTTTTGGGGACGGGAAGGTTGGGATTCAAATTTTAGCTGAGTGTACAGAGGAAGTTATTTCCTAAATGGTTTCCACTTCCTCCTACGAGTAAATAAGGGTACATTTTATTTAAAGTCTACCTACCTATAAACTGTAATTAAATTCGGATAGCCATGGGTGTAGTGAAAAGATGAATGAACACTAGAATTTAAGTTCTTGTAGGTGATTAAGATGTCATGATGGTCCCAGGGACAAAAATTGGGGTCAAATCGTGCGAAAGGTTTGAAACCACTGCTATAACGTAATTTATTTATGGTAATATTTATAATATTATAATATAATACAATATGTCTAAATTCGCCCATCCCCTCCCCTAGTGTACAAAGCTAATTTATGTATAGATAATATAATATATACTCGTATTTAACATTACCAAGCAACTTTAAATGTTTCACATTCATTAGCAGACAATTATTGTAGGTTACCTGTTTATTAAAAATAATATTCTTTTTTTTAAGCTTCTAATTATTTTCTCTAGTCTCCATAATACTATTAATTAATCATTGTTTTGTTTAAAAATTTCAAAATAATGTCTTCAGAAAGATTTTACAAAACACATTTATAATGTATATTTAATCCGATTTTTCTGATTATACTAAAATAATAAATAGTAAAGAAACGATAGTGGTTTAGTGTATTTGATTTAGAAAAAATATTATTACATTTACATTCTACAAGATCAGTTTAAATTTGTTTTAATGTCTATACTAGTTTACAATATAATAATATAAATGATTTGGGTGTGCTTGGGTTGTTTGACAAGCGAGCAACTTGACAATATTACTCCAGCACCACACTAATAAAAGGTTGCCAACCCTTGGCTTAGTACATGCTTCAGATGGATCTTACCCAGATATTATTCTCATTTTGTTTAATCTTTCCGTGACTATTTGGATTAGTGATACATTTTCTACACTAAGGAGATTTAAAACATACATAATATCAAAAATGAACGAGGAACGATTAAATGGTTTAGCAATGTTAAATATGCATCGAATTGCGGAAGTTCTTCCCCAATAAGTTATGGAGAAATTCGCTCACAAGAATAAAAGAAAATGAAATTATTACATCTATAAAATAATAGATAAGTCTGACTGATTATATTTTTGTATTGGTTAGATGGTTATCTATTTGGTTTGTTGTGATTATTATTATTGGGGTAGCTACTTACTATTGACTTACATTATATACTTTTTATGGTTTTCTAGAATTTATTCGTTTGGTTACGCTAAGAACACGCACAATTAAAATAAAACTATAACATTTCTTAATATTGTGAAATATTATTTTAATTATAATATACAGTAAATATATGATATATTATAATAACATATTATATAGTAAGCATATGAAATATAGTAATTATATATTATAATAGCAATCCCGCACGGTGTTGCCCGTGACCCCTTCAAAAATTTGTTGAAAATAGCCTAATTAAAAAGCTAATTAAAAATGTAAAAATCCGGTGTAAGCGGAAAACATTAGTCCAGGATATTATTAGTCTGAATGCAAGAAGGACTCTAGTACAGCATCGGCACGCACTCAAAAGAACGGCATCTCTTTGACACCGAACAGCGGTCTAATAATCTCAATGTTGATTCGGAAATTCGTGTCGATATTAATGCTCTCATTAAACCTCTCACACCTTAGTTATTTACCAACGCCTTCACCACATCAACACAAGTGTTTTTTAATCCCATCTTAAAAAGGAAAAAAGAAAGACAATTAATTAGCACATTATGTCAAAAGTCTTTGAATATTTGAAACACAGGGAGGCTTCTTACTCTGGCACCCTCCATAAATATGATTTAAATTTAAAAACACATACAAATATATAACATTCTAAATTATATTATAATAATTATAGAGTAGTCACATGCCCCTGAAAGTTATTTAAAAAGGCCTTCCTCTGAAATATTTTAAAAATCTAATGCCGTAAGGCTTAAGAATTTATTTAAAGTAGTCTTTAAATTAAAAAAAAAATGGATGCCCTTAAAAGCCCTTTAGAAGTTCAATCTATCCATTAACGACAGTCTTGTCTTATTTTGATACAAACTAACAGTAAATATTGGCATAGTTTTAAGAATTTGTAGCTTCATCCCTGATGCTATCTTCTTGTAAAAGAGAACCTTGACTTTTTGATGTTGGCTGCTCTTCCCAAGGCCTGAATATGAAGTATTTATCCATACTAACAATAAACTAAATACATGCAATTAAATTAATAAACGTCCGAAAAGATACACTAACAAATGACTTTTGATTTGTTCTGACACACACACACACACAACACACACACACTTCCAAAGTGCGGCATTGACAAAGAACCACTACCTAAAAATTTCCTAGTCTAAAGATTTCCTGCCACACCAGCTTGAGGTGCATTCGGACTCCATTCCGTACACCCATGTTAAAAATTTCAGATCTCTGCGTTCCGTAGATTTGGCTGGGCGTCGCACACAAACAAACAAAAACACACACACACACAGACAAACACTTCCTTTTATTATTATAATATATAGCTAGTAGGCATATAATATATATTAGCTTTCAAATTAGCTCATAGGTGATCTAAACTGTTTTAAAAAGTATTATATTTACATTGTTGACAAGTATGTTATTTATGATTATGACTCCCTATTAAAATGATCTGAATCCACCCATGGATATGGCTATGTGTAATGGGATTTATATATTTATTTATTTTTATATGCAATTAGGCCTATATATGTAATATTAAAATCGGCCAGAGTTTTTTTTCAACATTCTGTACCCTGGTCCGTTTCGCTTTCTAAATGTACCCGCTTTTTAGAGAGACGCCCGGCGCCTTAGAGCGTTACGCGACGATGTGGGTGGGGGTGGGGAGAATGTGCGCACGCGCATGTCGGAGGTAAAAGGCGGGCTAGCGATTCAACAGCTGACGAACGGTAGAATCAGTCAGCGCCGAGCGCCGGTCGGTCATGGTTCTCTCTTCACCACAGTTATGTCTGCATGTAGACTCCTTGCCACACGTGGTCTGGACGTACGTCTCCGAAATGTAGCGTTCCGCGTCTGTTATACGGGCATCTTTACATCATGTATGTTAGCGAGCTAATGTTGTTTCTTTATTCAAACTGATAATCCATTCAAACAACAAATACTCTCCTTTAAAAGGTGTAGATTTTCACGTTCTGAAAAATATTATACTAATTGATAGAAAATAATTAAGGTGGGCTGGAATAGAGTGTGTGTTAAGGTCAATTTTTTTACAGTTTTTATAACAAAAAACTTTTTTGCCAAAAGAAATCAAATATTTCTTCTGTATTTAATCTTCTACATAACTCCTACTCAACAGTTCTTGAGTATGTGTCGTGGGCATCGCGTAATTTGACCAGATATATTTTAAACGAAAATAAAAAAAATCCGGTCAAATTACACATACCCACGATACATCTTCAAGAAATGTTCAGATTACAATGTGAGGGAAATTTAACTAAACCTATCTGCTGGAAAACTATTTTATTTATTTCCCCCTAAAAAATTCTTTATTACAAATACCTAAAAATTATCGGCTTTAAATAGAAATTATTCCCCCCCCCTCCTTCTGGAAAATGTAACTCCACTATTCATTGGATTTCCTACTTAATAGCAAGTTTTACTGAAAATAAAACACACTTAACTCGCTCTTACATATTTATTTTTAATACAAACGAAATTATTCGTGCTAATGTTAATACATTATTTTATTTGCAATCTAACTAGTTATATTGATCCAAGATTTCACGGAAGGTGTATATTTAATTTTATACTTATTATGAGTAAATGTTTATTTAAAAATACATAGATCTATAAAGAGCAAATACATTTTTGTTGAGTGCTTAATCTTTTTAAATAAATGTAGTTATTTTCCCCTCAAAATAACTTTATCCCATACCTTTTTATCCGTTTATTTGGGCTCAGGACTGAAGTTATGGGTTTTGTTATAGAATGATAAATTATTTACACAAAATCTCAAGAATCCACATGGGCATAACCCACGTTTAATATTTTTCTATTAATGTGTTTCCAACGTCAACATAGTTTAAGGGATGTTGGATTTCTAAGGATTTACGTTTCGTTCACAATTATTGGAACCAAAGATACTAAATTCAACCTTAGAAACATCTTTAAATCCCCTTTTAAATCCTTTAAAACTGGTAATTTATGAGGAAAGGGGTGAATTTGGTTATTATTTTTCAAACATTGTTCATTTATAATAAAACACGTTAAACAATCCATCAAAATTTAGAAAAAAATTTAAGGACTAGATTGTTTATCAGACTCGTATTAACTTGTGAATGTATACGATGTCTTTTAAAAATTGCTCTCTCTTTACTAATTTTTTTGTAAAATAATTTATGCTCTTTACTATCAGACGGTCCTTTAAGAAGAATATGATTATCATACCTTTATTAATCCTACATAAATAGGACCTGTAATTTAGTTTTAAGGCAAAATCGCTGGTAGCTTAAGTAATTAAGGCAAGCCACACAAATCTTGGGAATAAACAACTTAAAAAAGTAAGTTTAGAAATGTTTAATATTATTTTGACACACGATAAATTAACAACAATAGAGATTCACAATACACTTAAACTTAGTTTGAACAAAATTGATTAAATTTATTCAGTACAAACCATACAATTTCAATTAAATTTATTTTAAAATTTCATGTTTTAAAAATTAATATTGAAATATCTTTGAACTAACATTGCCAGTTAATATTTTGCCAAGTATCTTACAACAAAGAAATCTCTAACGTATGTTTCTTAGCTTGCTCAACTACTACAACCTACTTAACAAAACATTCATTTTGGTAATTTATTGTAGTGAGAAAAACTATGTGAATATTTTATTTCCAACAGGAACATTATAATCTTATTTATAGTTGTCATTTGAATCCTGAATTTATCATCAAGCTCCCGCTTTGATTAATCTTGTGATTTCAAAAACGTTTAAAAACACAAATTAAAAAGAAAAGAGTGTTACTAAATTACCACATTTAGTTAAATAATACCAAAAGTATAAACTGAGCAGTTTCTCAGACTATAACTAACATCTCATTAATTAGTTACTCTAATCTAAGTATGCAATTTCAAATGCATAAAATTAACATTCTAAATGAGTAGGTTAAACGATTATAAAGAATTCACACCCAATGGGAAAGCCAACACTGCATGTTGCAATAAGGGAGAAAGTCTTAAGGCAGGAGTGTAAGAAATACGAGTTAAGGACTGTATTAGCAGTTTTAATAATAAACCATTATTCTGGAAAAAATAAATCGAACATTGCTCCAGTAGAAACATAGAACTTAATTTTCTTCACACGGTGATATTAACAGTTGTTGAATATTTATCATGATCTTGGCGGCATTAGATGAGCAACTTTTTAAATATAAATAAAAAGTTGTCATTAAATTCCAGGGCACCCTTGATAGATATTCAAGAACTGTTAAGATCACCATTTTAAGAAAATTAAATTATATATTTCTGCTGGATAATTATTTGATTTATTTTGACCAAAATAATGTTTATTGCTTTGATATAAAAACCGTGAAAATACTGCCCTTTAGTTAAGTTTCCTAAAATAAAATATAACAAATTAGCTCTTTTTTTCTTCATCGTAATTTGTGATCCTTAATAACTTTTGCTCACTCTCAATTGAATCAAACTCGATGTAAAATGAAACCTGGATGAATTTATGAACCACGAATCAGGAATCGTTTTCAAAACTATAATCTACATCCGTTTGTCACCGAAGGGCGAGTCCTCACGGTTGTGAATATCAGCGCTGTAAGTGCCGCGAACTGACAGAAGGGACTTGTGCAAGTCTGGAACCTCCACGTGTGTCGTCGACCATGAAAGACGTCATCGAGTGGCAGATCTCGGAAGTGGGTTCCGTAACGGTGAGTGCTTTCCAAACCCACTTGTCTAGTTATGTATATGTGTGTTTGTGTATCACAGTCATTCCTCGAGCAAAGGTTATTGACAGCTGGGAGACATTTTATTTCGTGGCTTGTTTTGTTTTCCCCCCAAGCACTTAGCAAGAAACTTTTTAAATTTTAATTCATACGTCCAACAAAAGGAAATTAGGAAAGGAATACGGAAATGTATGCTATTACTCGGTCAGTAAGTTGTGGACATCTCGCCTGCTTTCAAGGAATGTGAATGGGAGAATCTAGAGCGATTTTCAGAGTATTGACTTGAAAACACAAAGGGAAAAGAGCATTGGGAAGACGCAGATGGGAGGATAACATTAGAAAGGATCTGAAAGAGATAGACTGGATAGAACTAGCTCAAGATAGGATAGGGTGTATTGAAGTGGACTGGATAGAACTAGCTCAAGATAGGGATAGGGTGTATTGAGGTGAACTGGATAGAACTAGCTCAAGATAGGGATAGGGTGTATTGAGGTGAACTGGATAGAACTAGCTCAAGAGAGGGATAGGGTGTATTGAGGTGGACTGGATAGAACTAGCTTAAGATAGGGATAGGGTATATTGAGGTAGACTGGATAGAACTAGCTTAAGATAGGGATAGGGTGTAATGAGGGGGACTGGATAGAACTAGCTAAAGATAAGGATAGGGTGTAGTGAAGTAGACCGGATAGAACTATCTCCAGATAGATATAGGGTGTATTGAGGTATATTGGATATAACTAGCTAAAGATAGAGATAGGGTGTAGTGAAGTAGACCGGATAGAACTATCTCCAGATAGAGATAGGGTGTATTGAGGTGGACTGGATAGAACTAGCTCAAGATAGGGATAAGGGTGTAATGAGATGGACTGGATAGAACTAGCTCAAGATAGGATAGGGTGTATTGAGGTGGACTGGATAGAACTAGCTTAAGATAGGGATAGGGTGTAATGAGGGGGACTGGATAGAACTAGCTCGAGATAGGGATAGGGTGTATTGAGGTGGACTGGATAGAACTAGCTTAAGATAGGGATAGGGTGTAATGAGGGGGACTGGATAGAACTAGCTAAAGATAAGGATAGGGTGTAGTGAAGTAGACCGGATAGAACTATCTCCAGATAGATATAGGGTGTATTGAGGTAGATTGGATATAACTAGCTAAAGATAGAGATAGGGTGTAGTGAAGTAGACCGGATAGAACTATCTCCAGATAGAGATAGGGTGTATTGAGGTGGACTGGATAGAACTAGCTCAAGATAGGGATAAGGTGTAATGAGATGGACTGGATAGAACTAGCTCAAGATAGGGATAGGGTGTATTGAGGTGGACTGGATAGAACTAGCTTAAGATAGGGATAGGGTGTAATGAGGGGACTGGATAGAACTAGCTCGAGATAGGGATAGGGTGTATTGAGGTGGACTGGATAGAACTAGCTTAAGATAGGGATAGGGTGTAATGAGGGGGACTGGATAGAACTAGCTCAAGATAGGGATAAGATGTAATGAGATGGACTGGATAGAACTAGCTCAAGATAGGGATAGGGTGTATTGAGGTGGACTGGATAGAACTAGCTTAAGATAGGGATAGGGTGTAATGAGGGGGACTGGATAGAACTAGCTCGAGATAGGGATAGGGTGTAATGAGGGAGACTGTAGAGAACTAGCCCGAGATAGGAATAAGTGGCGTAATTTTGTAGTGCGTCAATGAACTTTCGAGTTCTTAATGACATGGAATAAGTAAACGAGTAAAACTAGGCTATTAACACTAATCTAAGAGGGAAGGATTAGCAAGGTAGCATTCTCATTTAAACTGGACGTCATGAGGACTAACGCAAACTTAGCGGCTTAATTCATGAAGTTAAGATTCGCTTGGATGGTCGAATGGTCCAAGGCGTCACACTCGCGATAAAATTGACTGCCGATGATGAGACTCAAATCTCGGCTGAGTGTACAGAGGTTTTTTACTGTATGGTTTACCACTATCCACCCACGCTAATACTGGTATATTTTCTCTTATTTCAACCTGCTTCATCCCTAACACATTAGAGTATTTAGTACATATGCGCATTGACCGAAATGGTAGGGACATGCAGTGGAAAAATCAAAGTAGATTTGTAATGGGGATATTTTTTATTTTGTACCATTTGAGTATAATTAGTTGTATTAGTTATGATCATGTGTTAGGGATGAGTAAAATTTAACTTAGAGTAGATGTACCAATATATGCGTAGAGGCTGTGTGGAAAACCATTTAGGAACAACCTCCCTCAGTACAGCCGATAGGGATTATAACGCCGATTCCTCATCATCGGTAGTTCAATATATTGAGAGTATGACACCTTAGGTCAGTGGTCGGCAACCTACGGCCCACCGACTGATCTTGTCTGGTGCGCAAAATAAATATAGTAATTTTTTTTTTGTAAAAATAGACTAATATTTAGTTACTAATGTAAAGGTCGGATCAGCCACTTCAGTGGCCGCATGGTCTAAGGCACTACTCTCGGAGTAGACTAGACTGCCGGTGATGGGGATATCGAGGTTAGAACCTCGGTCATATGCACTGAGGGTAGTTTTTCCAAAATGATTTTCCACTCTTCCTCCACGAAAATGCGGGTATAATATTCCTGATACCTAAAACCACTAGGGTAATTAGTACTAACTCGTATAGTCTGAATGGATAGTAAGACACTGTAATAAAAAGTTGAAGTTATTCGCTCAATTTTTTTCAAACCAGCCCACAAATTTAAAAAAACAACCAAATGGCTCGTGATATCGAAAAGGTTGCTGACACCTGCATTAGAGCATCCGGCCACCACTCGACCCCTGCTAAGGACTGAGTTCTTAGAACCGCACGTGTAATGATCTACAAATAGCTCGCGTCCTCTCTGCTTCGAATATATTAATCAGGGAACGTGAGAAAATGTCAATGTTTTTGCTGTTTTTATAACAAAACAAACAAAACAAGTAAAACAAATCAAATATTACTTCTATACAAACATAGAGTTTAATTTTCTTCCCACGGTGATATCAACAGTTGTTGAATATCTATCATGAGCATAGCGGCATTAGATGATAAACTTTTTAAATTAAGAGAAAATTTGTCATTAAGTTCCAGGACATCCTCTAAAGATATTCAAGAACTGTCGAGGTCACCATATGAAGACAATTTTACTTTGATTTATTTTAACCAAAAAAAGTTTTGCTATTAAAAACTACAAAAACATTTGACTATTTCTGGATTTCGCTATATCCCCTTCTTAAGTGTCAACCAAACCGGGATTTAAACCACCTTATATTAGAGAGGATCGGTCACCGGAAACACAGCTCCTCAACCGTCTTGACAGAGCCGGTATCTCTTGATTAGAGGGCACTGCTGATGATTCGTATCCTGCCAACCACTTGAAGGGACCTCTTGAATTATCTTAATCTCACAGACTCTGGAGTCAGTAATGGCTGCCAGCCACTTGAACCGTTTAGCCTAAGAGAAAAGCTGAGGAGAGTGATCTGTAAGGATTCGTGTCAACAACTGCCGGTAGAAAGGATGATAAGAAACAAGCACGGTTTGGGATGGCTTGTACACTTTTTATATGAAAGATTTATGTATTGGGAACAGTCGATTCGACTAGAAGAATTTGTAAACAGGTGGATTGGAAACGTCTACTCAAATATAAGGAATTGTAAACAGGTGGATTGTACACAGTCAACCTAAATATCAGGAATTGTAAACATATTTATTGGACACTTCATATTAGTTAGGATTAAATAGTATAATATGAATTTAAAACGAATACAATAAATCGCCAACAGACTTCAGTTCAGTATAAACCATTCATATGGAGGTTAGCTACTCCGTACATTTTGTTCGACGTAAGATTCTTTCTTAGTGGTAGGGGAAGAAAGGTTACGTTAAGTTAGCATTTCCCACTTGGGAGGGAAATCGTATTAAAAGGTAGCAGTGCCCAATTCACCTTGAGAGGGGAGTCGTACTGTAAGGTAGCAGTGCCCAATCCACTTTGAGAGGGGAGTCGTACTGTAAGGTAGCAGTGCCCAATCCACCTTGAGAGGGGAGTCGTACTGTAAGGTAGCAGTGCCCAGTCCACTTTGAGAGGGGAGTCGTACTGTAAGGTAGCAGTGCCCAATCCACTTTGAGAGGGGAGTCGTACTGTAAGGTAGCAGTGCCCAGTCCACTTTGAGAGGGGAGTCGTACTGTAAGGTAGCAGTGCCCAGTCCACTTTGAGAGGGGAGTCGTACTGTAAGGTAGCAGTGCCCAATCCACTTTGAGAGGGGAGTCGTACTGTAAGGTAGCAGTGCCCAGTCCACTTTGAGAGGGGAGTCGTACTGTAAGGTAGCAGTGCCCAGTCCACTTTGAGAGGGGAGTCGTACTGTAAGGTAGCAGTGCCCAATGCATTGCATGCCTAATACATGAGGGGAAGTGTAGCCTGGGTCAAAAGAGTGTGTCTATGTGTCTATTCCACTAGCACACATGAGTCGAGCAGCTAGTTAATAGAGTCCACGACAATTCTGGGAAGTCAAGACTAAAAAGTGTCCTATAAACTGTAAACTACTCAAAAGTGACATCCGACAACAGAGGGGATGTATGACACACCTGAGAGGGAGTTAACCCGAATCGGTGGCCACCACGTCTAAGCGTAACTCACGCAATAGACAGACCGCACAATGACGGGGAGATACGAGGTTAAAATCTCTGGATCGGGTGTACGAGGGTGGTTTTCCCAAATTGTTTTTCATGGTAACTTTATATAAAAAATCTTTTCTATTCCCTGAAACAACTAAACGTAGTTTGTAATTATTTATTATTATTATTATACACCGCGTCTTATACCCGATTCGGGCTATACGCACTTACGCTCAATGTCCAATGGAGGGTGATTGTGATGAAATGGAGGACTTACAGTTTAACGTGGAATCCGAACCACGGTGGAGGCCTGGAAATTACCCACAATTCACAGTTGTGATTAATACACGTCTTGTCAGAGGTGAAGGAAGGGTTTTGGCAATAAAGTAAATCTTGCCAGGGACCGAGATGAACCGGACTCAGCACAGGAGTCTGACACCTTACCCTAGACACAGTACCATTAGTAATTACATAAGCGTATACATCGAAAGGGTAGTAAGACGCGTTAAAAAAAAAACTCCTTTTAACAAGTCCTTTGGCCTCTGGACATATCCATATTAGTGTGGAAAGTTAAACATGAGTCATTTTCTGTAAAATAAAAATATAGAAAATAATTAAAGTCATTTGTTTTAACATCTACGTGTGTGGAATACAAATGATGGGAAAAAGCCACATTGATTAAGTTATCATTTTTCCATCCATTTTGAATATGTGAGTTTGTATTTTAACCACATGAGGAATTAATAAATAGCTGGCTGGACACGTGCGTAGCACTGGTGTACATGAATAATGATGTTAAGCCTACAGTCGCTTTTTAGAGAGAGAGAGAGCTTTCGAGTTACTTGTGTACAGCAAATATAAAAACCTTCACTTTGAATTTTAAAGTCGAATTCCTCCCGGAAAGGACAGGACTAAGGACCGCATTTATAGTTTAATCTTGGGGTCAACCAATTTCCCAGTACATGAATAAAAGCAGTTCAGCTTGAGTGGGGGATTGGCTGACCTTGGAATATCGACTGTATATACAGCCCTTAGGGTTAATTTGACCTGAATTGCTTGGTTTTTTAAGCACAGCTACTTACAACCCGTTCGAGCTATACGCCTATCTACTAATTACACTAATGTGTTAGACTTAATATAGATAAAGTACACCCACATTTGCATGGAGGGAGAATGTAAAACCATTTAGGGAAAAATCACCCTCAGTGCACCCGACCGGGATCCAACCCAGATCTGCCCGTCATCGACAATCTAGTCTATTGCGAGAGTAGTGCCTTAAACCACGCGGACACCGAAGTGGGTAAATGCTTGTTATTAATAAACTGGGAAATTGGTTGACTCCTTAAATTACGGCCCTAAAGTATACTGGCAAGGACTGGTCTATTATTTCTTATTGACTGACATATAAACGAGGATACTTGTCTATATTATTAGGTTTTTATAATATTTACAAAACTTGACAACTTTTAGTTATTTTTTATGCACTGTTTTTTTCTATAAATGTTTCATGCATGGTAACTTTTGTTTTTTTGACAGTTGAAAAGCTACTAAATATCTATTCCATATTCATACGTTACAAACATATTGCTTTCATTTGACAATTTATCTTATCTATAAAAGTGACAAAACATATTTTACCAAACGGCTAACTATAGAACAGATTTTAGTATAATTTTAATTGTCAGAAAAATACTTGTTCCCTGTGAATGCACAATACCTATCTGGGATGCCCGGATTTTTACACTAATGGGTAGAATTAGGAAGGTAATTGATTGGAAATGTGCCTACGTTTGAATGAAAGAATAGCGGGAAGCTACGAGGGGGAAAAAACACACACCAACAAACCCAACCAAGATTAGAACCCTGACCTCCTGGAAACTGGCAAACCACACTAGAATAGTCTGATATCTTTGTCCGCGTGTCCACGGTGAGGATTTTACTGGAGGATACAAGGGGAAAACGGGAAAAGGCTTACTACACATACTTTTCAGGACAACTTTTATATATCTCAAACCCTATAAGGAGCCCAAGCAAATACTTTTATTTTAAAATTAATTTAAATATGACAGAGACTGAGCTTTTAACCATAATATAAAGTACATTAGAAAGGTCTTATGATTGTCTAACAGATGAAAGCACTAACTCAATTTGAATTAAAATTGGACTTTACCCCTTTTCCCGCTTCAATTTATTTACAGGCTCGCGACATCTTGGATCACTTTTCGGTAGCCATCTTCCGAGGATAGAGAAGATGGCTTCTGCAAGGTTGTCCGAGACGTCTGAAACAGCGAATCGATCTAATAGACTCACACCAGAGAATAGTTCTCAGTATTGGACACCAATCGCTGGGGGTCTATGCAACAAATATACACGAATAAATCGTAAGAGCATCTAAACAAATGAAATGTTATTGTTATTTTTCAAAATCTAAACATGAATAGGAAATATTTTAAAACATACAAACATTTAAATCAATAGTTAGGCCTACCCACCCACTTCTGTGGCCTAATGGTCTAACGCACTACTCTCGCAGTAGACTAGAATACCGATAACGGAGAGATCGAGGTTCGAATCTTGGTCGGGTGCAGTGAGGTTTTTTTCTCCTAAATTGTTCCCTCACTTTCCCTCATTGCAAATGCGGATACACTTCCTATAAATATAACCTTCCTCATCCCCAAAACCATTAGCGTAATTAGTACATAAAAATGAATAGGTAGTAAGACGTGGTGCTTAAAAAAACCTTTAGAATATGAATGTAATATTCCTAATATTTTGTTAGGATTTTTTTTTTTACCACCACGTCTTACTACACGTTCGGGTTGAACGTTTGTTAGGAATTAATTCAATACATTAACTTATTATGATTTGAGCTCACTCCATTGAACACTTGGTCTAAGGCGTCAATCTCGTCTTGTATAGTTTACCGGTGATGGACATAGTGGTTTTCTCCAAATGTGTTTTTATCACTGTGACGTTCTCATCGCCACACATCCACACACTCCCACATATCCACACTAATGCTAATACAATACTTTTTATGAGAGTATAGCACACATCGCTGGTCGAAAGGTTTAAAACTCATCACTCTCGTTTTAGACTAGATTGCCGATGACGGGGAGATCAGTGTTCGAATCCCGGTCGGATGTACTGAGGGTGGTTTTTACCTAAAATATTTTTCACCCTTCCTCCACGCAAATACAGGTACACTTCCTCTAAATTTAATCTTCCTCATTCATAATACATTAGCGTAATTAGTATATATGTGGATATCATGACCGGGTAGTAAGACGCGGTGATAATAATAATAATAATAATAATAATAGTAATAATAATAACCTTATAAATACTATGATCAGTTCGATTAGCCTAGGGTTAGCGTGGTTAACTTTATTTACGTCCAACACCTTAGTTTAGTCGGTAGCGTGTCCACGCATTGAGCAAAGGTTCCTGGGTTTGATTCTCGGCATGGCCGAAAAATGTATCATTAGTGAAATGTGGGTTTACCCTTTCAAATTGATTAATTAACGGCTGGGGGCCCGAGTAGGGGGTGGGGGGCTGGATGCTGTGTCTATTCTAAATGTAAGTCATGTGCTGATATAGTTTTTTTTTATTTAGCACCGCGTCTTACTACCCGTTCGGGTTATACGCTTAAGTACTAATTACGCTAATGGATTAGGAATTGGGAGGGTTGAATTTAGAGGAAGTGAACCCGCATTTGCGTGGAGGGAGAGTGGAAAACCATTTAGGAAAAAACCACCCCAGTTCACCCGACCGAGATTCGAACCTCGATCTCCCCGTCCTCGGCGGTCGAGCTCAACACGACTGGCGCGTTAGCCAACTACGCCACCGAGGCGGGTCTGATATAGTTAGTCTGTTCAGAAAATGCACGTTAAATACCTAAAAAATAACTTCGACGACAAAGTTTAGAATCCTTGCTGGGTGCTTTTTTTTTTATTAGTGGCTTAACCAGCCTCACTTCAAAGAAGTGTTGGTTAATTTTCTAAAAATATAATCCTCACAAGAATTAAAAGCAAAAACAAAATAATTGATATTGGTTGGCAGATATGTTTCATCGCTAAAGGGTCGAGAGATTATTTGTAATCAGTCTTTGGCTATGAACTGTACATATTAGTATATAGTCTCATATTAGAGTGAACCAATCAGGAGGTCTCATAGCCCATCTACAGCGGGAGTGTAGATCGAGTTCATTTGCCATTGGAGTAATAGTAACTGACATTTGGCAGAAGATGTAAACACAGCTAAAATAAAAACCATTTAATTTAGAGGAAGTGTACCCAAATTTGCGTGGGGAAAAGTAAAAAACCATTTAGGAAAATCCCATTTCAGTACACTCGACCGGGATTGAAACCCGTTTTCCCCGTCTATTGCGAGAGTAGCGCCTTATACCATGCGACTAACGAAGTGGGTTTACCTCAAGGTTCTTAGAATACAAGGTTGCATCGGTCCCTATACCTGCCAGCAGGTAGTTTTCTCCCTTTCATCACTCTTTGCGTGACGTCACCCTGTGACCGTACTGCTGCTTAGCGACAGGGGCTCAGTAATAAATTTAAATTACTGGCATTCGGGTTCACAATGTCTCATGTAGTTACGTTTTTGTTAAAGTAATTTCAGTTTAAAAACAAGAGTGAATTCTGTGTACTAGTGTAATCATTAATGTTAGTCATATTTTTAATAGCTCCCTTCATTTAGAATTTATTTAATGATTCTCTCTCGATCGAGTGAAATTCAAAAGAAGAATGTTTTCGAGGTTTTGTTTATATACGTATAATAATTTAAATAATATTGTAAATAGTTGAATATTTTGTTTTTACGCAGTTTTTTTAATTAATATAAACGACATTTTAGTGTTAGCAAAAAATAGCCGGGAAAAGATGTATAGTTGCTTTGTGTAAAAGTAGCCACCAAAAAACAAAAATAAACTCCAATGGGAAATCAATAATGTATCATTCTTTTCCAAAAGATCCGGTAGTTATTAAAAAATGGATATATCTTTGTAGGAGAGATGGGAGGTGAAATCCGGATTCATATTCAGTGTGCTCAGAACATTTTTGCGTGGAAGATTATGAACGAGACCTAAAATCTGAACTTTTCAACTTACCTAAGAAACTAAAGCTAACTTTTGACCAACAAACTATCGGATTATTTCCCTTCTTTTTCCAGAGATGTGATTGAAACATATATTAAAATGAGAACCATTATTATAATGAAATACCTAAACTCTAAATTGGACAAAACAAACAAACGGGGTGGAAATAAACATAATTTAAACTCAGATGAGCTACGGAAGAAAATATGTGAAAGTGATAAATTAAATTAACTACTTTCAGACATTTTAGCCAACCCATTACATAATGAATTGATGCAACATGTGAGTACATTTATAACTTATTTTACTAATAATATAATAATTACAATTACATAAAAGACTATGCTACATCGGCATCAGTATTTTGTTGTTGTTTTTCACTGATTTCACTATCCATATAGTATATGTATATATATTAATAATTATATTAGTAGGGTAGGGATGAATAAGGTAACATTTTGTGGAAATGTACCCGAAGTTTCGTGGAGGAAAAGTGAGAAACCACGTAGAAAAAAACAAACGCTCAGTACACCAGAACGGAATTCAAACACCGACCCTACCATTATATAAAAATCAGTCTGAATGACACAGTCACTTAGCCCACGTGCCCAAAAAAAACACTTTATAAGTCACATTTAGATAAAATATTTCTTAACTAGTAGTGGAATAATATCCGGAGTTAACAGGCATGACATTTTGCAGCTTTAAATATTTCTATTGGAATAATAGTCTTAACAATATATTAGCCAATTACAGTAAATGATGACACTTTTAGACAACCAGAATTTAAGCTAAAAACCTAAATATAAATAATAACAAACAATTATTTTTAGATAATCAATAATATAACACCCGCCTCGTGGCGTAGTTGGCTAACGCGCTAGTCGTGTTGAGCTCGACCACCGCGGACGGGGAGATCGAGGCTCGAATCTCGGTCGGGTGAACTGGGGTGGTTTTCCTAAATGGTTTTCCACTCTCCCTCCACGCAAATGCGGGTTCACTTCCTCTAATTTCAACCCTCCCAATTCCTCATCCATTAGAGTAATTAGTACTTAAGCGTATAACCCGAACGGTAGTAAGACGCGGTGCTAAATATTAAAATAATATAACTTATGGGGCTTATTATTAATAATGTGTGTTAGTTTGATAAATACTTAAAAATGCAAAACTCCCTTCTGTTATTATTTTTTTTAACGTATTAATATGTTATAACACAAACAGCTGGACACACGGACAAAAGCTTCTGTTTCATCTAAGCTGTTTGATTGAGGACCGGGTGGTCGGGGTTTAAATGCAAAGCGTACTGTCGATTTCTATCTTAAATTATTTACAACTACCCCTCCACACAAATACTCATATATTTCCTCTAAATTCTACTTTCTTCATCCCTAACCTGTAATAGGTGTAATAATAAGAGTAGCTTGGACGGGCGCAGCTAAGGAAAGATGTTATTTAATGTTGTTAACTGTGCTTTCTTGATAATCATATTTCAAACTTTAAGTATGCAAATGTTTGTAACTAATATTTAAAAAAAGTTTTGGTCACTTTATTAAACATATATTTAAAATTTTAAAAATTTCGAACGTCATTATACTTTTTAATTATGATGTTTACATACACTGTAGGCTTGAGATATTTGCTACTAATTTAATGTGGTGATAATATATACTATGTAGTAGATACAGGTATATATATAGGTGCCCTGATAGGTAAGTGATTTTAAATTAAATTAAAATCAAGTCGTGTTATCCGCAATGAAACATTGAGTTGTATGGCTGGAGAGGTAGTCGGGTGGTCACTCTGTGACGTCACGCGCCCGGCTTAACCCGCTCCACGAAAACGGCTGATCGAGGCAACCTTCTATTCTAACAACCTTGGGTTTAACTACACTCTCACAGCTAAAGCTACTAGTAATCCGTGTCAAAGACAGAAAGGAAGAAGAATAATTGTCCCAACGCTACCGAACCCATGTTTAATGTTCAATACCTTTTTTTTTTTTAGGTCATTAGAGAAAGTTTAGATAAAGATAATAATACCTATTTCTATCACACACTATTAGGTAACTTACTAGCTCATATGTTTAGCCCAAGTAAATAATGAAGAGTTTCAAAGGCAAAGCGTGATAGTTAACACATTTAAACATATACATATATTTAACTAATAAAATCAATATAATGGTCATAAACGACTTAATATAAGGGCTAGGAGTACGGTTGGTTATATTTGCTATTGGCACCTCAGAATTTGAAAATTACTTTTCTCTTTTCATTTAAAAAGAATCTGTTCAAATGCCACTATATTCATAAAAGATATTCAACAGCTGTTTAAAATAACATGTTTAGAAAATTAAACTAAACGTACCTACTGAAGTAATAATGGATTTAATTTATGTATATATCATACATATCAACTAAAAATGGTACTGACTGAACATAGGTTGAGTATCTTAACTGAAAACTTTTTATTGGCTTAGCTTCGTAATTGTTAATGCTGGAATTTATTTTTCTAAGTGAAATCGAAGCTGATATTTGTTTCGAAGCCAAGTCAAAGTTTCAAAGCCTCACACACAAGCCTATCTAAACCCTAATATAAAGTCCTCAATAACCCTTGTTTTCCGCATCGCTGGTCGCATGGTGTAACGCGTCATTTCATGTAAGACTGGATTGTCGGTGACGGGGGGGATCGGGGTTCGAATCTCGGTTGTGTGTACTAAGGGTGGTTTTTCCTAAATGGTCTCCCACTCATCCTCTAAGCAAGCGTGGGTACATTTTCTTTTAAATTCTAACTTCCCCGTCCTAATTCAATTCACGTAGTTAATGTATGCGTATAATTATAACGGGTATTAAAACACGGTAGGAACATTAAATACACTGGTTTAGTAAATAAAATAATAAAAATAAACTGGCTAATATTTTAAAGCCAAGACTACGGAGTTGAATGTAAGGCAAGCTAGTAGTGAGCCAGCCCTGTAGTTTCCAGAACGGTAATTTATCTTCTCAGTGAAAGAAGCAAACTCAATTTCACGATACATTTAACACCCTATTGGAATCAGAACCAGGGGCTCTCAGATTAGCATCCCTGGTTGAATGTCTAGAAAGGTTTACTGCAGCCGTTGGAGACCTCTGTTCAATCACGAGGGCACATACCTAAATATGAATTGATAGTTAAATTCGGATTTGCACTCAGATAGGAGCACAAATAATATTTCCTGGCTCGTTGGTAACTAAGAAATGTCCTATCCTAAGTTAAGCTAATCTGTAAGTCGTTTTGTTTATAAAGTTAATGTTGATTTTTTTCCCCCACCACGTCACACTACATTTTGGGTTATACGCGATTATAATATATATTACGTTAACGAAGTAGGGATGAGTAATATAGAATCTAGAGGAGATGTACTTGCGTGGAGGAGTGGAAAACTATTAAAGAAATAATACCTCAAATACACCCAACCTGGATTTGAATCCAATTTTCCCCATCGTAGGAACTCCAATCTATTGCGAGGGTCACGCCTAGGACAACTCGACCACCGAAACGGGTCGCACTAATGTAATATTGGCGAGAGCCTTTTGATAAAAGGATAACTCTTTACATTAGGCTTAAAATAACTGGTCCTAGTTGAGTTAGCTTGCAAGTCGTGTGAGCTTATAAGAATTACCGAAAATAAGATATTCTTTAAAATGTCACTTGCACTGCTTTACATTTAAACTGCCAAATAATGCATTTGGGTTATCAATGTGAGGAACCAGCGTGGAATATCAATTAGTCTCTCTTTTAAACATGAAACAATCATTTTAGTTTTCAGGGAAATAAGAGTTTTCCCTAATTAATTTGATGATACACCATTTCCGAAGTAGGCATACTAACTAAATAATGTCGAGATAACACTGAAATAGATATACTTTCGTTCAAATAGGTAGTGTCTTGTCCATAATAGTATAAATAAAATCTTGGCCTGTTACTAGAAACATAAAGTTTTTATTATTTGCACAGTTGCGGGTCATGGTAAGTGGCAGGATTTTAGTTCAAGTTTCCGACAGCTAAAAGTCCAATATTTTTTGTTTGAAATGTGTATTAAAATATTTTTCAATACTAATTTTATAAGTTTAGGATGAAGAGGGTAGACTAACAGGAAATCCATCAGTATCGTTGTGGAATGGGTATAGATAAACCACGATGAATACCTTATGGTTAAGCCATTGACATTGGTCCCGGCCGTGCTTCGAACCTCGATCTTTATGTCAACGGTGGCGAGTTTGACACCTTAGACTGATTGACCACGGTTTATGGTATATTCTTGGTTGTATAAAACTACGTTGCCTTGATCCAAGAAGGGTTTTTAGTGCCTGGTAACACACTAATGTCGACCTCAGGAGCTGATGTTCGTGGGTTCAAACCCGGCCGAGTTCAACGGATTTTTCCTGAGTGATAAAAATTCGTAGCACAACTTTCTTCGAAGGGGAAGTAAAGCCGTCGTTCGGTCCTATGTTGATTTTGGCGTGTAAAATATCCTTGGAAGGTATGTGACTATACCTTTCCTGGCAAAATTGGTAGAACCTTTCACGACTATTTATTTTTTCCTACATCGCGTCATACTATCAGTCGAGGTTATACGTATTTAATTACACAAATGGGTAGGGATGAGAAAAATTGAATTTGGAGTAAATGTAGCCGCGTTTACCTAGAGAAAGAATGAGAAATCATCAAGGAAAAAAAAACATTCTAAGTATTCCCGGCTGGGATTAAAATCACGATTTTCACATCATTGGTATACATTACAAAACGAGATTGAGACTGCCTGCGTGCTCACCAAGGAATACTTTAAAAAAAAAATTCAATTAAACTAATATTTTGTTCTATGAGATATTATTTCAGATTTAGAGGAAACACAGCACTCGGGCAATCAGCGCCATAAATAGTACTTGTGACATCTCAAAAGAGCGTTTGTCACCCGTAATGTCGTCATTAATCCGATCTCAAGGGGGTGAGGTAGGTGTATGAGGGTAAGGAGGGGTTGGATAAAACCCTCCTGGACGATAACTCATTGAAAACGGAGCTTTGGGTGGGAGGGTAAAGCTTATGAAAAGGATGTAAGTAAAAGGACATTCATATTATATAGAGCTCACACCTTGGGAACTATAAATCACTTTAAATTTTGAGGGGAAGTAAGTGGGGAAGGTGGAGAGGGAGGATCGTAGGAAACAGCTGCTTTTATATTGGTAAGAGAGAGAAGGCTAGTTTTGGTGAAGACTTTTATCTTATCCTTTATTGGAATTTTGAACGACTTGATTTATCCAGTCATTTATATATTTATTAGAAAAACGGTCACTGGTCCCATTTTATTGCAATTTAATGATTGGTGAGAATGTTACTAGCTATAACTTGCACACGAAGAAAATAGTCCTTCATATTTTCACCTTTTTACGTCGATTTGCGAAGTGTATTTTCAAAGTGCTGTGATTACAAAAGTAAGCACAAAATTACTCTTTACTCTTTGATTTTGATCGGTTAGATGACCCAAGGAAGAAATAGTAGGATTAATAAAAAAAAAAACTCTGTTCCTGCAAAAGTTCTAGTGTTTGAATCTTGATTTATTTTATTATTTTAAAACGAACCACTATTTTAAATGTCATTATTTGTGATTAAAAAAAACAACAACATATAATCCACATTAAGACAATACATAATATTATTATTATTTTTATTACAAAATTACGGGTATTCTAATGTGATATTGCTTTGTTTTCTATTATAATGTTTAATATTAACATGTCGTAATCTTCTCTATTACTTCAAAGTTGGTGGAAGTAATAGTCCCGCAGAAGTTTGGGCTATATCAGGAAGTCAAACCTTTGTGTAATTTATTTTAATCAGAATTGATATGTGAATTTAAATTTAATCTTAACATTTAATGATTTAGTTGGAATTAACAATGGTGATTCAGGCGCTTTTTTAACCGTGTGGAAGAGCTCTTTAAGCTCTTTGATATTCTAATGATAGAGATACCTTATACCTTTATATTTCAAGCTCTTTAAGCTCTTTTTTAATATAATAAGGACTCAAAGGTTTAATGATTTAATCTGTTTGTTTAGTCTGAAGTCACAGGGGTGACCAAGTAGAGGTGCTCTTTAAGCTCTTTATTATTATATTAACGATTTTTGATTATTATTGGGTCTCTTCCAGACTAATTCGTATGAATAAATAAATAATTTATGATATAGCTCTTTTGTTTCAAACGTAGTCTTCTTCAAGGACTACTATTACTTTGAGATTGTGAAATATATCCTCAAATGTACTACGAAAGCACCGTCTCTGCCATATTTATATTTTTCAACAATCTCCAGTTTGTCTTGTGATGCCATGTATTATTTATTTACCTCTGTTGTCTTACTTTGAATAAATAATTCAATTTTTTCTTGGACTTGGAAATGTTCCTATTTTTTGTTATATTAAATTTCTTATAGATTCCACCCACCTTTTTCCCGGCTATTGTGGCCTCTAGCGGCTAGAGTTGGAGGTGGTGAACAATACACAGATATCCACCATTTACCATATATAATTATATATGCACACAAAAGCTTTCTATTGATTTAGGGACTCATCTAAAAAACTGATCCATTTTGAATAAAAAAAGTACTTCAATTTATCATCCGTCTAAATGTGCTATTTTAATCGTCGAAAGTAATTTTTCACAGCAAGTAATTCACAGTAGATAAGTCCTCTTTGCACGTAGTAAAGTTTAAATCTAGCTCGCACCTTATACCTTTTAATCTAATCTTCTATAATTGGCTCCAATCTCATCTTTCTACGCTCTTAAAACAGAATTGAAGGCAAAAGGTGAACGTAAAAAAAACAACTCTGACGTCATAGTTACAGTAGCTTTAATATGGCGAGGCTATTGCTTCAATCCGATTTTGGTAGGAAAACACTTTTGGAAAATACGATTTTTTTTTGTTGCCAAAATTAATAAAACATTACCATATTATTAGCATTATTTGATAAGATCCATTGAAAATCACATGACTTGACGTATGAATATGTAATATTTTTACCTGTCAGATAAGCAAGGCTTTTCCTATGAATATAAATATATATATATATGATATATATATATATATTCCTGAGGAAAGAGATGCGGAATCAAATATATTGTAATACCTGGTGGGCATGCGGACAAAATAATTAGTCTTAACTATTCTGGTTTCCCAATGATGAGGAGGTTGAGGTTCGAGTTTCAGTCAGTTGCACTGAGATGGTTACTTTCCCTTGATTGTTTTCCTCTCCAACCCCACGCAAATTCGTGTGTATCTCCTCTAAATTACTCCTTTCAAATCCCTACCCAAATAGTGCAGACATGATAGTGACCAGAACAGATTACTTCATAATTAATTTGTCTGATTCAGTTGGTGGCACGCCTGCATGCCTACTGAACTGACAAGATCGAGTTCAACTCTCTGCATGGTCCAAAAATGTGTTTTTGTTGAAATTAGCACTTCCTCTACTTCATTGATGAATGGTTGGGGGGGACTGGATGTTGTGTATATACTAGTATTAAACTAGTTTGTAAATCGTGTGATGAAATGATAAAATGATGATAACATTTCGATTTAGACTGAGAAATAACTTGCTATACAAAGTTCGATTGCTCGAAATCTGAATAATTCCATCTATTTTGTCTAACATATTGAATAGATAAAAAACTATTTATATAATAATTATTGTTATAATGCTTAAACTTATTTCCCTCTTAATAATCACTATTTGTGATATTATTATTATTTGCTTTTAATACATTTCAATATTAATTGCAAATTTCGAGTTATACCCTTCGTTGGAGGATTAGTCTCAAGTTTAGCGTTACACTGAAAAATTACTTAAAGATTTACTCTCAAATTTTGAAGTATTTCTATGTCAAAATTTCTTGAAGTTCCTCCCACACCCTCCCCGACCCGATCCCGATGGGAGCACCCGCGTCCCTCCACGCCCCCCCCCCCCACGAAAATCCTGGATTCGCCCCTCTGCTGTACAAACATTTCTCCTAAGAGGTTAAAGGAAAAACAACTTTTTGAGACTTACTTATTTGCTTACTCTACGGCATTAGAGAATTATTGCGGTTAAACTTAAGTAGTATCTTTTCATAACTAAAAGTCATTTTCATGGGAAAATGAAAATAGCCAGTTTATTTATAATGTTATAGGCCTAATTAACGCGTAGATACGAATTTTTACTAAACTCCTCTTAATTTTGAGGTTAAAAAGACACACAGACCGACGGCATTGCAAAACAACATTTTAGGGTTTGAGGGGATACTACGATGACATCCATCAAAATTTCGGGTACGTTTTTTTTACGGTCGCAATACTTTACCTTTCGAAAAGTTAAAAAATATATATATTTGTGTATAGCTTGAAAGTTATTGGTTTTATAAAATATGTTTCGGATAAAATATGTGTATTATAAATATAACTATATATCTGCAATGATAAGTAATTTCATATTTCAAATAATTTCGGGGATATGATAAAAAAATGAGAATTTAACTATCAGAGCGGAGTCCTTAAAGTCATTTTGCCGAATTATTGAGAGTAGCCATTTTGTTTGTAATATTTATAAATGTTTTGAAATGAAATTTAATCAAAATCGGTAGATCCGATTTTGAGAAAATAGACTTTTTCTCTTTTTACCCTTTAATAAGGTTAACTACCCTTAAAACTAGGGTTAGATAACCAATTCCAAAAACTCCTAGGGGCAACCCTATGAAAACCCTAGATACCAAGTTTTAGCCCGATCAGCAAAATAGTTTAGACTCTAGTCGGAGGTACAGACAGACAGACAACAGACAGACATACAACAGACAGACAGACATACAAACAGACAAACTGACTGACAGACGGAAATTCAAAAACAACTTTTTCGGATTCGGGGGGTCATGAAACATCTAAATTCATAAAAATCTTGAGTTGGATTTCTTTGACGATCACAATACTTTTTCTACCTGTAAGAGAGCGAGAAAGTAAAATATTTTCTTATAGCTCAGAGCCTAATGGTCTTATAAAAATATATCTCAAATAAAAGGTTTGTATTTTTAATATTACTTCAATCCACAACTTTACAATAATAAGTTATTTCATGTCTCACATAGTTGCGGAGATATCAAAATGAGGAACTTATGTTTTTAAGATAACTCAAAGTTATTTTCATGGGAAAATTAAAGTTCCCATTTTGTTTATAATGATACACACTGTCTAGATAAATAATTTAATCAAAATTGTTAAAGTGAATTTCGAACAAATCGATCTTCATCTTTTCACCGTAAGTAAATATCCTTAATTTGGGTGAACTAATTCAAAAAGATCTTGGGACTATAAAAACCCTAGACACCAACTATTCAATCGGTAAAATGGTTTCGGCTCTAGGCCGAGATACAAAACAAGAAACATACGGATCTTGAACACCTTTTCAGTTTCAACATTTATCAAAATCCCTCTTTTTTTGACGCTCACATATCATTTCTCTAGGGTTGAAGAGTAAAAATAGCAATAAACTATAACAGCCAGCACTGGAAGTACAATTTACAAAACTACGCAAGTAGTAAATGCCAAGACAATTATTCAAATGTAAATTTTTTATTTGGAGCCAGATAAATTAAAGAAAAATGGTAGGCTACTCAAAACATTTTAAAATGAAAACATAATTCCAATAATCAGCTTGACCAAATTAACACTGTAAAATTATCCTGGACATCTGGAATATTAATTTTTAAACAGTAATATACCATTGACTTAAGGAAAAGTTGGATCACAAATTGGCAAATTAATTACTGACATCAGGATGGCGAAATAAATAACACAAATAAAAAGTATTCTAGATGATTGATTTGACCATTTACCTGATCTAACAATGCCCGCTTCATTTTACTCTATACGACTTGATAAGTTTTGAATTTTTTTTGCAATAATTTTCTTTTAGTTAAAGTTAAACCGAATACAAAAGTATTCTATATGTTTTTAAACTGATAATTAATATACCACTTTTTACACTTTTTGACGTGTTATGATAAACGGTGCATGTTTGCTCTTAAGCGCCTACTCTTTTTAGTGAATATTAATATAGATTGTTTTACTTTTACCAACTTGTGTCTAAGTCAGTTTTTTATTCAAGCCATATATTTTCCACTACCGGCTTGCTAGGCCTGTCGTAGCTTCATATGCCTTATTTTCTAACTTAAGAATGGGACAGGCACAACATCCAGTCCCCACCCGTTAATTCATCACTATGAAAGGGTAAACCCACATTTCACCAATAATTAGTTTTTCTGCCAGGCCGGGAATCGAACCTGTGACCCCTAGCTCAGTAGACTGACATACTACTGACTGAGCTAAGGTGTCGGATTGAACAACTATCTATATACACCTTTCAAAGATGGGTCCATCCAGTGTAAAAAGAATATAAGGTAGTGCCAGATAGAGAATTATATCTGATTGGATTAGCTTGTGACGTCACTCATTACATAAGCCAGAGCGTTACTACACAAAGCAATTATGGAAAGACAAACCGAAGTTTTAAAAATCAAGTCACATTTTGGAACTTAAATAGTAAATTAACCTTTAAAATACACACTAATGTCCAATTAACATCATTATCTTATTATTTTAAAAAAATTTTATGTTTGGTGGTGTCATTATTAAAAATAAGCTTTGTGTAGTTGGTGACGTAAGCAATGACATAGTCAAATTCCTCTAGTGGCGCTACCTTTCTATTCTATTTACATTGTGTTCATCTATGTGTCCCATTTCCACCTCTCAACTAATTAATTAATAACCATAAACGTACTAAACTTAACTGACAAATTACTGACACTCAGGTTTATATAGAGTCGTTACCAAATATCCTGGACTCGTACTTTTTATTAGTCTAATCAAATTCATGATAATTAATTAAAAATAAGCTTTATAACCATCATTTGATGGCTTTTTTTTTTTTGGTTCTCACTAAATTACGTTCCGAATTATCCAACCACAAATAATGGGCCAATGAATAAGAGGATTTTAAAACATAATTAAAGTATGTTTTTGAATTGGAGGGATGAATGGAAAACTATATTCAAGAACTAGAAATTTCCCTAAGTAGAATGCAAAGGAATTCGATCCCAAGCCTCCCCTTCATCGGCAAACTAGACTAGATGAGTTTGACGTTTGGTACGCGTGCCCTCCAATGAGGTAAAATATGTCAAATTCAGAGATAGACTCATTCTTGGCGTACAAATAATATTTAAATACGCTTCAACCTTATTATGTGGCCATAATGTCTATAGAGTTTAGAAGAAAAAAATCAAAACTCTATGAGCACTCATATCTAAAGTCGCTAAATTGTTAAAATTTCCATTAGTTTCAAAACGTTGCAGAGGTAAATGACTTGTTCCTTCGCCCCCACAAAGAAATATGACTGTCGGAGGTTGGCAGGCCGGTGTTGTTTACTCGTCAAAGAGTGAGAAATTAATTCTGTTCTGGTTAAACGTGCACCCATGTGTCGGCCGCATGCTTCAGACGCTGTTAACGATGGGACCAGTGGAACGTGGCCAAATTGTGTTCCGCTTTGTTGAGATAATGTAGTGGGCCGCAGCTCGTTACTGGCAAAACAACGCGTAAAAGATCGGATGTGGGGCCGGGAGGGGAGGAGGAATTTGTTGGTTTTACGCACGCATAATGTAGCTTGAATTATATATTATGTAAACTATGTTCGCATAAATTTCTCATTTAGAACTTTTAGTTGTTTGTTGCTTTAGTGAAGTACCCCAGTATTTAAGTTTATAAGTTTATATTAAAGACTTATATTTAAAGATAGATAAAAGTAAACATTGAAATTATATTAATTTAAAAAATAAAATTACATATAAAATACAAGATATTAAGATGACTTGTGAAATGGTTTAAGAATGAGAGAATCGCGAATTTTCACGAATTAAAAACAAATATAAACACACTTTTTCCATATTTGAGTATGTTTTATTCTATTCATTAATATTACTATTGTTATAGCTTAGTCTATTTAATTAAGTAAAATCGCTTCTGTGGTCTAGTGACCAGAGGTCCTGACCACAGATACAGAGGTCCCGGGTTTGATCCCCAGCACTTGCAGATTTTTCTGAGAAATAGTATTTTTTCTGGAACGGGCTCAACTCAGCCTAGGGAGGACATTATTGAGGAGCTAATTTACTTGAATAAGGAAGTAGAAGCTCCATTCTAGAAGACTGAGATTAATGGCTGGAAGGTTCATTGTGCTGACCACATGACACTTTCTATTCACAAATGTTGGCACTATCTTTCCCAACATGCGGCGGCCGCTCGGTCGGTATTGCCCGCTTGCGGCTTGACGCCAAGGAGTTTTTAAAATAAATAAATAGGTGAAATGTAACAAAAAAAAAGTTCAAAGCGTTATTTAAAAATATGTTTGTCTTTGTCATGTTAGAAGGAGTAATATATATATATAATTTAAAACGCAATGGTATTCCCTTTCGTCAATGATTCCCAACAGATTTTCATAATTTAAATTAAACGAAAGATTATACACCGAGAGAGTGCACAATTTATAAAAATTCCGAAAAATAATAAAGGGGGAAGTTTTCAATTTGGGATTGAAATATAAAACTAATATCTATTCTAATTGAATTTACAATCTACATACAAAATTAAGGTTACAGTTGAGCGTTCTCAATGAAAAATTGACGCTTGATGCGTCAACGAGACAGCCAGTCTTTGGCCAAGTACACAGTTTATATTAAAAATTAAAGTGAGAAGTGATCAAATATTTTTTATAATACCTGATTTTTATAAAATCAACAATAATTTTTTTCTAGAAAATCTCCGGTTGAAATAATCTGAATGGCACATATTCATATTTCGCATTTTAAATAGTTATGATTTTATTTAATAATCAATTATATATATATAACTATATAAAGCAACAAATACATTGGAATCTCCATGATTCTAAACAAAGAAAAAATAAGATATCATCTAGTCACAATTTAAAGAATGTTTATAAATTTCTTAAATAAGCTATAAAATATGAATAAAATGTTCTTTGATATTAGCTTTCCTCAAGGTCTTGATTGACTATTTTAAAAACAGCTTCTAAGCCTAGTTCAAAAAGTAGGCTACCAGAATTCACTTATGACAAATTTTTTCATAAAATTATTATTATCATGTTTTTGCCCCAACCCCTTCAATTGTTGGATACAATTTAAAATTAACTTCAATTTAGCCAAAATAGTAAACTACGACTCAAGTTATGTGATGAAGTATAATAATAACAACGTAGCGTTTTTGAATTAAGTAATTAATTACAAGTTGAAATCTATAGAATAAAAATGTCAAAAATATATGTTGGTTTGATTTTAAATTGTATTTGTAACAACTTAATTAACATATAATTACAATGAAAATTGATTAGTCAGTATAACATACAATTAATTATTGTTAAACCAGAAACAAAAATGCTCAGCTGTAAAAATACGCAAAAAGCTTAAACATAAAACACACCGGTATTATTAAACTTGTTTTACTAGTTTATATAGTTCATAAACACAATATAGATATCATATAATTAAACAAATAATATTTCCCCCCCTTTAATTTGTAGAGAGGAAATGGTGGATATTAATTGTTTATGCTAATTATTGAATTCATTGATAAAACTTGTAGGTCCATTAAAGCAGGCATAAAGGAGACGCAAATATCTTGAAGAGGTTTTGTCAAACTCTTCTGGTTCCTCCACAAAGTCTTCTTCCATCCATCCACAATCTTCTTCGTCTTCCACTACAACTATACCTATTTCTTGATGTTTTATCTCCTTCTGTGATGCCTACTAGGTGGTATTTAATCTTGTCTTTTTCCTCTCTTAAGCTGTCCCTTTTGATCTTTCGGTGAGTTTCTAGGGGGACGTGTTTAGTGGAATAAAGTCTCTGTTCATCAAGTGGAACGAAGCGCATGTGAGGATCTTCATAGACACCTACTCTTCTTGTATTATCATCGGGTGCCTCATCATAAACCTTGTGTTTGTACATACACAAATACAACTTTCTACTGTAGCTACCGATCATATTCAGCAGCTTCACTATCCCTATCGGTTCGTCAAAGAATCCATCATATACCTTATCATTTTCTTCTGTTTCAAAACAATCTTCGTCTAAAGTTGGATCGATGAAAAGTCCAGCATCTATTTCCTGACTGTAATCACAAAACAATAGCCATTATCAAACTGCAATAAATGGGTGATTTAAAATTATAATTATATTTAATTTATGCGTAAATACAATCAATCTAAAATGTGTTTTAAAAGGGTCGGACTTTTCATACTAACTTACATAACAAAGAGTTTATTTAGAAACATTTTAAAAAACGTTTATTTAACCATCTATATTTAATTTAATATTTTTTATTTAATTATTTGAGATATTTAATGTGCCCTTCCTCAACCAACCGATTAGATAAGAACACGAGAATTTCTATGAGCAAGAGCGAAATCCTACCAATTTTGCCGGGAAAGGTATGCCGCAATCGATATGGGACTGACGGCTTTACTTCTCCTACAAAGGAAGTTTTTCTACGAATTTTTATCGCTCGAAAGAAATCCGTCAACCCTTGCTGGGTATGAACCCAAGATCATTGAGTTTGAGGCGAGAACTTTAACACAAGACCACCGAGGACGACAACCATCTTTAACACACATTGATTAATGTACAGCTCAAATAAAAATCAATCACTTTTTTACGCGTGCAAGGATTATTAACACGTAATCAATGCATAATTTCTCTTAACTAGGATACACAGTAGGTGTTTCGATAGATATAATATGAGCCTGTATGAACTACTGTTGATATATTTTAATTGTTTTTATGCTATCATTATTTTCCAGAATATATTAAATTTGTTCTTGTGTATTTTTAACAAAGAGAGTGTGACGCAAGTAAGTTAGAGTGATGCAATTACCTTTTTACAACTTTGAATCGGGAGGTATATCGGATTGGCGCTCCGTAATTAGGTTTTAAGACGCACGTACAAATGACGATTAACACTACTAACACATAAACAAACTTCATCTTAATAATATCTAATTATTTTGCCACACTATCTTCAAATCGCTTTTCTTGGACCAGTTTATAATCGGTTTAAGAGTTATTGATATGGTTTCTTCAAACAATACAAAAATAGGTACATTGTTGTTTAATTCTCAATATATTGATGTTATTTGTTTACATAGCATATAATCTACACGTTTAACTTAATTTAATAAAATATTACTTTCTCATCTAGGAAGTAAGAACTGTAAGTGATAATCAGTGGCGTAGCTAGAGTTGGTGCCACCCGGGGCGGTCCCCGAGTTTGCCGCTCCTCTCAATACACAACATATACTTCGACAAAAGTCAAAACGACGCATAGGTGGGAAAATAAGACACCTTGTTTGTTTCTGAAGTGAAAAATTTAATTATAACACTTTACAATGTTATTTTTCTTGCTTTTCTGTTAGAAAAATTGTCAATGATATTATTGAAGTCAATTTCGTCTGTTAGTTGCTGTTCGATAGAAAGTACGGCAAGATTTCTTAACGGTAAGATACTCATTATGTATCTTAAGTAATTCTTGATCAATTTTAATCCAGAAAAACTCCGTTAACAGGCAGCAACACTAACATAAATCGCTAGAAAAGTTAGTAGAAGTATTACAATATTTGGAACCGAGTTCCCAAGACTGTATTTTTTTAATAAACTGCAAAAGTTCAAGGGGATCTCACTTCCACGTCTCTGTTTCGTCTTGCGTAGCAACATAAACAACAATAAAACTCTGAAGTTCTTATAAATGTCATCGTACCAGTAGTCGTTATTTAGTTGATACTCGTATTTGTCATCAAAAATTCGACGGAGTGAGAAAGGCATATTTCTCAGCAAGAAGATGAAGTGGTTGAAATATGAGAGTAATTTATTGGATCACTCTATACAGCGAATAAAGTATTTCTCTTATCAGTTCAGTTTCGTACGGCAATTCAGAATCTCGTGATTCTTCACCAGCCATAAGTTTTTTCTTTCTACATCGACGTTGACGCTCCGTGACTATCCCAAGATCATCACAAATCTATTTGGCGTAGGCTATTGAATTGTTAACTAGCTCGTCCATATTTTCAGTTAAAATCCTTTCAAAGCCTCGAGTTTTATATAACTTTGTTTTAAGTTCAATTCTTTTGTTTGGAGGTAGGCCTGTGTGTTATTAATTCCTAGAAGGAAGGATTCCCACAGGCCAAGAAAGCACAGAAAGGGAAACGATTGTAATGCACCAAGCAGCACGCCAGCATCTGACCTGGTAATTTCTTTATCACAAGCTAGCTGTTCTAAAGCACTTAATATTTTCAAATATATATATAAGATAATACTCACAGTTTCTCCCCTTGCACTCCATCGAGTTTCTACTACGTACTTGACACTTTGACCAGTGACTGAAGACAGAATATCCCAGCAATGGTTCAAGGAAGAAAAACGTGAACAAACTCTCCACAGTTCCAAAAAAATGTAACAGGATTCCCAGCAACAGAAGTTGCATGAATACCCGCTAAATTTAAGGTGTGATTTTTACTTGAGACTAATTATGTTTTTCTATTAAGTTCCTTGATACGTCTCTGAACACCAGTATGTTGACCAACCATCAAAGCAGCATTATCATAAGCTTGTCCTCTACAATTTTGAATATCAGTTCCGTCGTTTTCTAATTTTTTCAAAATCATAGCTGAAATGTTCTTGGCGGTTTTACCTTTTGTTTCAATGAAATCAATAAATGATTCTACTACCTTCATTTTATTTCCATTGATCATAACATAGTGCAAAACTTGGCTTGTTTGATCCTTATGAAAAATATCAGGAGTGATGTTGAATATCATAGAAAAGTACACGGATTCTTTTACTTGCTCGATAACTTTGCTTCTTACCTTTTCTCCCAAAATTTCTATAAATTCGTTCTGAATAGTTGGTGTCATATAGAATTTAGAAAACTTTTCCCCCCAGCTTAATTCTTAGCTTAATTCACGTAGCATTGGATCGAATTTCACCAACAAATGAACTTACTCTAAGAAAATTCCTCTATTTTCCGTTGATTCAGATTAAGCATTAGTATCATAATAAATTCCTTCTCGATGTTCCCGTAAGGCTAAATTCTGTTTAGCTAGGAATTTAATCATATCCAACAATCTTGAAAGTATTTCCCTCCACTTACTCACTTCCTTTTTAACTTCTTTTTGTTCCCTTTTATAAATTGTTGCTCTATGTCGGATTCTAATTTCCAACTCCTTCCATTGTGTGAAAGCCCGAACCTGATCAGCACTGGATTCATGCTCAAAAATTTTAGGATTAAGTTTAAAAGAACCGCCCGGGTTAGACCGCCCTCACCGCCTCCCTTATAACTACGCTACTGGTGATAATTAAAATATACATTAGGATTTGAACGAAAATATTTTTATTAAAACATGATTACATAAAATATATCGTACCTTAATTAAAGGAACAGTCAGGTATAGTAGATTTATTCGAAAGCATTTTGAAAGATTTTGATTTAATTGGCAATATTTACAGAGGTTAAGGTTCAAATTAATAACTAATGCTCCAAATTTTACTTAGTTATGAACTAGTGGATTCAATATTATCACTCTTAGGCTATATCAAGTACACCTTAGTACAAAGTGTAACAAATTCATCTTACATTTTAATACTACTTGAAACTGAACACATTCTCTCAGTTGAAAATATATGTATTTATTTAATATTTTTCTATCAAGAAGAATGGACTATAGTTATTATTATTATTATTATTATTTGTCTTGTTTTACGACAGGATCATTTATTTTATCATTGAACTTAGACCACCAATGCGCCCTATCCTTAACCTCCTCCTTCAGCGCCCAGAATTTTCTTCTTTCTTTCAAGTCATCTAGTATTTGAACCCTCCTTCTTCCTAAGTTCCTCTTACCCTCAAACTTTCATTTTATGACTAAGGATGTGTCCAGTAAACGACTCTTAAATTTTTTGATCTAAAACACAATTATTATGATATACTGTATTTATCATGTAAAGTACTAATAAGCTATCCATCTTTAACCAGATCGTGATAGCCATTTTTGAAAAATTTCGAATTTTCAAAAATCACTCATCAGTTAACTAATCCTGATTTAAAGACTAGAATAAAAATAAGAAAAATGCTTTAAGGTATGACCATGTAACATCTAAACATCAAGTTTGAATAAAATTCATTAAACACTTTCAGCTCTAACCCTGGGAATACTGTGATGTTATTTTTGCTAAAATAATTACTTATAATATAAATTTAATAGTCGGCTGACTCAGTCTTTCAAATAAGTAATTACGTTGGCAACTTAACTGTTTATTTTTAAAATTTAAATCACAACTTCTAAAGTTTCGAATATTAATTATTTATTTACAATTAAAATATATATTATATATATAATCTACTTACCTTTATTTCACTATATTAAATTTTCTTTCTTTATTTTGATTCATAAACTTCCAACCCGCCATGTTTATTATTTTTGTTGGTAGGTGATTTTAACGCTATCTGCTTTAGAGAGTGGTTTATTTCGGAACTGTTACGATCTTAATTTATTTTATGTTCTTGGACGCTTATAACATCTGGCAGTCATTTGAAGAACTAATTGCTCCTAGCGGAAGAGATTATTATTCTCGTTTTGGATTTTGGTGCGAAATTTAAATTAATTTTAAAGGTGATTTATGTTTATTTGTCAAATTATAATATTAAGTTATTTTTATAATAATACTTTCACTGTCTAATAAGTTAAGATTTTTTGTTTTGCTATAAATTTCAGCAACTAATTTTCTCTTAGGCTGGAAATTAGTTAAAATAAATGGTACGGCACACCGCACAGACTTTCTCTCTCTTTCTAAAACTCGTAAGATTTCTGAACGGAATAATGTACATTGTATCATCACCACTCCACATAAGAACACGCATAAAATAATATATAATGATATAGAATCAATGAGAAAAGAGGCGCATCTTTGTCCACCTAAGAACATTTCAAACAGTTTAATGTCTTCCACAAGGGTCAACACTTCGTATTAAAATTTCGATTCTAGTTAAAGTTTTAACATTTTATAAGGTGTTGCAGAACTTCAAGTCATCGCATTGATATTTAATTATTCATTTATACATTTTGACCAATAAAAAATGTAAATATTGACTATTGAGTCTAAAATGGAGATAGATAATTGCTATGCAAACATTTCTCCTAAGAGATTTAAGGAAAAATAACATACTTTTTTAGATACTTATATTTAATTACTCTATGGCATTGGAGAATTATTGCGTTAAGACTTAAGTAGTATATGTTTACAACTAAAGCTCACAAAATTGTATTAATATATTTGCAAATATCTCAGAAACTGCTGCTTTTATAAAAATATATGTCAAATAAAAGTTATTTATTTCTAATAGTCCTACAATTTTTCAATGATAAGTTGTTTAGTTTCTCCAATAGTTGTGGAGATACGGAAATTAACGCTTCTGTAATGTACCCTAAAAATCATTTTCATAGGAAAATGAAAATAGCCAGTTTATTTATAATCTTAATCAACGCCTAGATACGAATTTTAATCAAAATCGTTTGAGCAGATTTTGAGAAAACCAAATTTCTCTCTTTTCGCCCTTCAGTAAACTACCCTTAATTTTAAGTTTTTATAGACACACAGACAGACGGCATTGCAAAGACTATTTTTTAGGGTTCGGGGGGTCATGAGACGTCGACATCCATCAACATTTCAGGTTAGTTTTTTTTTACGGTCGCAATACTTAAACTTTAATGTCCAAAAAGTAAAAAAAATTCATATAATTGCGTATAGATTGAAAGTTATTGATTTTATAAAAATATGTTTCGGATAAAATATCTGTATTATAAATATATATACATATTTGTAATGCTAAGTAATTTCATATCTCAAATAGTTTCGGAGCTATTTAAAAAAATGTCAATTGACGCATCAGACCGGAGCCCTTAAAGCCATTTTGCCGAAATATTGAGGGTAGCCATTTTGTTTGGAATATTTATTAATGTTTATAAATGAAATTTAATCAAAATCGTTAGAGCCGATTTTGAGAAAATCGACTTTTTCTCTTTTTGCCCTTCAGTAAACTACCCTTAATTTTAAGTTTTAATAGACACACAGACAGACGGCATTGCAAAGACTATTTTTTAGGGTTCGGGGGGTCATGAGACGTCGAAATCCATCAACATTTCAGGTTAGTTTTTTTTACGATCGCAATACTTAAGCTTTAATGTTCAAAAACTAAAATATATATATAATTGCGTATAGATTGAAAATGATTGATTTTATAAAAATATGTTTCGAATAAAATATTTGTATTATAAATATATATACATATTTGTAATGCTAAGTAATTTCATATCTCAAATAGTTTCGGGGCTATTATAAAAAATGTTAATTTACGCATCAGACCGGAGCCCTTAAAGCGATTTTCCCGAAATATTGAGAGTAGCCATTTTGTTTTGAATATTTATTAATGTTCATAAATGAAATTTAATCAAAATCGTTACAGCCGATTTTGAGAAAATCGACTTTTTGTCTTTTTTCCTTTCAGTAAACTACCCTTAATTTTAGGGGTAGATATCCAATTCCAAAAACCCCTCGGGGCAACCCTATGAAAACCCTAGATATCAAGTTTTAGCTCAATCGGTAAAATAGTTTAGGCTCTAGTTGGAGGTACAGACAGACAGACAGACAGACAGACAGACAGACGGAATCAAAAACAACTTTTTCGGATTCAGGAAGTCATGAAACGTCAAAATTCATCAAAATCTCGAGTTGGATTTTTTTGACGATCACCATACTTTCTCTACCTGTAAGATAGAGAGAAAGTAAAAAGAAAGAACATGTGTGTGGATTGTTTATGTTTTTGTTTTGTTGACTCGAACAAATTGTAAAAAAGATAAGGAAGGACCCAGTTTGGGCCGTCCTTTAATATTGAATTTTCTATAGGGAATTATGACTTTCGGCAATAAAAACTGCATCAAAAGTAATGACTGATCTTCAAGGAAGGATAAACGAGTTTTCATGAAGATATTATAAAATATAAGTCACTAAAAAAAAGAATTGCTACCAGGGATCATCAGTATACATTATTGGGTGAGACGGAATTTATCATCTAGCATCATCCAGTTACTAGGAGTTTAAATTACATTTTTGAAGAACTCATTATATTAACATGCTATACAAATATTTCAAACCTGGTGTTATTTCATCCTAAAGTCTATTTATGTATTATAATTAATAACTATTATTTTGCCATCACAATTCAAGTGAGAATCTTACACTTTTAAGTATTGCCCTAATTATACTTTTATTAATTTTATAACATCGGAGGAATGCTTTATTAGGTAGGGTTAATTTAAAGGTATTATTTTTTTCTCTTCAACAATAATTACAAACAAACTAAAAATTTCATTGTGTAATTTATTTATTTATAATATTATTGCACATTGTATTTTGAACATTGCATTCCATTTATAGATAGTTTCAGTAGGTTGGATGTTCATGCCAAGAATAATAATCTTCTCTATGAAAATATGCAGTCCATTATTGTAAGTGTCCAACTTAAGTTAAAACTTTAGGTTAAGTTCACCAGGGGTCTTGAGAGAATGGGTTTTTCGTCTTAACACTGAGCAGTTTCTGGGGATAAATTTATTTAATAAAAAAAATCTACCTATCTAAATAAATAAAAGGAGTTGGTATTTGGCGCCCAACAATATATATATAGGCCTATATATAAATAAATTAAATAAAATTCATTTATTTATAACCAATACAATTTAAAAATGATATGTTCACATATTATTTTCCACCACAATACATACATAGAAGAGATAAATATTGTACATTTTTTTATATACGTTATAATAATGATGAAGTGTAATGTATTTTATAGAAAAGATGGGGAAACATAAAAAAGGACATCTATATATTTATTAACTTTAAGTCCAGTAACGTCATTAAAAAAACAGTAAATAAAATATATGATAAAAGAATGGTGAGCTAGCTCAGAGTTAAAATGAATACAATAATTTGGTTTCAAAACCAACATTTACATTTAACAACAACAAAACTTATTATCTCGGGGTAAAAATTAAAATAATAATAATAATGCATGAAATCGAATACGAGACTCTCTCAGGACCTCTGGGCCATGTTGGGAAAAAATATACCTTTATTGTACCTAGTCAACAATGGACTCACCTTGCTTACAACAATACCAGCGACCAAGGTCAGCATCCCTGGGAACTGCTTGCAGGTGAGACATCGCTAAATATGTGTTTTTTTATAGCAATAATAACAAGGTGGATTACATTGAATGATGGTGATGTTAATATAAATAACATACTTAACAACGGATTTGGCTTTGAAAAAAAAAGTTAAGTTTTACTTTGATACATAATTGTCAATCTAAAATTTTACCTTGGCTAACAGACGCCTACTAAATTATAAAGCTAAAATACAATTCATAATTCAAATAACAATAGTAATTATTTGAGGTATTAATAAAAAATCTAAGTCCAGTCTTTGTGGATAGTTATTATTGAAATAAGAAAAATAAGAATAATAAAAATATTACAATTTCTTGAGACACCTAATTAATAGATGTCCTCTATGAGATTAATAGTTTAAATAAAGGTAGAATAGAACATAAGACATTGCAGTCGTGTCGAAGGAATGCATCTGGCCAAAAGATTCTTTTCAGAGTCATTGTTAAAAAAAGTTAGCTTGAGAAAATAAATAAATATAATTTTTACTTTAGAAAAAAATAAAAATAAGTCTTGAAACTGTAGTGGAAAAGGTCTATAAGAATATAATGTCTGTGTAGTGAGGTCTAAGCTGTGTAGATATTAAAACTTAAAAACAAGAATGGTTGATATAACCTCAAAATATGTTCTGGGAGGTCGTCGTTGAAACTGTGAGTTGGTCCAAAACTCACTAAAGTCCAAGAATCGTCATTGCAGAGATCTACCATGGGTCTAAAGTAGTCATTTTGATGAACACTTGAAAGATTATTTTAAGAAATAACTGTCAAAATTTCAATTTTTGTTACACTAAAAATAATGTGTGTCATCTCTTTATCTCCAAGACGCCAGTCTCGCTTCTTTTTTCCAGTTCCTGCCTCTCGGCATTTCTCGTAGAGGCCCCAAAAATCTCGCGGATTTAAGTTCTAAATTTGAAATATAATTATTTCTATAAATATGTGAAATTAAAGTAGAAACAAGGAATATTTGGGGGATAACGGGGGGCTGAAGAAATGATAATTAAGAATCTTGAAAAAATCTGAATCTTTAACTAAATGGATGCAGAATCTGATATCTGACAGTTTTACATGCGATCATTGTTTGTAAATAAACTCAATTTCTTATTTTTTTCCTCACGGGCCTTTTAAAATTAAAATGTACGAGATTGGATGACGTATCTGTGTTGTCACATCTCCCGCCTTCCCCTCTGCTTCAGTCCATTTCTTTCTTCCTCGTGTAGCGCGGCCATTATGATTATCGTAGAATCTCGTAGAAGATGTTAAACATAAAATTACAGCTGCAGTATTGTTTTAAAATGTGGACGGAATATTTGGACAAAAACCCGGTAAATAGGTACATTTCTTGTTCTGATAAAAGTATTGCTATAATTATATGGTGTTTCCTTCGACGCAATGCAATGTCCGTTGAAAACAATAAGTTTGAAAATAAATTAATTAAATGGAGTGTGGCGTCTGGCCGCATGGCGTGCTAGCCAAGTCAAAATTAGTCAAAATAAATAAACACTTTAGAATAAATTAAAACTAAATAAAATATAAATTGACAGAATTAAAATTCTTACAGTATGGACAGAAATGATAGGTAAGACACATCTTTATGGGTTCCGGAGCACATAAGACGTCATTCAACAGTCATCACAATCTCGAGATTTTCACGATTACAACCCTTCCTTAAAAAAAAGTGTGCATAAGCCTGAACAGGTAGTAAGACGCGGTGCTTGGAAAAAAAAGAAGTGATTATGAGCAATGTTAAGAGCTTTATAACAACCTCCTTCTCCAAGAGTCTGTGCTTCCGTACCCTACGGGGGTTCTGCCAGTGAACTCCCTTGGGGATCTCCTGAGTAAAAGCCTGTGCTCTCGTCGATTTTTCATGGTATTTTTTGGATGACTCAGGTTTACCTTAAAAAATATTTGACCACGCCGAACCGTTTCGCATAGCTGCGGGCAACGATTTGGTCCATGATTTGTGTTTAGGAGAGGGAGTGATTTACTACAGTATTACTTCCACTGCCCCAACCTTTGTTACCGTTGGTTATCGACCGACGCAGCAGTGGTGACAAGAAATAGTAGGGTTTTGATAGAAATTAGTTTTTAGAAAATACGAACATACTCATTTTAACAACAAATAACAAAGCTTGCATTCTCGTTGGTTCTTAAAACGTAAGCAGACAGGCTGAGGAACCCCTACTTAAGTTACATTTTGGCCACTCAACAACCAAGCACCATGTTGGATACTTGAATGTGAGAAAATGACTGTTATCGTTGTTATTGTAACTTATTTGACAATTTTATGGTGTTAACTTCCTTGTAATAAATTAAATACAAGTGAAATTTTGAAAAATTGAGCTATAGCTCGATTGTATTCATTCCATTAAAAACATTTGTAGACATTTTCAGAAAAAAATTTCAATGACAATTTTTCAAAAATAGAAAATTTTCTTTGAAAATTAATTATCTCATATCTATTTTGGAAAATGCAGTTTTTTGGAGAATATGGTATTTTGAGAAAGTGTATATCATAAATTATTATAATATAATAGACCCTACCGGTGTTTTAATCTTGATATAAGATATCGTATTCATGAAAAATTTCTACCAACATATCTGAGGTGGTAAACTCTCTCACCAAATGCCACAAGTAGTGAATTGACCGTCAAAGTGTGGCGAATTTGAGTTTGCCAGCACGTACATTAAAATAAAACTTTTTTCCTGAGGGCGTATGCTGATTGTAGCTTGATATTTCTTGTATATTATTGGAGGCATTCCAAATGTGCATTGAGTTCAGATATTCAGCAAATATTTATGCTACTTGTCAGACAAAGCTATATTCAAATTTCGCATTAAATCGCCTTACATTTTCAATCTGAACAATTTTTATTATTTGCGGTTAAGACAGTTGTAACTGAGTAGTCAAAGAGAACATGTTTTGAATAAACTTATCCAAACAGCGTGTGTTGTCTTATGTTCGATTGAACAAAATAGTTTCTCAATTGTTACATGGTGTGGCGAATTTAACTTATCATTCCTCACACGTGTGGCTACATTGAAACATATTTTGCCCACCTCTGATCTAGATAATGTTAAATATTGATATGTTATGTTTTCCGAATTAAAAAATGCGTGTCTTACAATTCCATATGTTTATCTGTCTCTATATCTGTCTGTACCTGAGCCCAGAACCTAAACGGTTTGACAGATTTATTTCGAACTTGATATTGAGGTACTAGATGCTCATAACTATTAGGCCTTTTTTTTAGCGTATACCACCATAATTTGTCGGCTAGACATTCCGGATCTTCTACTGACAGTGGTGGATATGTTCTACAGTTGGGGTGCCATCATGTAGGCTCGGTTAATTCGCCCCGTTGAGATGATGTGATTTTTATGATTATGTAGCGCCAGTCTTAAACCTAACTTAAGCCTAACTAACCAGACCATTGCGAACATAGAGACAATTACTCTTAGGGAAAAATACGTATGGTACTATCGGAAATCGAACCTGAAACCTCGAGATTAGTAGGCAGGAATCCTGCTGACCCCTATATCAAGTGGATGGATGGTCAAACCACGATTTAAGGGTAGTCGGCTGATAGCTGATTTTTGAACATTTGTAATTTTTCCAAGGTTGTTTTAGCTATTATGTTTAAAATTGGTATCTGAGGGTGTTTTAATTGATCAATAAAAGTATATATATACCTTGATTTTGGTACGAAGCCTTTTCTAGAAGTCCCTTTATCCTATCAAAATACTTATTTCTATATATTATAATTCTGGTACTAAATAAGGCCTTTCAGAACTGGCTTCATACCATACTTAGAGTATTTTTTTGTTTTAATAATATATATACATATTTGGCCTATTTTTCTAGAGTTTGTAGGCTAGGCATTCCTGGTACTATACTGGCAGTGGAGGATATGTAACTTTCTTCTGAGTTTGGGACATCATGTAGGTTGTAGGTACGGTGACCTCGGCTCGATGAGATGATGATTATGGTGATTATATGGTGCCAGTAGATTCTTAAACTTAACTTAAGCTAAATTATCTAGACCCCGACAATTATAGAAACGTTTTCCCTTAGGAAATATTACCTATGGCACCGTCGTGAATAGAATCCGGAACCTCTAGATTAGGAGCTAGGAATGATGGCCACTACACCAAGAGGCTGGCCACATATTCACTCGAGGCTAAATGATAACTGATTTTTGAAAATGTTGTCACAAATTATCCTAGACGCTATGAGTAAATTTTTACGATTGTGTCGTACACTTTTTTTCTTTGTTCTCAGCCCCTCATTATTATAAATATGGTCTTGTCTTGGAACTGGTTTTAGGTGGCTCTGTATCCGAACCCCCCGCTCTTCTGAAATGAGTAACGAGCTCGTGAACGATTACTGACAACTCTCTCATTACTAGCCGTCTCGCCCCAGGAACGCCCGTTTTCTCTGTTGATTACTTCAACAATCAACTCTGCAACCTGTTGATAAGTCAATCCAACACAAGATTATAATACCATCAAATATTCTCAAGACACTTGACCATTAAAAAGTGATTTATGACTGAAAAAAATTCTAGCGGGAACTCATTTTAAGGGGGATCAAACCTATGATTGATTAAAATAAACGTTCTAGTTGCGAGAACGGGTTTAAATGTTTTTGCTTCTACATTTTTTAAAACCCGAATTGGTGCGCACGTGGACTAAACTTCAAGCTTATCTACTCTTGATTTCCGGTGAAGGTGAGTTCTTAGCTCGAATCCTAGTCAGATGTTTCCTGAAGATTTTTTTTAGTACCACGTCTTACTATCTGTTAAAGTTATACTCTTATGTACTAATTACACTAATTTGTTAGGGATTAGGAAGGTTGAATTTATAAGAAGTGTATCCAAATTTGCGTAAGGGGGGGAGTAAAATTTTTAAAAGGAAAAACCACCTTCAGTACACCCGATCGGGATCGAACCCCAATCTCCCCGTCTTCGTCAGTCTAGGTCATTTTGAGAGCAGCACCTTAGATCATCATTATAATTAATGGTGAATAATCCGAATGGTTAATAAATTTAGTGCAAATAAAATTCAAAAAAGTATCCAAAGATTTCTTCCTAGAATATTATCCTATAGTAAAAACTACTATCCAAAGCAGTGTAGGAAAATACGTTAGCTTTATAAACTTTACTCACAGCCCACTATTTGTATAGGCCTAAACATTGAATTCGTCAGCCCGCAATCGAGCCATACCAGACACCGTCTTTTAGCGAATATAGTGACAACTTCTGCGGAGAACACAACAAACCCTCCGGCAAATAATCTAAGTTTTATAGACTGGAGCCGATACTTTTCAATTAAATTAATATATAAGCTTATTAAAAGCTTAATCCCTGGGATATTATTGAACAGGGTATTTAGTACTGTATATTACATAAATTATTTTATTAGAAAAGTGGTTTCCATGTTTGTATTTAAATCGAAAATAATTGTTTGATTTTTAGTTTTCAGCTTCCAAACATTTCCACTTGGTAAATTTTCCTTGTCTTATTTTAAATCAGTTATTTTAATAAATTATTTATAAAAAATTGCTTTGTAAGCGGCTCCTTAAATCAAGACTAATTTAAAGGTGAATTATGTTTTATTGCCTCTGTAAGCTGATTGATGCTTAAATCCTATTCAACTAACACGCGATGATTTATTTTAGACTTTCACACTACATGTGTCAAGGGATTATATTTTAATATCAATTACATATTACATTTTAGTATTACTAAGATAATATGGTTATTATAAATTGTGTGTTATAAATCAAAACCTCCTTTATAATCATAATCAAATACCGCCGCCTGAAAGGTATTTCTTGATGGATTGCAAATATTAATTTTAATTTTTCCAGATTAATGCCTAAAGATAACTTTGACGTTTCATAATTGGTGGCTTCTTGTTGATTTTGCGTTACTTTATTGGATATTTAATGATGATAACAACTGGAATAAAGTAGTCGAAGCGAACTTATTAAATACACAGTTACACGAGACAATGACTAACGAAAATTCCTAACATGTGGCATCACATCTAATTATGTTTTTTCGTTTTGTTTAATTTATTTGAGGTATTTAACGTGCACTTTCTGAACTGACTGATTATATCAACACACGAGTCTAACTTAAATCTAGAACAGACACAACACCTAGATCCACGGCCATAAATTTATCACTGTGAAAGAGTAAATCTACATTTTAACAATAATAAATCTTTCGGACATGCCGGGAATCAAACCCGGGACCCTTAGCTCAGTAAACATACACGATACCGACTGAGCTAAGGTTTCAGACTATCAAGTTATTTAAAGTACCCCCTTCCTAAAGTTGGAAAAAATAAAATAAAATACAACGCGGTATTTATGGGAAGCCCATCTCTGACGCTTCCAAACCACAAATTACTTCTCAAATAACTTAAACAGTTAATATAACTAGTGGATCGATGCAGCGATAGTTGCAAATTAATGTGCTAAAATTTGTTCAAAACTTTTTAGTGGGCAAGTTCTATATAATGAAGCTTCACTCAACTTTCTCGTTAAATGTTTATTCATCAAAGATTATCAACTTTCCGTTAATTTTGAGCTTACGGTGTTTAATTTAAGCAACATGTCCGTTTTCCCGCTTCATACAACGATGATAGTTTTAAAAAGATACCTTTACCAGCTTTCTATATTTTTTTACACAATTTCCTTTAAGTAAGAATTTAGTTATTATTTTTAACTAAAAAGAAATATTTTATTTATCAATATACAATCATACATATCGCGGTTTCTATGGCGATTTAAACAAAGAATGAATGTACAGTTGAGACAGTATACACGCATTAGTAAATCTGAAAATTCGCTATAAAAATCGGGTTTTCGTTGGAATCTATTATATTTTATGACATTCTGGATCTTTGACCTTTAAAATGAGTGTTCGTTTGTCAGAATCGCTTAAGCCATTCTCTCATAATTTTAACTATCAGAACTAAGCTTATAAAAGTAGATATATTATACTTTACAATTTACTAGATCCGTTTTTTTATTCACGTGACATTAGACGCAGAACTGCGTGGATTTACTTAAAACGTCATTGAAAACAAGGTAATTTTACATTTTTACATCAATTTTAAAAATGAATTCAAATCAAATTATAAGTGTTTTTTTTTTCTGTGGTGTTCTTTCAAATTCATTTTGGCGTAAACCATAGTTTAAAATAATATACCGTTATTTAAAATTTAAATATTACGAGACATCTGATCTCCTGAAATAGCGTTCCAACTCTTCAGAAGGTGGATCACTTAACTCCTAGCCCTCATCTCCAGGCATTTTAATACCTGGATATAAGATAAACCAATAAACATAAATTAAAATACTTCTTGTTGTTCCCAGAGGAAAAAATCGTGTAAGTCAAATTTCTTGAAGGTGGATCACTTAACTCCTAGCCCTCATCTCCAGGCATTTTAATACCTGGATATAAGATAAACCAATAAACATAAATTAAAATACTTCTAGTTGTTCCCAGAGGAAAAAATCGTGTAAGTCAAATTTCTTGCTCGTCCAAATAATCACAAGGCTTAGAGTTCATACATAAACCACGTAACGCTTTTTTCCTTACCTTTTTAGCCCCACCCCCCCGTCCACCCATGTAACACCATGTAGACATCTAGCCCAATCCCTCCCCACATCCCCTAACCTGTGTTACGTAACTTTTCTCACCAAGAGTGAATGTCGCTATTTCGTAAGAAAGTTTTTGTGATACCAAAAGAGGGACTCAGATTTAATACTTCTCTAAGTCTATTTAAAATCCTGAATATAAACGTTTTCAGAGAGCATTATTATTATTATTATTATTATTATTATTATTATTATTATTATTATTATTATTATTATTATTATTATTATTATTATTATTTATGGATAACTACACATACAGACAAGTATTTGGAAAGTTAATAGCCTTTTTAAATACAGTTTTGAATATATTACTTTTCAAGTAGTAGTAATTCACACAAAATATGTGTGAAAGTTTACAAAAATATATAATACTACAATGCACTCCTAACATGTGCTTGGAGTTGGTTATTTCGGGCAGACAATGACACCTTAGCGCATTCGAAATATCGATAGAGAGTAATGAATGTAAATCTGTGTTACGTAACACTTTGATGTAACCCACCCTCACCCCCCATCTCCCACCCTTCGGCCCTACCCACAAAGCGTTACGTGATTTATGGATGGCTCCTTATAACAAATCCTAGCGTAAGCTCAGACGTTTTAGGACTTTTGTGCAAATCTACAGCTCTAGAGGTACATTTTATCGGTAAGTTGTAAATATCTAGGAATCCTTTAGTTAATTTATTTCCCTTCCCTTTGTGGGTGGGGGGAGGAAGGGTCACTAAGCTGACCACACCTTAGCGTTGACCTAACCTACAGAAACAAAGAAGCCTCCGAGTTCTTTTTCAACAGTTTGCATTTGGCAGATTCCCATTGTTGAAAATTCGAACAAGGTGAAGAAGGTAGGAAAGAAATGACCGGTAAGATACGGTCCAACCAACGTAGTAAGCAGGGATAGTTAGTTACCTAATTCAAATTATGGCATGAAAAAAAGTTAATATATGATCTAAATCAAAATAGGAAATTATGCTATGTAATTTAAATAAGATATGTTTATGTAAATTGTGAATTTATTAAATGATTTTTAGACTATCAAAATCGCGATTAAAATACAATTATTATAATTAAGCCCAGACTTAAATTAATGTCAAGAGTTAACCTAAGATCTATTATAGAGGGTCCAAAGGTTACTTATTTACTCTATGGGGTTAGGAACTCAAAAGTTGATTGCTGCACTTACTAAAGTACCCCACCTATCCCTATCTTGAGATAGTCATATGCAGTCCACCTCATTAAACTCTATCCATATCTTGAGCTAGTTATATCCAGTCCACCTCATTACACCCTATCCCTATCTTGAGATAGTTATATGCAGTCCACCTCATTACACTATATCCTTATATTGAGATAATTATATCCAGTCCACCTCATTACACCCTATCCCTATCTTGAGATAGTTATATCCAGTCCACCTCATTAGACTCTATCCCTATCTTGAGATAGTTATATGCAGTCCACCTCATTACACCCTATCCCTATCTTGAGATAGGTGTATCCAGTCCACCTCATTACACCCTATCCCTATCTTGAGATAGTTATATCCAGTCCACCTCATTAGACTCTATCCCTATCTTGAGATAGCTATATGCAGTCCACCTCATTACACCCTATCCCTATCTTGAGATAGGTGTATCCAGTCTACCTCATTACACCCTATCCCTATCTTGAACTAGTTATATCCAGTCCATATAATTACCCTATCTCCCTTAGGTCAATTCTAATGTTATCTTCCCATATCCATTTAGGTCTTCCCAATGGTCTCTTCCCATTGAGTCTGCCAGTCAATACCTTGAACACACTTCTAGATTTTTTAATTCACGCTGCATGTCCTGCCCACCGTGATTTTAGAGACTTGACTATCTTAACAATTTCTTGTGATGAGTACAGGGTATGTAAATCATCATTACGTGACCTCCTCCACTCTCCAATATCTTCATTCCTTTTAGAACCAAATATCTTCCTAAGTACCTTGTTTTCGACCATCCTAAATTTGTTTCACGCTCTTAGAGGACAACCGGTAAAATTATTGTTTTGTATATTCTGAGATTTACATTCCTTGACAACAGGTAAGATGTCAACAACTTACTGACCGAGTAATCGCATGCAATTACCTACTGTATTTTTTTACTAGTTTCCACTCTAATATCGTTATTGCTAGTTAAAATTACTTCCTTCCACATAAAAACAATAAATAGAATAGAGCTAGTTAACTACATTGAAAATTAAGCAGACTTAAATGATTTGAGTCACTATATAAAATGGTAAATAATTTTAAGTGTTTTAAGTTCCCATTTTCATGTAATATTAACAACTACATCCAGTCAGCCGACAAGTAAAAGTAAATTTATTAGTGGACTAAAATAAATAAAAATATATAAATCAAAACGTATTTCAAGCAGTTCTTAACTTATCTATGAGAGAATCAAATTAAATAATTAGAGAACCTCGATAAAACGAATAAAAATTTTTGAGAATATCTTACAACTATTGATATTGTAAATTAGTTTTTAATTAAAATATTATAAATTACTAATTTTCTTCTTCTTCAGAAATGTAGGCACTCTCAATTTCCTTATTAACTAAAATAAAATAAGTATCTCAACAAAGATTGGTTGATATTAATTGTATTTTAAATATGGTCTTTTAAAACTAAGACAATTTCTAAGAGGGATGTTCAATGTTTTAATTTATCTTTAACATAAAGCATTATTATAATTACAATGATTTCTAAAAAAAATATGGGCATTCCGAGGTTTGTGAATACCAACTGCAAGAACAAAATAGTTATGCCTATAACCCGAACGGGTAGTCAGACGCGAGGGGACAAAGTAATAATAATAATACTACTACTACTAACAATAATAATAAATTTTCATTTATTATAGTGCTGGCCTAAATTCGTGAGACTTATGACAGGCCAACAGTGAAAATTACACAAGTACCTTACAAGAACAAGATAATTTCAAAATAATAATACATATTGAAGAATAAATAAAAAATTAGAACATATTAATGATAAATGATAAAAAAATAGCTTGAAAGTAATAATAATAATAATAATAATAATAATAATAATAATAATAATAATAATAATAATAATAATAATAATAATAATAATAATAATAATAATTTTACTTTAAAAAAGTCCAAAAGAGAGCAGTTAACTATAATAAGATTGCTCAAAATTGGTTGAGATGTATTTACATTTTAATTAAACAACATGGGAGGCCTACTATAATAAGATGCAACCGTGGAGTAAAAAATCTGATTTTATATAAACATTGAGAACTGATAGAAATCTATAAGTCATACTAACACTAGGGATGTACGAAGGCCACTTTTTAAATGCGAAGCAAAGTCGAAGTGAAGCTTGAAACTTGCAAAGAAAAGTCGAAGTCGAAGCTACCTAGGATTTTTGTTGTTGTCACTTAGCGCTACTTTAAATTTTTTAAATCCCCAATATGTACATCTAGGTCAAAAGAAAGGCGTGTAGAAAAAGTCAAAGCACGCCCTATTCATATACAGACATGTCTGAATTTATTTGTGTTTAAGAAAACAAAATAAACACAACCTAAATTATAATATTCCACTTGTATTAGTTATTATTTGGCATAAAGCCTTATAAAAACAGATAAAATCATAATCAAAATCTAATAATAAACTATTTAAAATACTCACATATAAAAAACACACATAAGAATTGAAAATAAAATTGTTTCATAAAATTGGCCTAATTAACAAATTATCACGGAGAAATACAAGTTGTCGAACATGTGCCGGGAGCAAATTTTGACGCCTTTCTGTAACTATATTGCCTGCTGTGGAGAACAATCGCTCACTACTGACTTGGGTAGCAGGTGTACCCAGGTACCTAGCTGCTACCTTAGCTAGATTCGGGTAAGTATGCTGTCCTTTATCCTTCCACCAAATCAAAGGATCTTCTCTTCGGGGAATACGTTTTTCACCTAAGTGTTTCTCCATTTCATCAGTTACTGTATCAAAGAGAGGTTCGTTTGGTAACTCATCAATCGCAGACCAAAGCTTCGATACTTGTTTACCTCAGCTTGGAGATTTGCTACAGCAACAATTTTGCTAACAAGCACCCCTCAAAAACGTGGATCAATAAGCGTGGATAGTAGGTACACAGTGTCTTTTTCATACACTCCGAACTTTGATTTGATTGATTTAGATAAATTCCTGGCAAAAATTATTCCATCAATTTTCTTTACTATATATTTATTCAAGTGTGACTCCAAACAATGTAGAACAGGAATTAACAATGATGAAGTTGGGCAGCTCTCACCACTTAACTCCTCTGTTGCTTCAGCAAGGGGTTGTAACATTTACACTATCCCATGTATGTGTCTCCAGTCTTGTGCAGTAAGTATAGTCAAGTCGCTGGTGTTATTTGAGCTGGCCAGTTCTGCAGTTAATGCACCCTGCATTTCAATCAGCCTCTTTAACATGGTATATTCACTAGACCATCTTGTGTCAACATATTGAACTACCCCCAGCTGTTTCATATTTAATTGTTTTTTAAATCTCTGTTAAGCTGAGCTGCTGTGTCGGTAGTGACCCACTATTGCTTTACATTTTGATAACAGAGTGATAACTCCTGGAATTTCTATTTTTGAATCAGATATTGCATTATGTAAAGTATGGGCAAAGCACTGCCAATGAGTAAAATAAATTGAAGCAGAACTCTTGACATTAGCACCATTATCAGTGACGCAGTAGATTGGTATGCTTGATTCCTGTATTGGTATTTCCCATTCCTCCAAAGTTAGTTTTATTGCAGTGATAATGTTCTTACTAGATTTAGATTAATTCATTAAAATGGTGTCCATTGTGAAGGAGTAGTAAGTTAAGTCAGTTCTTAAATAATGGCAAGTTACACTCACATACTTGCCAACAGCCGCAGATGTCCAACCATCTGAAGTGATACTTAGGGAGAGAAGAGACGGTAAGTATAATTTGAGGACACCTTTCATTTTAATCTGAGTACACGCAAAAAGTTTTGGTACATAATTGGTTGAAAAAGTTGTCCGACATGGAATTTCGTATTGAGGTGCAATGTTAGGATTATCCACAAACTCTAAAAATCCCGATTCTTCAACAAAAGTATAAGGAAGAAAGCTTTTTGTCAACATGAGAGCAATACATTTAGTGAAGGACTGTAACTTGGGATCATTAGAAGCAAGCTTTGTTTTCTTGAATAGGACTTCCTCCATAGTGAGTTGATTCCTTTTTTGAGCGGTTGGTCTTGTATTTTGGAGAGCCAACTTTTATTTTTTTATTTTCATACTGTCTTAATTCTGTAGTATTTTTTTTATATGTTATTGTAGTGTTGTTGTTGTAGCTGCAACAAGATAAAGAACAACTATTTAGTTCATGGAATAAACTCTGTTTTAATTGAAGTAACCTTTATATAATCTGGATCTTGTTAGTAGCAAGGACCAAGAACATTTCCCTGTTTGTTACCTAAGGCCTATATTAATAATTAATTAATGCACACAGGCTTACTGATAAGCTTAGTAAATTATCAATAAAGTTTTAATCTTTACTTTCATCGTGGAGCTGATAAAATTATTTTACAAACTTTACATATGCATGTCTTTTTATCTGCATTTCTCTGATAATAATTATATATTAAATTCTGTTTTCATTTCCCACTTTCTGTATCAGCCATTTTGAATAATAAATAAAACGTGAAGAAGCTATGAAAAACTTTTGTGTCAAAATGCACTAGTAAATTTGTCACAGATAATTCCAAAGAGATAGAATATTAAGGACTAAACATTAGACGCGAGCTGGGATGATAGCACAACTAAAGCGCTTTCTCTGCTTCATACCAGTGACCATGGTGTTATTTCTTTATAGGTATTTTTATTTATATGGTTTTTAGTCTATTTTTTATTAATACTATTGTTTATTTGCTAAGTATTTTTACGGGGCAGACAAAATAAGTAGGTGAACTGGAACCCACCTCAGTGGCCTAGTTAGCTAACGCGCTAGTTTCGTGTTGAGCTAAACTGCCGAGGACGGGGAGATCGAGGTTAGAATCTCACTCGGGTGAACTGGGGGAGGTTTTCCTAAATGGTTTTCCACTTTCCCTCCACGCAAATGTGGGCTCACTTCCTCTATATTCAACCTTCCCAATTCATAGTTCATTAGGGTACGGGTAGTAAGACGCGGTACTAAAAAAAAAAAGTGAACTGGACATATGGCCCGCGGGTTGTAGGTTGCTAACCGCTACACACTATGCGACCACCGAAGCGGTTGATGTTGATCTAGATTTAATAAATTTTCAAAGTTTACATTTCCAAAATATGAAGGCTACAATAATTTATTGCTGTCATTACAAAGATTGGCTCATGATGCGTCAAACGAACCAGCTAGTTTTAGTATCTGAAGAAATTACGTCCTCAATTTAAAGTGATGGAAGCCATTCTAAACTAAACATTCACTTTCGTATGTCTTTGCGGGAACTAAGAGCCAGAGAGAAAAGGGAACGATGCTTTTACACGAAATTAGATTAAAACCTGTAAATGGAGTTAAAACGCTAAATATGCCACTTTAATTAATTCTCATGAATTTTTAATCCTCCACAGTGGAGTCTGGGGGAAGAAACGAGGAAGAGCATTTGAGGGGGTGAAAGGGGGGATATTCGGGGACAAGCATTTTCCTGTTTAAAAAAAGAATAAAAGAAGAGAAGCTGAGAGCGGGCACATTACATGTGACACAGCTGACGTTAAAGAGAACTGCACGGTGAAGAGTGCTTCTTTTGTGGTTTCCCTGGTTTCAGTCGGAGAAAAAGAGGGAAATGTTGGCTTTTATAAAAAAAATAAAATTCAAAGCGTTTAAGAAGCTTTTCATGATACATCAAATCGATGTTCACGATGAATAGCATTGGGGTTCATTTTTGGAATATTTTTTAGTTGTTTTGTTGCCAGCCTGTGGGATGGCGGACGTGGAGGGAGGGCGCTAAGAAATATTTAAACGTATCCGCTCTCTATAATTTAACGAAACCAATTCAACTTGTACACATTTTTTTTTACAGTTGCTTCATGAATAAATTAATAAATAAATAAATTATATTTTAAAATACGACATTATTAATGTAGTCACATTATCGGGAAATCTAATAATAAATGAATTGTACAGACGATACATAATTAAAATAGTTAATAGAGTGAACAATAACAACATGTTTAATATATATATATTCTGTATTGGAAGAAGAATTATTTAACAATATAGCAATCATATGATATTATAATTATTGTTTCCACAGCCACTCTTTTATTACGTCTTTTTTTGGAACTTATTTATAATAAACACCAACTCATGTTAAACTTGCCCGCTTTCGCACTCCATTAAGGTGGGTTTGGAAGGGGATGCGAGAAAGGGTCAGTGTTTTTTTCAGTTTTTGTGGCAAAACTTTTTTTTGGCCAAAATAAATAAAATATTGCTCCAGTACAAACGTAGAGTTTAATTTTCTTCACATGTTAATATCAACAGATACCCGCCTCGGTGGCGTAGTTGGCTAACGCACTGGTTGTTGTTGAGCCAGACTGCTGAGGACGGGGAGATCGAGGTTCGAATCTCGGTCGGGTGAACTGGGGGTGGTTTTTCCTGAATGGCTTTCCACTCTCCCTCCACACAAATGTGGGTTCACTTCCTCTAAATTCAACCTTCCCAATTCCTAACCCATTAGAGTAATTAGTACTTAAGCGTATAACCCAAACGGGTAGTAAGACGCGGTGCTATATTATTATTATTATTATTATTATATCAACAGATCCTGAATATCTATCATGAGCATGGTGGCATTATCTAACAAACTTTCTAAACTAAGTAAGTTGTCATTAAATTACAGGACACTCTTGCCAGATATTCAAGAAATTTTGACGTCACGATGTGAAGAAAATTAAATTCTATGTTTATACTAGAGCAAGATTTTATTTATTTTGGCCAAACAAATGTTTTGCCGTACAAACTGCAAAAACACTGACTTTTCCTCGCATCCCCTTTCATCCCACCCTAAAATTAAATTCTGCCCTAAACGGGATTAAAACCAGCATTTCTCAGAAGGGATGGTTTATATATGACAATCAACGTCTAACACTCTGCACAAGCCCAAGACCATATTTATGTATAAATGGTATTGATTTTAATCCAGATAGACAGGATGTTGATGTATAAAAAATGTAAATTAATATAAGTATATATATATGTTTTGTTGTGTCTGAAATAATGATAGATATGTGTTTGTGTATTTTAAACTTAAACTTATTGTTTTCATTCACAATCAGTTTGTGAGCTATTGTTGTCTCATCTTGTCGAAATATTAAACTGAGAATATACAAATCTATAATCTCACCCATTGTTTTTTTACGGATGTGAAGCGTGGTCTCTCACTCCATACCAGGAGAATAGATTGAGAGTTTTCGAGAACAAAGTTCTGAGGATGATATTTGGACTCAAGAGGAATAAAGAAATAGAAGAAAGGAGAAAGCTACACAATGAAAAGCTTCAATGTTTGTATGCATCCCCGAACACATTAAGATTTATTAAGGCGCGCAGGCTGAGGTGGAGTGGTCATGTGGCGCTTACGGGTGATGGCAGGCATGTACACAACATTTTAGTTGGAAAACCTGAAGAAACCAGACATCTTGTCGTACCAAAACGTTGGTGAGAGGATAATGTGAAAATGATTCTGAAGTAGGTTGGATGTCAGTTTTGGGAATGAATGGATGGAGGGAGGTTTCTCAGGATAGGGTCGAAGGGATGGAGGGAGGTGTCTCAGGATAGGGTCGAAGGGATGGAAGGAGGTGTCTCAGGATAGGGTCGAAGGGATGGAGGGAGGTGTCTCAGGATAGAGTCGAATAGATGGAAGGAGGTGTATCAGGATAGGGTCGAAGGGATGGAGGGAGGTGTCTCAGGATAGGGTCGAAGGGATGGAGGGAGGTGTTTCAGGATAGGGTCGAAGGAATGGAGGGTGGTGTCTCAGGATAGGGTCGAAGGGATGGAGGGAGGTGTCTCAGGATAGGGTCGAAGGGATGGAGGGAGGTGTATCAGGATAGGGTCAAAGGGATGGAGGGAGGTGTATCAGGATAGGGTCGAAGGGATGGAGGGAGGTGTATCAGGATAGGGTCGAAGGGATGGAGGGTGGTGTCTCAGGATAGGGTCGAAGGGATGGAGGGAGGTGTCTCAGGATAGAGTCGAATAGATGGAAGGAGGTGTATCAGGATAGGGTCGAAGGGATGGAGGGAGGTGTCTCAGGATAGGGTCGAAGGGATGGAGGGAGGTGTATCAGGATAGGGTCGAAGGGATGGAGGGAGGTGTCTCAGGATAGAGTCGAATAGATGGAAGGAGGTGTATCAGGATAGGGTCGAAGGGATGGAGGGAGGTGTCTCAGGATAGGGTCGAAGGGATGGAGGGAGGTGTTTCAGGATAGGGTCGAAGGAATGGAGGGTGGTGTCTCAGGATAGGGTCGAAGGGATGGAGGGAGGTGTCTCAGGATAGGGTCGAAGGGATGGAGGGAGGTGTATCAGGATAGGGTCAAAGGGATGGAGGGAGGTGTATCAGGATAGGGTCGAAGGGATGGAGGGAGGTGTATCAGGATAGGGTCGAAGGGATGGAGGGTGGTGTCTCAGGATAGGGTCGAAGGGATGGAGGGAGGTGTCTCAGGATAGAGTCGAATAGATGGAAGGAGGTGTATCAGGATAGGGTCGAAGGGATGGAGGGAGGTGTCTCAGGATAGGGTCGAAGGGATGGAGGGAGGTGTCTCAGGATAGGGTCGAAGGGATGGAGGGAGGTGTCTCAGGATAGAGTCGAATAGATGGAAGGAGGTGTATCAGGATAGGGTCGAAGGGATGGAGGGAGGTGTCTCAGGATAGGGTCGAAGGGATGGAGGGAGGTGTATCAGGATAGGGTCGAAGGGATGGAAGGAGGTGTCTCAGGATAGGGACGAAGGGATGGAGGGAGGTGTCTCAGGATGGGGTTGAATGGCGAGCTTACGTTCGGGCTGCCATCATGAACTTTAAGAGTTCTTAAAATCCATAGTTAGCTAGTGTCCTATTACTATGATTACGTTTAAAGTAGGTTTATTAAAGGCAGGGGAAGGTAATATAGGGTATTTGAGAGGAAATACAGTCACATTAACGGGAATATGGGATTGGAAAATCGCAATGACTATACATACAAATAGATAGATCGATTTATTGATGGTTAATTAATATATAATTGAGGTTTTAGTTTTAAATTGTCAAACTTTAATAAACACGTGTATATTGTTTACAAAATCATGAAATATGGTGGAATGTCTCTAGCAATGTTTATTTTAGAATTTCAAACTGATTTTATATGAGAAAAAAAATCAATTTGTCAAAATATTTAAGAGGGGTAGGTGTTGTAATAGGACTCTAACATGGACTCAAAAAATTAATAGGCAATTTTTTTAAAATATCAAATAAAAATTTTGGGGTGCAAGTAAAGTAAAACAATTTAAGGGTAACGTTTCTTTCTCGATACAGATTACAATTGGAGCTTTATTTATCCTTAGCATCTTACTACCCCTCCGGCCTTTACGTACTTAATTAAATTAATGTGACAGGGAGAAATAAGGTAAATTTAATAGGACATTTATTTATTGTCTTTATTTTGATGTATTTTGACGAAGTTGAGGCTTTGTCTTACACTTAACCAAATTGATAGTTGGTCGGAGTGAGAATGAAACATCTACTAAAAACCACTCTTAGTACACCTGGCCGAGATTCGAGCTCCGACCCCTACCAGTACTAGTAAATCAGACGTGATGAGTTTGAAATACAGTCCACGTGCACACTGCACACAAGCGACTCTTATAAAAAAATTACACTAAGTAGAACAATGAATTCAGATGAAGGGAACTAATCTTCTTGGCAGTGTTTGTTGTGTTATGAATAGCTATGATATATAATTGATCGCCTCTGTGGTCTTGTGGTCATCAATCATAACTACAGATCCAGAGAGGCTTTGGGTTCGACCTCGGGCGCTTCCAGGTTTTCTGTGAAGCAGTGGGTCAGGAACGGGGTCAACTCAGCCTCGCGAGGACAAATGAGGAGCTACTTTAGTAAAAAAAAAGGAGCGGTTCCACCCTAGAAAACTGAGATTAATAGCCGGAGGGCTCATTGTGCTCACCATACAGCATATCTGGAATTATCTTTGGCAAAAGATGACGGCCGATGGGTTGTTCTGGCTCTATTTCTAGCAGATACTATGCAGTTATTTAATGCTATTTATTATAATCATGGGTAAAAATGCGTTTATTTAAGACATATTCCATACAAAACAATACAACCCACGTTTGTGCGACTTTTAGTTTCTGAGCAGTTTCTAATTTATTAATCGAAGTTAATTAACTAAAACACGTTCTCGGTTGCAAAGTAAGATCAATACGTTAAAAAAAGTTGACGTTTTAAACTTTTTTTTAAACGTTTGATATCAATTGCGACCATTATCACAACACATAAAAAAGATTAAATCTGATTATGGAAAATAGTGAACGTTATAATTATTACTTCTGTGGTACAGTGCTGCCACGTTGCGTTAGAGAAGGTAACAAATAATAACATAATTACAATAAAAGCTCTATACAAGAGTCAGTAAATATAAACTATCATTGAATCAGTCGCACATTTACAGTCTTAAAATATTTACGCTAGCTATTATCTTGTACTGTCGGACTGATATCTTAAACTACATGCAAATTTACTTTATTTTTGGAATATGATTATCATTTAAGTAAATTATGGAATAGAACGTTATTAAATAACGATACATATCTTAAGACCTATTTCAATGTCCACATGACAAAACTTAACAGCTGTATTAAAAAAACAAGGACACAATAATCGTTTTAAACCAGAGCTTTCAGTTGAAATTTTAATCCCCAACTTAACCACAAGATAACTAATCATATTCTCCCACTCCAGCAATTGTAGAGCTGACATTTAAACGATTAAAAGGATCGTGTTTTGAGGATTAAGAGAGGGTGGAAAGTAATCTGAGTTTAAGTCCGTATTTTTGCAGTTTTTATATTTAACGAAAAAAATAAAATATTGTTTCTGTAGACACGTTAAGTTTAAGTTGGGATTATAGCAAACGATGCGTAGTTGGCAAACGCGCCAGTCGTGTTGAGCCAGACCACCGAGGACGGGGAGATCGAGGTTCGAATCTCGGTCGGGTGAACTGGGGGGGGTTTCCTAAATGGTTTTCCACTCTCCCTCCACGCAAATGCGGGTTCACCTCCTCTAAATTCAAGCTTCCCAATTCCTAATCCATTAGTGTAATTAGTACTTAAGCGTATAACCCGAACGGGTAGTAAGACGCGGTGCTAAAATTATTATAGCAAACGAGAGAAAAGGATAGTATTTTTGTAGTTTTTATATTAAAATATTTTTTTAGTTGGAATAAATAAAATATTTCTCCCATGGAAACATAAGAGTTTAATTTTCTTCAATTGGTGACTTAAACAATTATTGAATATCTCTCAAGGATATTCTGAAATTTAATGACAACCTTTGCTCTTCGGTGAAACATTTGTCCTCTACTGCCACTATGCTCATGACAGACATTCAACAAATGTTGACATAATCACGTGAAGAAAATTAAACTATCTGTTTCTACCAGAGCAATATTTTATTTATTATGATCAAAACATATTTTGATATAAATCTGTAAAAACACTGATCTTTACTCGCGTCCCTTACATTTTCATCTTAATGGTCTACGCATAGTAGAAGAAAACGTTTTTGAATATTTATTATGACCATAGTGTCATTTTAACATGACCTTTTTTTTTACATAAAGAAGGAAAGTCCCTTTCAAATTCAATGATGTCCATGGCATATATTCAATAATTTGTAGTACTTTTTAGCACTGCTTCTTACTACCCGTTCGGGTTATACGCTTATCCAAGAACTGTCAAGTTTACTATATATGTATAAAGATTGAACTAAATGTATATACTATAGCAACATTTCACTTATTTTGGCTAAAATTTTGTTGCTGTGAGAACAGAAATAATACTGACCTTAGCTCCGTGTAAGATTAGTTAATTTTCAGAATTTGATCATCATTCGTGTGGCTATGGAATACAGTGTTATGAAATAAGCTTTACAGTTAAAATAACTTGAGACGTGTTTCAGTTTTATTGAAACCACACACACTTTTTTTTTTTCCAATGTCATCTAACAAAAACTAACACTCGTTTTAAGCCAATCAAGGAACAGTTTATAAAATATCTCTGAACAACAATTTTTTTCAGTTGAAATTTAATCCACTTTTTATCCTAACCAAAATGTAACTAATCATAAATTTTTTCCCCAGTGCATGTAGGGATGCTCCAAAAAACGATTAAAACGACCGTGTTTTGAGGATTAAATACTTATCTCTTTTTGACAAACAACGAACCTAGTTTTTAAGTTGCTCCGTTTAGAGTTGCTACCGATTAATTCACAAAATACCTAGCGATACGTGCTATCATTTTTATTTACAAGCGGTTTTCTGTCCTACTAATTTGTAATGTCATTCCAACTATGGGATTTACGTGGGGATTACTTTTTGATTAAAGCACGATTTTCAGTCAAACCATGGTAGAGGATTGTTTGGGGGATGAATACCATAAATTACAAAAGTGGTTTTAAAAATAATTAACCACACGTCTTTTTTTTTCATTTTTTGTGGTGTACGACTGAAAATAATTTAATCAAAGGGTTTTTTCTCTTTGGTTTTTCCTTTTAACCAGTTTTCGATCCCAAACCTTCTAAATTTCACATATGCGTATAAAAAATTAAATAAGGTTTTTAAAAGGTTTTTAAAAAAATCTCTAATTTTTTATATGCCAATAGCCAAATACTAAACAAAAAAAATAATTTACATTTGCAAATAGAACGTCTTGTTGTGTAGGTCTACCCATTATCAACATTTGAAATAAATTGTTTTTGTTGTGTAACGATGTTACAAAAAGAAGAACAAGCTCAATCAAATGAAAGAACACTCGCCCTCTGATTGTTGAACATAAACACTGGAGCACATGTGCCGCGTCCTCCTCTTCCTAGAACTCAATCCCACAGACTAAATGGAGACACGATCCAACGGTCTGCTCGTGAAGAAAGCCCGACCCAGAAACAAACTAGTGACGGCAACTCCACCAGTTTAGTTTCCGTTTCCGCCGCCTGGATGGTTCCAGGAGTTTCTACGAGTTCCTAGTCACCGCAATCCTTCCTAAACGTCTCCCCTCTTCCACTCCATTTCCCCCCTCCCTTTTCCCTTCTCTCTGTGGGCATGTCAAGTGTTTGTGTCGGCTATATATGGCGATATTCCTTTTACATGGTTACTCATTGTATCACTGGCTTACTAGGTGAGAGAAGCAAATTCTCTTTCGTTTATATTATGGGAACCTTTAAAAATTATTATTTTCGGATTTAGTAATTTTAATTTCTATGTTTTTTTTTGTATCAGCGTGGTTAATTTGCAACCACGTATCTTTTAGTATTTTCCCTGCTAAAGGAACCTTCCGTTATCCTCTGACGTAACTTCTGTTTTGCCGCTCGGCGGCTTGCGTCTAATTGCGCTCTTGCCATCTCTCTGGTTAGCAGTTGATTAAAAAAAAATATTTTGAGTATGTTTTACTTAGATAGTTTAAATTTACATATTGTTATGTGGTGACCGAGCTATTTAACTTTCAGATATGTGCTTTTAACTTTAACTGTTTCAAACTTATGCTATGTTGTGGTGATTAAACCAAATAGGTTTTGTGTGAGTAAATAATTCCTTGATAGTCTAAATTTACATTTAATCATGTGGGAATCGAGGACTTTAACTATAAGCGATATGCTCATTAACATTATTGATTTGGAAATTAATGTTTGATTGCGCGAGAAGGAAACTCTTAGACTTTTAGCGTAGCGCTTTGTATCTTCGAGAGCTCTGAATTACATTAGATCGCTATGGGAAGGCGGAACATTTTGGGTTCCATACATTTATAGCTTATCACTCAATTTCTTTAAACTCCAGTTTGTGCTGAGCACATATATTTTTAGTGCTGTTCTATTCAACTTTGGTGTATTTGAACATTGTTAGGATTGTAAGATACTTCCAAGAATAGTATTTACTATGTATCTTAACTTCAGTTACGTTAGGGTACGTATTTTTAGCGCATGAGTGTAAGGCGCTTAGTAAATGATGCTGACATTGCGTCCTTTTGGGACTTTAATTATTGTAGTCCAAAATACCTTAGCCGTCAGGCGGCGGGTTTATTATATTTGGAAGCTGTTACATTTTCTCAAAATACATTATGATAGTACAAATTATTGTCACCAGGTGACTATATATTTTAAATAGAGTTTAATTCACATTTAGACCTTTGAGTCGTAACTTGTTGCTCGCTATCCTTAATGGTAGTTACAATTGTCTCTCACTTTAAACTTAACTTTACGAGCATACTAATTAAATAATATGTTTATATTGAATTATAGTCTTTTTTTATTATATATTATATTTAACTACAAATCTTCAACTTGGCTCGCCTTGGGCGGTACCACGGCATTTGTAATATTTATTGTGTACCATCTATTTCCAATATGTCAAATAAAATAAATACTGTTATTCTCTGGTAACTCCTTGGCTATTATTTATCACGCTTCCATGCAAGTTAAGGCAGTTACAGTTGCAGTAAGCCTACATTAAATATGTATTTATTTGAATAAAAACTATATCTAAATATCACGTCGACTTTCTAGTGAAGTGCCAAGTACGCTTTCCAACAAAGCTCAAGTCATTTGGAAATAATAATCTTTTGCCATATTAGTAAAGGAAATGGTGTCATTTATGCGAATAAGGTACAGTACTATACACAGTCGATTAGTTTGGTTGGCCTTCTAAAACTTTAATTCGGATATCACATCTCATTCGTAGCTTGGATTAATCTTGAAATACAACACTAAAACCGAACAGGTAGCCATCGTACTTTTCGAAAAGTAACGTCTAGGACAGTAATTTGACTTTAAAATATTTTTATCCAGTGGAATCGAACTATTATGTTTTTGCCAAATTTTACTATAACTGAAGTTTACTACTATTGCAATTTTTAGTAAAGAAGCCTAATGTATCACAAAGTTCCACATTTACTCAAATGCTGTTAAATTAAAATAAATTATGTTGTTTGGAACTTAAAGGGGCACAAAAACATTAAAATACGCATTTATTTTTTTATCAGCGTACTCTTCTACTGCCAGCCAAAGAGTGACAGGAAGGCTGGATGCTACCTTTGTCCTGGAGTTAATTTAGTTTGTAAGTCGTGTGATGGTAATAATCGATTGAGTAAGTGCATGTTAAACATGGGCCGTAAGAGTTGTAACCCTCAGTTATTTAAACTAAGATAGAAACATATTCACATGAGCTAGATAACCGGATAATTAAACTTACCTTTCAGAATAAATTCTACATATATACTATATTAATTTTCTAAAATATAAAATGCCTCTGGATTTTTTATTTATAATTTCTGTTAATTCACTTTTGACAAAAAGAAATTAATTATAAAACATGAGTGTTGATTTAATGCTATGTGCAATGACATCAATATAGCACTAATATGAAAAAAAAATTGTCTTTTTTAAAAACTAACATCTGGCAAGGGAAATCGAACATGGAACTTTAGGCTTTAAAATGTAAAAAAATAAAATAAATTAATTACATTTATGAAACTTCATGGAATTTGAAATCAATTTAAGTTTAAAATATGCTGGATTATAACGAAGTATTGTAGGGTCGTTAGCGCAAGTAATCGCACTTTAGTAATCTACGAATCACTCACATCTCGCCATTTTCTCAGCGTGGGGAAAACTACATTTCGACCCACACCCACTCTTTTAGGGTTGGTCAATCCCGGTCTGAAGATCAGCGCAACAAACAAGCTTTCGACCGCGAATGAGAATAGGTGTGATAATTCAATATCTGAACCAATCAGCTGAATGACGTCGAGAACGCTTCAGGATTGATTAGAACCCTTGTTCGGATTTTTAGATTACGATTCTCTACGTTGTAATTCTGAGAGGATTAACGCCGGAGTAATTAGTATTTTGCCATTGGCACGTTTCGCTGTCAGTGTGGTGAATGTGAGCGACTTATACTCGTTAATACAGGGGCTCTTGCCCGGGATATGGGAACCAAATAATGTGGGTATGGAACGTTACAGCTCGATTTACTCACAAATTCATATTTAGAGCTTTTATAAACAATTTACAAATATCTTTTTTTTACGCCCAATATTGATTACATTCTACTATATTAATAGTGTTATTATATAGGTAGTGAGAATATATTATACCAAAAGTGAAAGCTACATATAACATTACTTGGTGTATGAATACGTGAAGGTAGATCTAGTAAAGTATTATAGTTGTGACATATGTCCATTCGTATGCAAGTTGAGGTATACATATGGCTATCCAACGGATCAGTCCAAATACTGGAATCAAATCCAATCGAGCTATAAATGACAACCTATACATGGGAATCGAACCCTAAGACCCCCTTAACTTTGCTCTCCAATGCTCTATAACGGAACCATCCAAATCCATCTCGTATTCATGGCCATCTTTCATTAGCTGCCAGGACTATTGACAAGTGTGTCACTGTGGACATGAAGAAGCAAGATGATCCTCTAGCAGATACTAATCTTGTATCCTCAGCGAATACCTTGACACTAAATACATTGTAATAAGACAGATAGAAGGAGGCGCAACATCTTCATGGCCAGTTCAATCATCAGACCTGAACATAATTGAATTTTATCTTTTCAGGAATCTCAAGCGTTTGTTGTACAACTCAGAGGTCGATACAGCGAGCTCGTAATAGCTGTTACGCTACCCTACAAGGTGGAAGAAGTGAGTTCATGGTATCTGTTACTCTGTACACAACATTCTAGAAATATCTGTGAAAGAGTTTTGAACAAAAAAAAAAATACCGCTATCATGTTATTAAGTAGTTATGTGTACATGCACGTACTAGTGTGAGGATAAGTAATTGAGGTATAAGAAAGAGAAGCTTTATTTCTCTGAGCTCCCTGTCTTACTAACTGTTTGGGTTATACGCCTTTATATACTAATTATTTTAATGTGATATGGGGTTGAATTTAGAGTAACTGCGCCTGCATTTGCGTGGATAGAGAGTCGTATAACCACTCAGGAAAAACCTACACCCGACCGGGATCCAACTATAATCTCCCTGTCATCGCTGCTCCAAACTATTGCGAAAGTGAAGTATTTGACAACGCTGCAAACGATCATGTTGAGAAGCTCTTGAGTTAATATATTGGCTACACCCAAATGCACTAGTAAAGATGTGACCCTTTAACCACCATACCGTATCACGAAGATACTTATTTTTACCATTTATTCGTTTAACCCGATGGTTATTAACGACTTACTCTAAGATATAGGGATTATAAGAGTGGTTTTATAGGAAATGAACCCGCATTATCATGGAGAGAGACTGAGGAAACCACTGTGACAAATCATCTATGGAATTGCCCAAGTGCGACCAGTCGAGCAACGAACTTCAATCTCCAGAAAACCTGCCATTCGGTCCATTACGAGGTTGATGTCTAGGATCACATGGTATCAAAACCACTAAATCAATCTTTAATTAAGTATATTAAAAGGGTTTGCAATACCCTATTAAAAATGACTATATCGGGGTTGCCAAGTACCTGGAAAACCGAAAGAGCCGACAAAACACAGGGGATTCTTTGTGTCTGAGAAAACACAAGGAATATATCAAAATCTAGTAAAAATACTGGAATATTTATTAATTTGGGACCTCTAACTGAAAGCTTAAAACAGTAGGTCTTTGAATAGGTACTACTAAAAATTGAACTGAAGAATTAAGCACGCTGATTAAAAAAGTCTTAGCTACCCCTTAAAAGGGTCTGTGAAGTGACAGAAGGTGTATTTCCTCATCAATCTGAAATAATCCTGTTTTAAACAGAAGTTACATGACTTTATACCAGTCAGTTAGATGAAAAATAAAATGTTATTACTCTTTTCTTAAATCTAAGCTGCCTAAAGGAATGAGAATTACTTCTAGAAAAGCTCGAAAATACAGGTAATTTGGTAGTAAAAAAGATAGTGGCAACCCTGCAATTTATTTCAGTAAAGCTAGATCTATATTTATCACCAAAATGAGCTAATTATACTTTTCAATGTAATTTTATTTTTTCAAACTATTTAACTTAAACGCAAAATTTTCAATTGTGAATGAACATGTTAATACCTTTCAATTTCATTTCAACGTAAAGAATATTTTAAAATAACAAATCACTTTTTAAAAATAAGGAGGGATTTCCTTAACGTATTCATCAAGTGACAGTGCTCCAATATGTTTGCCCTTTTAACATAGCTTCCTTTATTTATTAATTTTTATAGTCGCAAGATTTTAATTCTTTCATAGTTTTCTCTCAATTTGGAGGGATAGGTTTGGTCTGGTATAGTCCAATTTGAATAGGCAGGGAATTATCCGACAGTTAGAAAAGTTGATAGATTTACTTTCACGTATTCATACGTCAAGTCATATGATCTATGTTTGTCACTTTTGATAGATATTATCAATACCCATAATCACACTAATTTAGTGAGCGTAGCGGGGCTATTTTTAACTTGATCATTGGCGCTTTGTCTGCCCGCAATTTTTCACGTGATAGCTGTCAAATTCTTCAAACAATTTTAACGAAATTTGATAGGGACACTGAACCTAGGCCAAAAAACTTATGAACATGGTTTTTTTGGGCTTGTTATCTGTTTCAATATGGTGACCACTCAAAAGTGTTTTATAAATAGCTTATTTCAAGGGATTTAAATTTAACATTCTAAGCACTCGATTAAGTACTAAGAGCGTATTATATTTAAATGTGTACATACATTGTGAGACTGATGTCATAAACCACGTGTACCACGGTTAATGTTTATAAATATAGAATTTAGAATTAATTTGTTTTCCGTCTAATTTGATCACCAAGGAAAAATATCAACTTCAAAGCCAAGGAGAAATTAAATTTTTGGAGATAGTTCAAGTTGAAATCAAATATAAATTTTAGGACTGTGTTAACGAAAAGAACATGTCATAATAATTATTATTTCTTAATATGATAATTGTATTTAGCATTTGATTGGAGGAAGCAAGGTCTACTGTTCACAGAACTACTAGTAAAATGGTAAAAAAATATTTTCAATTTTGGTTGAAAAATGATATGTTTGTATTTTTTAAAAGTCCTTTTCTATGAAAATTGGTGTATGTGAGGATGTTAACAGTATATTACTCCAGAAGATACTTCACTCTACAAAATGTATTGACGCGTGACAGGCGGAGAATTGATTATTGAAAGCGGGAAGGACCGGATATCATCGCGATTGGTTATCCTCGAGAGACAAATGACGTCGAGAGACTTCAAAAAACGCTTTTAACGACAGCTTTATCGCCTTGTTACAAATAAACGAGTCTTGGGACCTGTTTAAACGTGTGTGTGTGTGTGTGTGTGCGCGCGTGTGTATGTGTGTGTTTATTTAACCAAGACAAAATAATCGCCAGCAAATAAAACGAATGTATAAATAAATCATCCACATGGGAAATGTTTGGATGGAGGTGATTAGGATCGCATATGTCGTCATAATAGTGTGAAATAAAAACTAAAATATCATAACATAACAATTATACTAAAAATAATCAAAATCTACGTCGGGCCTGGTTTTTTATTCTAAACAATGTATAATATGTATACAACGTATTTAGGGTGATATTTTAGTATAAGGATTTTGGCCAGTTGCTAATTTAGCTTTACAATTTAAGAATGTGCTTCAGCATCTGAGTTACATTTCTGCATCAAATTATATAGAAGATTAATTAATTAAGTACCCGCTTCAGTGGCCAAATGGTCTAACTGTAAGGCATCAATCTCTTGTTTGACTGGCCTACTGATGACGGGGAGATCGGGGCTCGAATCTGGGTAGGGTTTACTGAGGGTGATTTTTCCTAAATTGTTTTCTACTCTCCTTCCACACAAACGCATTCAGATTACCTTTATCATACTTCCTTCTACATCCCTACCCCATCAGAGTAACTATCAATTTGCGTGTAACCTGAACAGCTAGTAAGACAAGGTGATAAAAAATAATTAAGTGTTTAAAAATCCTATCACGCACATCGGTATAAAACATTGTGTCTATTCAATGACGTAGTTAAATACTATACTAGACCTAGATATAGTACGATATAGCAAAGACGAAATATTTTCTTTTTGAAACGAGATTCTCGGTATTTTCTTTGGACGTAATTAATTTGTTAGACATACCTTAAACAGCTTGGCAATTTGTGTGGGAAACACTTTAACTAAACAAGGGGCTACATAAAATCACGACTTACACACTTAACTGTCTTAGCTCTTAGGACATGGTGACCATGAAAAGCCTGTATACAAATTTTGCATGTTTTCTTTAAGAAAATGTTCAGCTGCCTAAAACTAGGATTCTCTAGATCTTTATCTGGCAAGATATACAATAGGAAATGCATGTTCTCACCTTTTATGGGGATAGATTGAAAAGGAAATGCACGTTCTCACCTTTTATGGGGATAGATTGAAAAGGAAATGCACGTTCTCACCTTTTATGGGGATAGATTGAAAAGGAAATGCACGTTCTCACCTTTTATGGGGATAGATTGAAAAGGAAATGCACGTTCTCACCTTTTATGGGGATAGATTGAAAAGGAAATGCACGTTCTCACCTTTTATGGGGATAGATTGAAAAGAAAATGCACGTTATCACATTTTATGGTGATAGATTGAAAAGAAAATGCACGTTATCACATTTTATGGTGATAGATTGAAAAGGAAATGCACGTTCTCACCTTTTACGGTGATATATTGAATGCTGGAGGATTGAATATGGTGTCTGTTCTCCTAAACTCACTAGCCCAAGCTCTCAAGGAAAATGGAGGGAGGGGAGAAAGGGTTAAGACTATCCAAACCACAAACGGTCACTATACCAGATCTGTGTCAAAAAATACTATATTTAGTTGTAGTGTTGGTTTTTTTAATATCAGGTTAGTCTCTTGTCAAAGCTGTGGTAGCTAAAACAAAGTCTCTTATACACGGGTAGGACATTTTTGTTTTTAAACTTTGTCTAACCATTTTGACAAACTCCAATTTGTAAGAAGATGGCAAAAACACTGATAGTTAAAATATAAATTTTCTTTCAGTTACCATGAAAGTCTCCGTCTAAATAGCTTCTAAAGGCATCCTACATTACAATTTTCATAGGAAGGCAGCTAGAAAAGTTAATAGATCCACTTGTATTTACACTAAGTTTATGATATACTTTGCAGATGTCTAGTGATATATATTATCAATACCTTTAAAATAACACTAAATATATAGCAAAACGTTTTAATTAGGTGTGTGTGAATTCCAATTTTTTCAATTTGAAATGAACTCGAATCGATTGTATGAAATATTCTTGAAGCCAAATCGAGGTTTGAATATTTTTTGTTAGTTGTTTTATGCTTGAAAAAATAATTACTATATTTTGGTTTTATATATAACTTTGTGCCTTAAAATTACTTGTAAAATGTTTTATTGCACAATTATTTTTAATTTTTAGTTTAATTCTGATAAATCAACTTAAAATAGTTCAATTAATTAAGATTTTTTCCCCCTTATGAATATTGTTTTGTGTTGTACAGTACATAAAAGCTCAGAATAGCAATAATTTACTATTATTTTCTAAAATTCCTAACTGTCGAAGCAGGATTTTTTTTGAAGCTTCCTACACCTATAGTTAGTAATATAAACTACAAAAAACAAGTGTGTATTTTTTTAAAACGGTTTTTCCTATTAGCAGGTTCAAATACTGCCTTGGGAAAAAATCACCGATAAGCTTATTTTCTTTCCGTACTTTTGTTAGTACTTAGAAATACACACAAGCCTAGTGATTAATTTTTTAAAAGTGTATTTTAAATATATCTAAGTTTTCCACTGTGCCTTACTACCTGTCTGGGTTATACGCAGATACTTATTACGCTAATAGTATAGGGATGAGGAGGGTAGAATTTTTGGAAAATTTATTCACATTTGGGTGAAGAGAAAGTGGGAAATTATTTATGAATAAACCCACCACTCTCAATACATCCAAACGGGATTCGTAGATAGTAAGTCAAAATGTGTGCTATGTTTATTAAGTTATGAGTAGGAGTTACGTCTGTCTAGTGTCGAGCAATTAAAGAAATGGGCTGTGAAATAAATTTACTTAACGCACGTTGCTAGAGGGAAAATGTGAAACTCTGGGTAATTAATGTTGTGTTTATTGCCTAGTTACAAGAAGTCTCACGGATGTATAGGCCTACAGTGGGATACACACTAAGTAGGTGGATTCTAACAGCGCATTCTTGCGGGGTAAAAATAATCACCATGGCTTAATTCAATGGAAAGATTACTTCCTTAATTTATTGTTCAGTTTAAAAAGTTTCACTTTTTTTTCTCCCTATTTCTTTCGTGTTACTCTGCTTCCCTTTTATCATGGTCTAATTCGGTGCACAGATAAGAAGATTAATTTATTTTACTAAATATTTCAATCTCACTTTCTTCATTCTGGGATCTTTTTTCATTTCTTTCAGATTCCTAGCTCCCTCTTTATTACACCTTTCTCTTTAGTACCACACTAATCTCTTCTCAAGTCTTTTTCAAACAATTTTAGAAAATTAATAAGCTGTATTTAAATTTGTATTTTATTAAACTTGTGTGCAAACAAATATATATTAAATTACTTATTTAAGGTGTGTTAGCATGGAACACGAGTAAATGCTCGTATTTTTTAGTAGTTTTTACTAAAACATGTTTTTTATAGCCAAAATAAAAAAAATATTGATTCAGTAGATATTGAATTTAACGGCTGGGAGGGCGTGTTGTGCTGACCACATGACACCCTATATCCGTAATTGTTGGCACTATCATCGATAACGGTGGCAGCCGCTCGGTCGGTATAGCTCGCTTGTGGGCTCACGCCATGGAGTTGTTTTCGGTAGATACGTTTAGTATCTCAACAACGCGCCTAGGTGACCAAATTGTTTAAGGCGCTACTTTCGCAGTAGACTAGACCGCTGATGATGGGGATATCAAGGTTCGAATTTCGGTTTGGTATACTGAGGTTTTTTTCAAAAATGTTTTTACACTCTCCTTCCACGTAAATGTGAGTACACTTCCTCAAACTATAACCTTTATTATCCCTAAAACTACTAGCGTAATAATACATAAGCGTATAACCTGAACGGGTAGCAAGACGCGTTGCTTAAAAAAAGTATCTCAACAGATGGTAGTCTCAAATTTATCTTATATCTGTAATGGGAGCAGTGGAATTTGAACAGAAACTTTTAAAACGAAAATAAGAAGTTCTGTTTAAATTCCACGATGCTCATGACAAATGTTCAAGAAATGTTGGAAATACTATAAAATGTATTTACGTTTTATTTGGCGAGTTTTAAAGATATAACATTGAAAAAAAATCCACAAATTCTTAAATAATTCTAAAAAACTATAGTCTTACATTGCCAAAAAATTATTCTTAAATATTGAAGTTTTTTTGGTAAACATTCTCATTTTAAAAATGTTTACAATTTATGTTATTCAAAATAAAAAATGGATTTATAAACTAATGACTTCAGTACGGCAATATTGTTGTTTGGTATTTTATAAACTATCTACTAATAATTAATCTATTTGATGAACATAAAAAAACTAGAACATTTTTTAAAAACAATAAATAATCTACAAATGTTCCCCGCCATAGAGTTCATTTTGAAATATAAGCATATTTATCGAACTCAAAGTCAAAATGTCTTCTTCCCTAGTCAATAGTTATGTTCTAGACCTAGGATATACTCACAGAGAATGAAATGTTGTCAGCAGTAAGATATCCACTAGCCAAGACAACTTCAGATTTATGTTATAATATTTGCCAGGGTACAAATCTTTTGCACCAGGGGTGTCGAATTTTTAATAATAACGCACAATTTGGGTCATGTTTGTTTCTTTATAAATATAAAGGTATTATAAATTAGTCGCATTTATAAAAGTTGAATTTTTATGGAGGGCTTCAGATTATAAAAATAAGTATTTTTCACTTTTTTAACTGCTCATTACGAGCCATCTGGGCTATCTGAATATTTGAACTAGTAGCCTTAGGAGGAGGAAGAAGGCAGAATTGATAGAAAATGTTCCTTCATTAGCATGCAGAGAGAAAGTGGGAAACAATTTAAGATTTAACGCCCGACTGGGATTAGAACTTTGATCTCACCTTCACTAGTAAAACTAAACTATACGAAACTGACGCCTTCATACACGTGGTGCAGGTTTCACATTACTAAACAAACATTTTGAGTGTGAAGCAAAGTAATAAGGTATTACAAAATACAATACAAAAGAAATAGGGTCTTATTTACATTTTCCCCATTTATGTTTAAACATTTTTATCAGTCCAAGAACGTAAATTCTTAATGAAATATTCACTTGTACCAGTGGTTGCATAGTAAAAGTCGTCTGACTCGTAGTTCAACCTACTAGATAGCTGGTGACGGGGAGACTGATGCTTAAATCCCCGCAGTGTACATTTTGGTTAGTTTTACACGTGGAATATATAATATTTTTTATTGGAGGTATTTAACGTGCACCATTTGAACTGACTGATTATATCAACCTACAAATTATAAAAGAGCTTAATATAGAACGGATAAAACATCCAATCCCCAGCCGTTATTTTATCACTGCAAAGGGATAAGATCCACATTTCACTGACACAATTTTCGTCTATGCCGGGAATCAAACCCGGAATCCTTAACTCAGTAGGCAGATAGGCTACCGACCTAGCTAAGGTGTCGGACTAATCTTATCATTTTGGTTTTCGCATCCCCATCCTATGAAATTGAAGGTGTATTTCCTAAAAGTTGCCCTTACAATCCCTTCATTTTATAAGTAATTGATACTCTTGGTGTTGAAAGTACAAATTTAAATAAATAAAAATATTAGAACCAATTTTATTTCAATATATATATTTTATTAAATCAGCTCAATTTTTAAAACCGAACAATTATACAAAAATTAAACGTATTAAGTGCCTATCTCTTTCCGTCCTTATCTGTATATTGATCTAATTTAATTTCGCATCTATCTTCTCTTTCCCTTTCGTATAAATTACTCCTTACGACTACTCTTTCACCTTTTTTTATTTTTTTCTTCCGACTACCTTCATCTTATTTTATTTTCCTTTACATTATCTCTCACTATCCTATTCTTTCTATTTTCTATTCCTCTATGTATTTAACACTATTTTATCACTTGTATCATTTTCTATCTTTCTCTCTCTTTAAAATTCTTCTCCAATCCCTCCCTCTTACATCTTCATACTTATCGCCGACTCTCTTCTCTCACCTCATTCGCCCCTTCATGTAAATGTACCCCGAGATGTCTTTTGGTCGTGATAAAGACTCGCTAAAGGGAGAATGGTGTTTCCCCCCCCCTATTGCCTCCGACCCCCTCAAACCTCTCGGAGAAACATTAGAGATTCCCATCCCCTTCTCTCTCGCTCATCTTGTTCGTTCCCTCCATTAAACGGATGTACTACCATGGCGGGAGGGGATGGGGGGGGCGGCAGTGGTTGGTTAGAAGATGCTCACTACGTCGGACGATCAAAAAGAAAGGGTTTGGGGGTGTAGCGGGTGGGGGATTGTGAAAAGAATCAGTGCCTCTCGGTGTGACGTAACGGGATTGCTCCTTTTTAAGACGGGTTTGTGAACTCCTCCAACAAACTACTTGCCACACCGCGATATGAAATGGCTACCACGGAGAAATGGAACGCAATAATTTTTTAATCCTTATATGGGATAAAATAAGAAAATGGTTCGAAAAATTAATAATAATTAGATAATAAATAATATTATTATAGCCAATTTAAAACAGTTGTAATATAATATATTTTATATAACATAAGCATCTCAAAAGAGTAATCCTGCAGTTGAGCTACAATGGCCACCGCTGTTACCGATTAAAGTGCCAACATTTGCGGATAGATGGTGTCACGTGCTTAGCCCAACGAATCCTCTGACCGTTCAACTCAGTTTTCTAGACCGGAGCCTCTACTTCTCTATTCAAGTATCTCATTTCTCCTCGCGGGTCTGAGTTTTACCCCGTTCCAGACCCACTGCTTCACAGACAAATTCTCTAAGCGCTGGTGGGTCGAACCCGGGACCTCTGGATCTGTAGCCAATAACTCTGACCACTAGACCACAGAAGCGGTCGTATAAAAAATAAATTTATAATGTATTTATTTCACAATAATTTAATAATATAGCTTGTAAGTTTGTTGAGTGGCATACTTAGCATGCATTTTTAAAACGCCCATATTGTATTGGAGCACGATTTACAAACTAACTTAGTTCGAAACAGTACGTAGGATCTCCAAATAATTTGTTGCTTGCCTAACCTAACTTTGCATCAAGCAAAGCCTTTAGGTGGGTTCCCACTGGGTCGTATTTACGACTGATGCTGTCGTGAGTCGTGATATATACCAAGTTGGGAACTAGTGGTCAAGAAGCCCACGAGCATGCAAACTCTTACCGAGGGTGGTCGTATTTTATCCGCCTGGGCGGATAATTCACGACTCCCCCACTCGCGAACAGTCATTGCGCATGCATAGACCTGGTTTAGGTGCATTCTCTACGGTACATCTTGCTCTCATTTTGTTCGTTGTGTCAAAGTGGAACCACGGCACACAATATGTCTGTGTATACTATGAGCCGAGACCACAGACAAGTAAGAAACAGACTCTCAACCTAACGGAGGTTTCACTGCGCTCTTTTAGCAAGCTTTAGTACTTCAACACTGGGCTTCGCTAGTCTCACTGCTGGGTGATGATAGGACTAACCGTAGCGATCCTAGTGGTGAAGGACTCAAGTTTCCAAAAGGAGCGCAACCATTTTAACCTGGAGGTTGAGTGTTTGGGTATATTATTTGTCTGTGGTCGGGACCAGTTACTGAAATTCACTGAATTTTATAGGGACTCGGAGTGTCTTTGGAACGTTTAGGTACCAAATTATAAAGATCGGAACGTCAGAGATCAGGCCTACAACCATCTTGTGAACGAGATTAAAATTACTAGTTTTTGGGCTTGGGAAGGAATTCACACACCAGTGATACACCTTGATCCATTAGGTCACTTGATGTTAACATGATGAGGTCGTTCTCTTGCCTGGGAAAACACACAGTGGGAAATACCAGAACTACGAACTGGTCCACGACTTACGACTGGTCAAGAACTACAAGGTCATGTATATGACCTCGTGGGAACCCGGCTTTAGAAACGTCGATATCACCTGGATCTGGACTAAAAACCATCTTTAAGGGGGATCGTACATCGGAATACTTTTGAAAAATCAAACTTTTATCTCAACAAAACTGATTATAATTGTGTTTTGGTTTTAAACTATTTTATTTTAATATTTCATTTTTTAATTTCCTTTAAAAGCTATTTTAACTAATGAAATTAGATTTATCAAATTTTCCAAACCAATTAGCTGCATGTGTTTTATTTTTTATTTTTGACTTAATAACGTGCTATAGATGAACTTATAACTATTTCAATACGATTGACTGAATACTTTCTAAATTATTAAATATTTACTACTACGCACCTACAACTACACACTAGTATGTTTTTATTTATTTACTTTATATCTTATTGTGCTAAGGTTTAAATTAATTTTAAATTAATGGTGGATTAGTTATGAACCATTAAATATTTGATTTATATCTAGAAGGTCGTTTTTTTTAGATTAGTTTGACGCATATCTCATGATGTCAATAGTTTTTAGCATCTCTTCGCATAAGGAATCTTTGCGTGGATATATCATATATGACATGCCCGACAACGGGCGATTGTAGCGTTAATTTTAACTAACTAAAGTTTTATCTTATTTTAAGACTCAAATAATGACCCTTCACCTCCAACTATAGCATTCGGACACTACCGCTATATAAGAGTATATGTTTCATTAAGGTTAAAGGTCCAGGAAAGATAAGAATGTCTTATTCTCGCCAAATTGGTCCAATTTGCTTTGCTGGCGAGGTTGTCAATCGGCGTTCGAGTCCTTGCCTTACGTACTGAAGGTGTTTTTTTTTAACCTAAAAGGCTTCTTTATTCTTCCTACATGTGAATGGGTGGACATTTAATCTCAAATTCTCCTTCCCCACCATTAAAGTGCGAACAGACCAACCATGTAGTACGACGTGGTGCAAAAATAATATGTTGGCCCTTATTTAAAATAATTGCGTGTTTAGCTTTCTACTACCAGAAATTCGGGTACAGTTGTTTTAATCTGCATTCATGTACATATAATCTTATGGTAAAATAAGCGAGACTTTAATTTAGTTAAAAATTTGTATAATTTTTATTGTACAGTTGTGTAGTGTAAAAATTGACTTTATTATTATTTTTTTTTTTTAGCACCGCGAATTGACCTGTTGTTCATTGATTGGCTCTTACATCATGGCCGGGCTATCCGCATTTAATTACGCTAATGGGCTAGGAATGAGGAAAAGTAATTTAGGGGGAATATATCCAGTTTAGTGTAAAGGTATAGCCGAACACCATTTAGTTGAAAACATTTGGCACACATGGCTGGGATTCACACCCCAGCCACGTAAGAGAAATTTTCGAAAAATAATTATATTTTGGCCTTAACAGTTCTCAAGAAAAGGATGAATACAATGATCGTATGCATGTATTTCTCATTTTTTGTTGTAGCTACTTCTCTGGCTATTCCATGATAGCTACCATCATTATTTAAATATAAGTTTCTTTACCGAATCAAGTACTAAAAGATCTCACATATGTATATTGCGTCAATTATGACATACATTCTAATCAATCCCCATTTTTTGCGCATCGTGCTTATGTATAAAAGATGCTCAGAAGTGAATTAATTTTCAAATATTTTTCTTACGCGGTTTTCCTACTCCTTTGAGCTGTGCACCTATTATATATCGGACTATATGCTTATGTTCTAATTTCGCTAATGGTTTTAGGGAATAGAAAGTTTATATTTAGAGGACGTGTACCCGAGAGCGGAAAACAATTTTGGAAAAACCTACCCTCAGTACACCCGACCGAGATTCGAACCTCGATCTCCCCGTCATCGGCAGTATAGTCTACTGCGAGAGTAGAGCCTTAGACAATGTGGCCCACAAAGCGGTCAACATATTTTGTTGAATTTAATTTGATTTAATTTAAGGTTCCATACCACCTTAAATAATAATATCTGATAATCACCCGTTTCAGTGACCAAACGGTTTAAAGCGTCACTCTTACAAGCCTGGACTGTGAATGACGGAGAGATTGAGTTTCGAAACCAGGTTGGGTGTACTGAGGGTATTTTTGCCTAGATGGTTTTCCATTCTATCTCAACGCAAATTCGGGTACATTTTTTAAATGAAGCCATCCTCTTCCCTAGAGTAGTTAGTCTGAACGGCTAGTAAGATGGTGGTGCTAACAAAAGTTGTATTTCTGAGAATTACTATTTTGTGACATAGCTTATTATTACCCCAAGCTCTTCATTTGTCGTATGAAGCAGGTTCAGCGAAAGTTAAACAACGCGTTCCTTAAAGAAAAATATCTCTTTCATCCCACTCGTGGGGGACCACGTTTGTGCCGCCGCGACGCCAGGTAGCGAGCGTCTCCCTTTGTGAACACATATTAATATTTAGTCCTGTTGGAGTTAGGCCAACACGCCACGGTGCTGTTATGCGGACAGTATCACTGGCTCCAATTCAACCTCGGACATAAGCTTGGGATCTCTTTGCGGGGGAGACAACGCGCGTACTGGTTAGGAGAGTGGTTAGAACTCCTGAATGACTCTTGACCAGTTCTATACAAACCAGATATACCGAAGAGAGTTTTATCATCTGAGTCTCGGTCGAGTGCTGGAGAGAGTTGCCTAATCTTCAGCCTTATTCAGTTTGTTTCTTTTCGGTTAGCTAGTTTAACTCTCAATTCTTATCGCGGTCAAGATCATGTAGAGTAGGAGTGTCAAACCTGCCACCCGCGGGCCATATGTGGCCCGATACGTGATTCTGTGTGGTCCACGGACCTTTGGATGAACCAATATACGATGAGGCCCTATTAATATTATTATAAACGTTGAAGAAATACACACGTTGAGATTTTAACATTTGGAAATTGGGTGTTGTTTGGGTAAATTGAACAATTGAGGTTTGGGCGAACCAAATTTTTACACTTTAATCACCGAATATATATTAAAAAAAAGTTTCGTGGCGAATATGTGAAGTGTTTGTCAGCACAAAAATGTGTTAGCAATTGTTTTATCATAGGTATGTAAAGGAACAAACACCCAGAGAAAACGGACTACGAGCTTGCATTTTGCTATGAATTTTGAAAGTGACTTAAGTAAAGTCTTTAAAGTCTAACATACCATTAATGCCAATAAAAGGGTTCACATTACTGAGAAAAAGAACTAGTTTTTTAAAATATTATAATATTAATTTTATGGTGACCTGGTGGTCTAGGGGTAAGGTGTCAAACTTCTGTGCTGAGGGTCCGGGGTTCAAACCTCGGTCCCGGCACAGATTTATCTGATTGCCAAACCCTTCCTTCACCTCTGACAAGATGTGTATTAATCACAACTTGTGAATGTGAGGAATGCCAGGCCTCCACCGTGGTTCGGATCCCACGTTAAACTGTAGGTCCTCCATTTCATCTCACAATCACCCTACCATTGCACATTAGCGTAAGTGCGTATAACCCGAACGGGTAGTAAGACGCGGTGCTAATAATAATAATAATAATAATAATTTTCTTTATGTAACATTGAGAAACCTTTTAAATTTTTGTTGTTGTTGATAAAATGGTGACAATATTAAAATCGATGAAGTTTTACCTATTCAGTATTTTCAATTTTAATTGTGGCCCTTATGTTCAAACTAATTTGACAAGCCTGATGTAGAGCATTTTCTACCCAGCCCGAGAGATGCAGATAAGTTTGAATAGACTCCCAAATTATTTAAAACAAGCCTATACACATAATGACTTGAATTACTTCAGTTTATATGTTGGTTTTGACTCTACATTCCTTTTTATTCAAAATATACGTTCATGAAAAAATATCAAAGTTTGCTCTGTATACAGTACATTATTATATATAAGCCTACAATGTTAACTTCATTAAAAAAGGCTGGGCTTAGGTAGTGATTAAAAAAAGTAAACATAATAATTATCATTTTCATGTTTGTTTGTCGTAACTGCGCTAAGACTTATTGCTGTATATATATGTTTGGGTGGTTGTCCTCTCTTCCCCCTCCAAGAAGTGGGGGCATGGGTTAGACTGAAAAATTCACCCTTCTCCCCATATTTTGTCGGTCCTGAATTTCATGCCAAAACAAACACAACGCACCGCTTAATTACTATAACACATAGCACTGGTGTGGCTCTTTATTCTCATACATTTGATCAAATTAAGCAATTCGTTATTTCGAAGCACAAACTTGTTAGTGGATATTCAGTCATTACTTTATTATAAGCTCTTAGAAACCCACACTGGTGACCACGTGGTCTAAGGCGTTAAAATTGTTCTTTGTTGGACGGTCAAGTTGGAGTTTGAATACTGATTGGGTGAGCTGGGGTTTTTTCCTTTCTTTCTTCACGTTAATATGATTACTATTTATATCTTTAAGTCGCTAAACAACTATGCCCAAATGTACAAATCATGGGAAATATAAAGGTTCTTCTTCACGGTGATAAATTAATGTCTGGGGATTGGGTGTTGTGTCATCTTAGATTTATACCTGTCTATGAACTTTTAAAATTTGAATATTTAGCATACAGTTTCTGAACAGGCAGGTTATATCAGCACACAATTTGTAAACTAAACTAGTTCTAGATCATACACAACGCCTATTCTCTAGACCGTCAGTTCATCTTTGTAAAATCAATATCAACAGTGACACATTTTTAAGTTATGTCAAAAACCAAACCCACAACCTAAAGTCCAATAGGCAGGCTGAGCTAAGGTATCGTGTATTTAATTGTTAGGTACAATAGCTCATTTGGTTAGGTTAAATGCCCCCAGTTACAAAAAACAAACCAACTAAAATATTTTAATAGCTTTTCAAAATTTGTTATTCCTTATTAATTTGCAAAATAATTGTTAACACTTTTCAAAGATATGACACACATGCTATAGAATGACAGGTAAGAGAAACAGGAAGATTTCAAGCCAACAGCCAACGTTATTCACAGACCAATCACGTTCTTGGCGAAGTGACTGACGTCAGAACAAAATACTTAGCATGGAGCAGGATAACTGTCAACTGTTGGACCAGGGATGTATATATTATTAATTTTGCACACATGTATACACTTATTGAATGATTAAACTTGATAGTCTAAACCACTCCCTCATCTAGTTCCAGAAAGGATGGATTTAAATAAGCATTTGATTATATTTTTAAAGTCAAATGTCTACATTCCTAAAAAAGCTAATTAGTAGTTATGTTAACAGTAGTTCTAACTTCCTCCAATCAACAAATTCTTAGTGAATAAAGTTAAGAATAATGTCATGTTCTTATCGTTACTGAGGTCTTAAGATTTATCATTGAATAACAACTTGAAATATCTCCTATAATTTCTCCTCTTGGTGATCAAGTTAGACAGAAAATAAGTGAATACTACATTCAATAGTGCATTATATTCATAGATAATAGCCGTTGTTCACACAGTATAATATGTCGTCAGTATCCCAAGGCATGTAAAAAAAAACCCACACCCTTGATTGCTTAAAGTTATAAATTCAAATCACTTGAGATGAGATATTAAATGAAAAACCTTTGAGTGGCCACTATATTGAAATGGATAGTAAGATTGAAAAAAAATGTATACATACATCGTTCGACCTAGCTTCAAAGAAACTTCTTGCTAAATTTTGTTAAAATTTTTCAATGAATTTTACAGCTATCGCGGGTCAAAGAACCTGATAGACAGAGAGACAGACAGACAGAAGAAATGGCAAATGGTCAAGTTAAAACAGGGCCCTGCTACGCTCAGTCAATAATATTTTAGCTTCCAGTAAAGATAGTTAGTTTTTTAAGCGTACTCAGTAATTATTACTGTGTGCAAGATTAAAAAGATTAAATTATAAATAAAGGTACTTAGGGATATGCAAAGAGCACTTTTTGTATTTGAAGAGAGGCCAATTCAAATATATTATATATTCCTGAAACGCAATCGAAATTTGAATGTCAAAAACATAAATTTTGGTTGAATAATATATTATATTGGGCACATATTAAATAATTTCAGACATTAAATATCATATGAAAATTATTTTTACTACCAAAATGTTTGACGTATTTAAAACTAGATTGATAAATTACGTTATTATTACAACATGCAAATCAATTACTAACTATTTTTGCTATATGAACATTTATCATTTTTAATTTACCCTTCATTTACCCTGAAAGGAACCAGCTTACCTTTCACGTATCCACTATGGAAACCGTGTGTGTACAGTAAATAACAGAACAAAATGATAAAAGTGAAACAAATATATAAAGATTTTAGCTGTCAACAATTTTTGTTGGTGAAGCTTCATGACTGTCGAGGCAATTTTTTTTTGGAGCGAATTCGAAAATGACACATAATCGAAGTTGTGTCGAAGTTTTAAAAGATCAATCTCCCTCATTCCCTACCTGTAAGATTAAAATGTTTGAAACTTCTGTGCTAAACGTAATACAAAATAAATGGTACAGCGCACCGTATAGACTTTCTCCCGCTTTTATCTTAAAATAGACATTTGTGGAACGAAATAAAAATATATACACTGTTGTAGAAACATTTCACCAAAGGACATAAATGAAATAATATACACTGTTACTTACTATGTGGCATTAGGAACTAGGAACACTTTTACAGAAAAAATGAGAAAAGAGAAACATCTTTGTCCACCAAAAAGCATAAGAATCAAATTCATTTTCAAAGAATTAAAAAGTATATATATTTGCTTATAGCTCAGAAGCTATTGGTTTTATAAAAATATATTTCAAATAAAAAATTTGTACCTTTAATATTACTACAATTTTACAATGATAAGATGTTTCATATCTCAAATAGTTGCGGAGAAATGATGAAAATTGGAAAATTTCCCCTATGTAAAGTACCCTCAAAATAATTTTTATGAGAAAATTAAAATTGCCACCTTATTTTATTTATAATAATAAATATTGTCTAAATATAGAGGTGTCGGGTTAAAGTAAAAATTGAAAAAAAAAATATATATCGTTCTTAACGTCTTATATCCTTCTGGAACCTTAAAATATTTACACTAATTAGGTATAAATGAAAAACTTATTATTAAGATGAAGTGTACTCGCAATTTTGAGGAGGGAGGGGGGGAATTATTTTTTGGGGAAAAATACCCACTATGGACCTAGTTGGGATCCGAACCCCGATCTACCCATTACCAGCAAACTAGACAAGACTAGTCTGACGTATTTATTCGCATACCCTCCATTGGGTATAGTAAAAAATAAAATGAAGACCTGAGTGAGTGTAGAAAGCTCCCTAGACCTCGCTATTGCTCCCCGACACGCTTCTCTGAGCGGGTCTGGATGGAACGTCTTCTTCTTCTTCCTGGGTCCGCTAAAAGCGTCCCGGAAACTGTGACAAACGCTCCAGGCTCGCCTTGTCTCGGTTAGTTTCACAAGAGTGTAACGACGAATAAATAGTTATGCTCCGTAAGGACTCGCTCCTTTAGTCATCAAGAAGGGACTAGACAAGCTTTCCCCTAGAGAGGCCTTATGCAGACACACTCCCGTTGAAAGCTCACATCTTTACCTGTATGGTCTTATCCTGTAACCTGCACCATAGTGGAAATAAGCGAGACAAGTTTGCCACCTTCCAGGGTAAACGAAGCTTTGCTAATATTATTTTATTGATAGCTGATGAAGATTCGGAGAATTTGTTTTTAATATAATGTAATATTTGAGCTTTATATCTCACTCTCCTCAGTGATCGAATCATTTAAGGTGTCACTCTTTCAATAGACTGGCCTATCGATGAGGAGTGGATCAGGGCTCAAACCCATATTGGATGTACTGAGGGTGGCTTTTCATAAAATGGTATTCCATTCTCCCTCCGCACAAATTTGGGTAATAACTGGTAAATAAAATAGGAAGAGGCGAATGGCAAGACCTAGACGCAGATGGGAACATAACATTAGAATGGACCTGAATGATATAGGGTGTAATGAGGTGGACTGGACAGAACTAGCTCAAGATAAGGATAGGGTATAATGAGGTGGACTGGATAGAACTAGCTCAAGATAGGGATAAGATGTAATGAGATGGACTGGATAGAACTAGCTCAAGATAGGGATAGGATGTAATGAGATTTACTGGAATATAACTAACTCAATATAGGGATAGGGTGTAATGAGATTTACTGGAATATAACTAACTCAATATAGGGATAGGGTGTAATGAGGTGAACTGGATAGACTAGCTCAAGATAGGGATAGGTGGCGTACTTTTATAAGTTCGGCAATTAACTTTCGAGTTTCTAATGCCATAGAGTAAGTATTTTTGACTAAATATAATCTGTTTTTCTTGATGGAAAAATAGTAAACACATGCAAATATTTTCAACAGTTGAGATTGTGTTCAGTTGAATGTTGAATCCATTAGTTCACAACCCGGCAAAATTTGGAGTATTAGTTATTACTTTGTACCTTAACCTCTATAAATCTGGCCAATCGAATCAAAATCTTTGAACCGAACGCGGTGACAGTAACAAAAACCACTTGATTTTCCATTTTTCCATTAGTGTTTATTGGTTTATTTTTTTCCAGCTAGTTTAACACTATGGTTATTAAACACGTGAGATGTACCGGTGGGCACATGGAGAAGGCCGTCAGTCTTGTGTGGCTCCCCTGTGACTAGTAAGTCGTGGCTCGAATCTAGGATGGAGTCACCCAGGATGGTGTGATCTATCATTGTAGTTCATCCATTCTCTCTTCCTTACCTCGACCACATTAGTGTCAAATTTATATCTGTACATTTGATATAATATTTCCACAATGTGATTGATTGTACTTATTATCTCTGGAAGCGTGATAGGTAGGTGCCTTAAAATTCACCTTCCTTATATTGTTACTGAAGGTTAGATAATTTAGCCTATATATACCGATACCAAAGCATTTAAATTATAGAGTAATTTAACTAATACGTGTAACTTTAAAAGCATTGTAATATTAGTAAAAATAAAATAAATATTTTTAATACACTCAAAAAATTAACGCAGAACATTCCATGATGATTATATATTATATTATAAATTATATATAGATTATACTATGTGAAAATTATATATAATATATAAATGTATAAACTAATAATTACTAATAACATATATTTATATGTGTAAATATGATTATAGTTATATATATTTATAAATCTAATATATATTAATATATACTCTAATAATTATCAACTATACATAATATAATACATATTAATATTATTATTAATTATTATATATTATGTATAATATATATTATTTAAACTTGAAACTAGTGAAATATATTTAAGTTTCGTAAGAAACCATAGATAAGGGTTTTAATTTTCATTTTGATATAGCCTATCTTTAGGAACACGATAAAAATTGAAATACTTCATTAATCTACTACTATAAATTAAACAAAAGTTTCTTTGTTTTAAGTAGTAATAAATAAACACAAATTTAGGCTTCTTGTTGGTAATAGCTAGAAATGTGTAAACAAAGTGAAAGCATTAATTAAAATGTCAAATCCAGACGCGAGAAAGTGTTTGCTCAATGTATTTTAAAATATCTTTTAAGAGTGAGTACACATTGAATTTAAAAAAATAAAAAAAAATTTGCAGAAGTCATTTGAAGGCAAATTTACACTTTTATTTATTTCGTTTTTATTTCAGTCAAAATTTTATTCCAAGGGATTCGGGGCTAAAAGAAAAAAAGTGATTTTAAGAATAAAGAAGCGACAAATAGCTTTTTAATGCACATAAGATTATTTTTTTGTATACAAGTTCTTTCATCGTTCTTTTATGCCTTTATAAAGAATTAACTTTGATGTTTTAGAAAGAGACGTTAAAAGTATTAATGTTTATTTCTTTCAACAATGTCAGCTTGATAACTACTTAATCTATAAATAGTCACAAAAGATTGTAAAGATAAAAGAGTAGTTTTTTTAAAATAAAAGTATAAAAATATATTACATGCTGATTACAAACTTAGGGCGTACAATAAATACTGCTAAATAATTGACAAACTAAATGTTTCTTTTGGTGACCAACACAGCTGTAAATAAAATAAATCTTTATTCTCTATGTAGAATGAACGTTGTACCCGCTTGTCAAATATGCACTAAAAAGCCGCGTTTTTGTTTTGTTTTCTCTTTCAAAATGTTCTTTCTACAACGAAGTTTTAAAAAGAGCAATTAAAACCAATGATAATAAAAAGGGGTAAAACACTATCCAACAAGAAAAAAATTTTACAAGACTCTGTTAATTAATATAAAATTTGATACTAGTGCTTTCAAAAATGTTCTAAGGTGCATTCAACAATGATTAATAAATATATATTATAGTCACTTACTCTACTGTGTGTGGATTTTCAATAATGCCCTAGTTTTTTAATTATTATTTTTTACCATATCGTAATTTTATTATATTAGTTGTGATTTTGTGATTTTTTTCTTTTTTAATATACATATTTGTGGGGTGTTAATAATGGCCGCCTTGGCTTCATTTTCATTTTAGTCGCTGTTACTCGGAGATATTAACTATTTAAGGTGGTTCCCTGGTAGCTTACATCTTTGGAAAACAAAAAAATATCTGAAATTTAATATTATATTAATCTTTTCATTATTTCATTACGTACCTTATTTTGTAGTCATTTTCCATAGTTGTTTCCTTTTTCGGCTTATTTTCACACATTACAAATTTCTTTTATGGGATCCATCTTGATTAGTTAAGTAGTTCACGAACTCGCCACACGAGCTTGTTGCAAGGAGAGCATTTCTGCCGCGCGATGGTAGAGGTAGAAAGAAGCTTCATATTTTTACTTTCTCTCTATCTTACAGGTAGAGAAAGTATGGTGATCGTCAAAAAAAATCGAACTCGAGATTTTGATGAATCTTGACGTTTCATGACTCCCTGAATCCGAAAAAGTAGTTTTTGAATTTCCGTCTGTCTGTCTGTCTATCTGTACCTCCAACTAGAGCCTAAACTATTTTACCGATTGAGCTGAAACTTGATATCTAGGGTTTTCATAGGATTGCCCCGAGGGGTTTTTGGAATTGGATATCTACCCATAAAATTAAGGGTAGTTTACTGAAGGGCAAAAAGAGAAAAAGTCGATTTCTCCAAAATCTGCTCAAACGATTTTGATTAAATTTCATTTATGAACATTAATAAATATTCCAAATAAAATGGATACTTTCAATATTTCGGCAAAATGGCTTTAAGGGCTCCGGTCTGATGCGTATATTAACATTTTTTATAATAGCTCCGAAACTGTTTGAGATATGAAATTACTTAGCATTACAAATATGTATATATATTTATAATACAAATATTTTATCCGAAACATATTTTTATAAAATCAATAACTTTCAATCTATACGCAATTATATGAATTTTTTAAAACTTTTTGGACATTAAAGTTAAAGTATTGAGACCGTAAAAAAAAACTAACCTGACATGTTGAAGGATGTCAACGTTTCATGACCCCCACAACCCTAAAAAATAGTCTTTGCAATTCCGTCTGTCTGTGTGTCTATTAAAACTTAAAATTAAGGGTAGTTTACTGAAGGGTGAAAAGAGAAAAATTTGGTTTTCTCAAAATCTGCTCAAACGATTTTGATTAAAATTCGTATCTAGGCGTTGATTAAGATTATAAATAAACTGGCTATTTTCATTTTCCTATGAAAATGATTTTTAGGGTACTTTACAGAAGCGTTAATTTCCGTATCTCCACAACTATTTGAGAAACTAAACAACTTATCATTGCAAAATTGTAGGACTATTAGAAATAAAAAACTTTTACTTGGCATATATTTTTATAAAAGCAACAGTTTCTGAGATATTTGCAAATATATTAATACAATTTGGTGAGCTTTAGTGGTAAACATATACTACTTAAGTCTTGACGCAATAATTCTCCAATGCCATAGAGTAATTAAATATAAGTACCTAAAAAAAGTATGTTATTTTTCCTTAAAACTCTTAGGAGAAATGTTTGCACAGCAATGATCTATCTCCATTTTAGACTCAATAGTCAATAATTACATTTTTTATTGGTCAAAATGTATAAATGAATAATAATTAAATATCAATGCGATGACTTGAAGATCTGCAACACCTCATAAAATGTTAAAACTTTAACCAGAAATCGAAATTTTAATACGAAGTGTTGACCCTTGTGGAAGACATTAAACTGTTTGAAATGCTCTTAGGTGGACAAAGATGCGCCTCTTTTCTCATTGATTCTATATCATTGTATATTATTTTATGCGTGTTCTTATGTGGAGTGGTGATGATACAATGTACATTATTCCGTTCAGAAATCTTAGGAGTTTATAGAAAGAGAGAGAAAGTCTGTGCGGTGCGCCGTACCATTTATTTTAATATATTTTTTTCTGGCGGGTAGTTTTTGACGAGGAGGAAGGCCATACATTTTTTTGTAATTGCTTTAGGGATCAGAATTTTGGTTTTGTTAATTTTAAGAATTTTCACAATTTTGTATTAGTTTATAAAAGGGGAGGATTCCTACAAAAATAGCGGTGGTGGGGTGAAAGCGTTGGAAGTGGGTAAAGGTTCCGTGGCGAAGCCCCGGAAATGTTTGATTATGGAAAGAAGAACTTTCTAGTACTTGTGAACTAGTAAATAAAACTAACACGGTTGAGTGTGCATCAGTTTTACCAGAGGTAAAATTCTATCCAGCATAATCCTGTGTGGCTACATCTTTTTGCAACGCGAGACGCCGGTATATAATGAGCTGGTTCCATTTCTGGAGAGAACAATGCGTGCAAGATTAAAAAAAAATTTCATCTGGGTTTCCAAATTTTCACTTCTTTCTCTTTTTATTGGGTGATTTCAAGAACTCCATATATAAAGAACTAAACTATCTAAAATATTTCCGAACCTTTAATAATATGGGGATTACCGGAACCTGAAACCTCTCATCTCGTCGTCGTGGGAAATCGAGTCATCGTGGGAATCAAATTGTTATTATTTTTATTTGTAATACCTTTTTATCACTTTATTTATCCAATAACCATATTACTAGCAGACTGTATTTTAAAGGAAAGTAGTATTGTACATAATGTTTGTAAGTTGTCTGGTCGACCCGATAGGTAGGGAACTAGATTTTTTAAACACTGGAGAAGTAAACACAGTAAATAAATAATTTTCTTTTTTTTATTTCAAGTACATTATATATTTTTGGTCTTTATTGACATATTTACAAATCATCATCATGTTTCTTGTGTTTTTTTTTGTTTGGTTTGCAAGTGCTTGTAGAATACTAGTGCCCTATAAGTAGGCCTAGTTATTTTTGTCTTTAATAGTTAAAGCTATGTTCAATTTTGGAAGGGTCTTGTTTTTTTTTATGTGCTCTACCGCTTAGCCCTAGCCGAGGTATTTTATTTAGGTGTGTGAACTGGAACAGCTTTCTTTTCACAGGTAAGTTTGTTCATTTGGTTAGTACATGTTAACTATGGTGTAGCCAAACATTCCTCCACATATTACCCAGCAGAAGTTTATATTACACCTGTATATATATATATATATATTATATATATTTTGCTCTCATTAATTAATATATATTTTTTTGCTCTCATTAATTAATATACATATATTTCTTGTTCAACCAAAGTCCTGATGTATATATAGAGATAATGTTTTAGTTCGCGTTGCACGACGTATTGATAAAACTGTTTATAAAGCAACGTCAAAAAAAAAAAAAAGGAAGAATCAAGGCAAAGAACATACATACAAGGACATAGCCTTTGAATTATATTTTAAAAGTCATATTAAAATTAAAAATAGGAACGAAATAGGCAAACGAGATAAATTAATATTATTAATTCATGTGTTTAACAAACTGATACGTGATTGTTATCTTCAGGATCAGTCCTGATAGCTGAATCACACATAGTATAGACTCAATACACCATTAACTAGTGGAGGATAGACCTGGAAACGAGATGAACCCGGATTCCACAGTGGTAGAGCATTGGCATGCAAAGCTAAAGGTCTTGGGTCAGATTCTCGTGTCAAAATTATAATTTTTCACTTAATTGGATAGATTAATATAGTTAACTTATTATTAATACTAAAAGCTATTAAAACTAACAACTAACTCCTTTAAGAAATCGGTTTGTATGTAAGCATTGTATGTTTGACTTCTATTCTGAAACAATACAGCAGATGTTTTAAATTATGAATACAGCTATAAAATACATAAAATTATAATCACTTTCCCGAAACATTTTTTTCAAAATAATGATATTTTGCTTTATTTTTGCTTGCTAGACAAGGAAAAAAACTATTGAATTTTCAGCCGTCTATATTTAAATATTTCTAAAAACTATCACCTGAGTTATTGTTACTACTGAATCACGCTTAGGTTTTCATGTTAGCTACTTGTTGTGCTAATAGCTACCACACTAGTTGGCTGTTAACACAATATCATTTTATTTGTAATACTGGATGAAAAAAAACTCCATGGCTTGAGTGCGTGATCTATCTATATCAACCGAGCGGCCACCGTCGTTAGTGGTGATAGTGCTAACATTTGCGGATGTAGGGTGTCTTGTGGTCAACACCACAAACCCTCCGCCCATTAATCTTAGAACTGATCTGCTACTTATTTATTAAAGTAGCTCCTCACTGGTCCTCACGAGACTGAGTTTAACCCCATTCCAGACCCACTGCTTCGCAGAAAGATTCTTCAAGCGCCGGGAATCAAACCCGGGACCTCTGGATCTATAGTCAGGAACTCTGACAACTAGATTACTGAATTAAATACTTACAAGCTACACATATTTAAGGTGAATTAGAGAATATTAAAACATAACTTACTTGATATCCTTTCTCTTAGATCGCGTCAAGTACAGTAACAGATGACACATGTTTTATAAGAAGACGTAGCTTGAAGCTTCACAACATGCTCGCATGATGAAAGGAGAGTACCCAAACATGCGAAATCAACATTAGCATCTAGGCACGCACTATCCACAGCATAATTATACTATCTAAGTGAATGTATCTCTTTAATTGCCCAGATATCCCCCCCTCTCAAGATAGGCAATACAGCGTAAACCGGGTGTCACGATTATATCTGTTTTTCTGTAGGCTTCATCAGAAAACAATGAAAACAAAAATATAGAAATCATTTTATCATTCTAAATAAATACTTTCAAATGAAACAAATAGTTCACAGGCTATAACTTTGCTGACGAGGTGTAAGTGTAGGGGACGGGACAAAAGGGGAGTGTTTTTGTGGTTTTTATAGCAAAACTTTTTTTTTGTCAAAATGAATAAAATATTGATACAGTAGAAACGTAGAGTTTAATTTTCTCCACATGGTGATATCAACATTTGTTGAACATGTGTCATGAGCATGGCAGCATTAGATGAGAAACTTTTTAAATGAAGAGAAAAAGTTGACATTAAATTCCAAGACACCATCGACAGATAGTCAACAACTGTTTATATCACTATGTGAATAAAATAAAATTAGTATGTTTCTACAAAAGCAGTATTTTATTTTATTTTGGCCAAAAAGTTGTTTTGCTATAAAAGCTTCAAAAACACTGCCCTTGACTCGCGTTTCCTACACTCACACCTTAAGAATAATTTCCACACTCCTGTTGACCAACACTTCATGAATTGATGTATACTTCTAATTAACGCGTACATTTTTGTGGTCGACATTAATTAAGGTGATTGGCCTTTTTCATTTGGCGTGGAAATGCATAGCCATGGGAACAAACGGTTATCTTCAAGAATTTTTATTGTTTTGCAATTTTATTTTCGGAAACGGTTTGTTCAGTAATAGAAGCATGTTGATTAAGTTGTACTTTTTATAAACACTTCTTCTCTATAATTTTAACAGTGATAAAATATCGATAAAATTGATATTTTTCAATAGAAAACTGCCAGATTCATAACAAAAAAATAAGAAAATGTAACAATTAATAAACATAGATACATTATCTTAGAAGGGGTGTTGACAATATTGACATAAAAATTTCACTCGTTCTCGAGAAAACTGATATTTCCAAACGTATGAATTTCCTGCAAGAACCGTCCGGTAGCTAGCGCCATCTACGGTTCCCGTGATCCATCTGCTCTTGTTGGCGCGGAAGGATACTTTGGTCGGTTGTGAAGCCACGCCACGACTTTCACCCTCCCATCCACCAACCCACAAAATAGGTTTTATACTTGCACTCGACAGGGCCAAGGGCCTTAAAAACCCAGCGTATCAAGAAATTCTAAACGAGGGTTGTACACTGCCGTTGTTTAATTTGACGAGCTTGCAGATGTGCATGGGTAGAGGGCTATAGATGCTTGGCTATAAGCCACGCTTGAATGGAATTGTGTTTGAAAGGTATGGACAGAACATATACTAAATATTTTTTATTCTTGTAATTTACAAAAATTTAGCTATATTATTTTTGAATAAATTGAAAAATAATACCTGGACATGAGAATCGAACCAAGGACATTTGGCTTAGCGCGCCAATGCTCTACCACTAAGATATTCCGAATGATTCTTCAATCATATCTTAAGGTAGAGTCTGTGATGGACGTGTGAGCATCATCGGCTACTAATATCTATAATTGAAATCACAGCCACCAGCGACTCGGTTGTGGATCTATGCTGCCATTATTAAAAATACATTGTGCATAGCAAGTGAATCAAGATGGAAGAAAGCAATGCTATACAATAAAGTATATATGAAAGGCAGAGTTTGGGGGTTTAAGGCAGATTCTGTGATGGACGTGTGGATATCATCGGCTACTTTGAGCTGTCATTGATATATAGCTTCGTTTTTCATACATACTTAATGATGTAGACATGCTTTCCTTCCATATATTATAAAAGGAATGTAACTCTCAGGTACCACCCTTCTTGACATAACTCCACCATACGTGTGAACCACATAATTGGACACGTGGACAAAGCGTTAATATCGTTTCGTCTGATTTTCCAGTGAAGTTAAAATCACTGCCTGTTTTAATGAGATGATATTTCCTAAAATGTTTCCCATCCTCCACTCAAATTTGGTGCAGATAATCTAAATTCTACCTTGATCATCCCAACCCATTAGGAGAAGTAAGTAATAGCCCAGTGAATGGCAATACGCATGGCACAAAAACACATACATAAAACATGATACGTGGTTCACACTTCTCTATACACGAATAGCCAGTGGCGTACAATTCCATGGTGCAACTGGTGCAACCACACCAAGGACTAGGGATCTGGGGCCCGTCAAGGAAGAGAAAAATAATAATTTATTTCATCCTTTTTTGTAAAATGTAATACGTTCAATAAAACAATATAATTAATTATATTAGCCAGTAATACAAATGAAATAATTATATAATAAGTACTATAAAGATGAAAGTTTTCATTCTATGAGAAAAGTCTCATTATTTTACATTATATCTGACACCACACATTTCTCCAAAACTTAATGCAAATTAAACTTTTCTTGGGTTGATTATAGTAGGCGATAATTTGGAAGAAGGACTTACAAAACTGATGGAAGGGGATTTAAAAGCCCGTGTCCTGGATTTAATTATTATTGTTAGCACCGCGTCTTACTACCCGTTCGGGTTATACGCAGTGGATTTAATTAAAATACTTGGTCAATGATTTGATGGAGCAGCTGTTATGAGTGAAACATAATATGGGGGTGTGCAAGTCAGATTTAAATACAAATATAAAAATGCTAAATATGTAGATTGCGCTGCATACAACATTAATTTAGCACTTAGCAAAGCTATGTCAGCATAGTTTAAACTCGAAAAAGCATTTGATCTAGTACTAGTTAAAGGTCTCCTAGTGTTATTTTGCAAACAGTGATAAAAGATGGGGGTCTCTGTACTCTTTCTCCTATTCTGCTAGGCTAATTTATAAAAAATATCAACTAGTTAGTAATTGAGGTACTAGTCATTGCATCCCATGAGATTTAGTTTTACAAATGTGATGAAAACTTTAACTTTATTTTTAATTTTACTGACCTAAAACAAAGAGGAAACTTTTAAGTGCAAAAGAATTTAAACAACTTTTTAAAGGTTTGAAAGTACATTCCTTCTCGTAATTTTCTCAAATATTTTGCAGTCAGTAGATGCGGTCTCAAACTTAGTAAAATCACAAAAAATGTTGATCTGTCTAAAGCCAATAATTTGCTAAACAATGTTTTGGAAAGTCTGTAGGTATCCAGAAAATGTTTAGGTCTCTTTATCTCGAAAGTATATATAAAAAAACCACCATGGCATTATTATGGAGAAAAGAGCCAACATTTCCAGATATACGCAAGAGTATGTCCAACTATTAGCTGGTGAGCTCTGCAAGGATCAAAGATTTATGAATGCAGAACATCGTTTTGAAATTGAAGTAATCAAAACTACCTTCGACAAAGCTGTAATGGAAATCCAGAGACGTTTGAAAGTTTAAATGAAATCACTGATAACTTAACTGTACTGCACCCTAAGATCTGACACAACAACGGATGAAGAACTTAACGAAGAGGCAGAATGTCTGTGCAATGATTTAATGTTTTGCTTCAGTGCTCAACCCAAAGATATTTAGAGAAAAATAAAATTTCTTGGATATCAAAAGTAATTCAATTGCTATTTATTCTAATTTAATCCCTTATTTCTGCTTTCCCGGATATTTTTATTTCACTTTTATTATTTTCAATTCTACCATAATTGTAGCAACATCGGAACGGTCATTCTCGATATTAAAATTAATTAATAACTATTTGCAAATCAAAATAGCAGAAGAAAGGTTTTCAGGACGTGTTATTTCTTCAATTGAAAATCAACGAGCACGGGAATTAAATAGCAAGAATATTGTGAGAAATTTCTTATAAATGAAACCCAGAAAAGTTAAAATCGATTTATATCGTGTTTCTTATAATAAATTATAGAAGGCACCAAAGTTTTATTTTAATGTTTGTCTTTGATTTATGAGTGTTGACTCATTTTCTTGTTACACTAATCGATGACTTCTTTTTTAAAATAAAGGGCTTTAATTAATAATATTTTCCCAAGGGTTATGTAATTATGGATATGTGGTGGTTCTACCAACAACTAAACAAGGATTTCGAGATTTTTAGTTTAGAACACTACACTTTGAGTAAATTGGAGCCCACTTTATAAAAATAAATGCAAACATAAAATTAGCAACTAAATTTTACTTCACCAAGGCATATTTGACAAAGATTATATATATTTTTAATTATTATTTTAACATTATTTTATATAATTTTATGAAAAAATACATAAAATATACACAAAAAAGTCTTCATATGTGTTAATAACTAAAAGCTTAAGTTACATTGTCCCACGTTAACTTTTGGTAAACATTTCTTCCTTTAAGGGCCTATTGTACCAAGGGAATCGCTGTAGATGTTACGCCATTATGAATAACCATAGTCAAACTTTATTATCACAGTATTTATCCACTTTCACAAACCAAATACTTGGTGGAGAAGTCTAAGCTAGGCAGACACTTTAAAAAAATATGAATACATTTTTTCGCGGTCATCTTTAATCATATTTGAATATATTACTAGTGTTATTCCGTAAGTATTGATATTATCTATAAATAGGGATGAATACAGATCGCACGAATTGGCGTATGCACACATTCGAGTAGATCTAGTAGTTTATAGTGTAACGTGTTAAAGTCCCATGACATAGTTTTGTATGTCAGTGTTTCTGACTTCTTTTTCTATGTCCATAAGACATAGTGTTAAAAACTAGGGAAATGTCTTTACACCCTAAACTGTAAGGCCATGCTACGGCTTACTTAATGCTTAGGATCACACAATGGAATGGTATAAATCAGGGTATCTAACGCTTTGTTCGGTGACCTAATTAGGTCTGTGATTGATACCAGTACCTAATATTTCTTATGATGTAGCTTTTTACGGTGCGCAATCTGTGGAAGCTCTACTATACCTCAGTTTTATCTTCTGTGGTGCTGACTGACAGCTCACAGCTGACTTTTGACGGCTTTGAAAAGCTACCAGACCAAATTATGTATCCCTACGCCGAACCATATGATCTGCAAAAAACATGTCTTTAGCAGTTGTCACTTCTTACAGTCAAAATTTAGGTATATACCTAAATGTTGACTGTTAGAAGTCAGCTGTGAACTGTCAGTCAGCACCAAAGAAGCCATGGGGCTACTATAGATCATAGTAGTGGTCCACGGGGTATAGTGTATAGTCTCCGGACCCCTTCAGGCACCGTTTTTATTAGTTAATATATTTATTGTTTGCACTAGTTACGGTGTGCCCTAGATTGGGCGGAAGTATAAATATACTATTGAATGTCTAGGCAGTACTAATTAGGAATAGACCGGCCATAATATCTTAACAGCTTAGATTCCTGGTAGCTCACCCTTTACTGTTTGTAAACTGATAGTTCCTCTTCTAGGAGATTAATCTTTGTGTTTCGTAACTCAATATGGAGTTAACTATTGCTAGCTAGCTCATTTAACTACCAATGTAGTAACTCTTTAAATTAGGACATTCTAGAATTTGATATCGTTAACTATTATTCAACTATAATTCATATATATGCCTTTCAGGTTTAAGTCTAGTAGTTTCTAGGCTGGATAGTTGTAATGTATTGTTGCTTAACCTTAAATTAATATTTGTTTCCTATTTGTATTGCCGTTGTTTTGAGGCAGAAGCACCTTCGTAGTGGAATGTGTGTTAGTTCTATTTAAAAAAGTTACTCCCAATCGTAATATAGACTCTACCTTACTTATGTTATTTGCAAGTATAGCTTAGGTATCTACTTCAATTGTTCCCTATTGGGATAACTGAGTCTATTGCAACTGATTTAATTTCTCTTAATTAACAAAGGATTGTCTAGTGTAAGATCTAGTTAAACCATTTGTAATTCTATCAACTTGTTTTGATTCAAATGAACTGATTTGTTAAACTTGTATATCACTCTTATGTTTGATCCTACCAAAACCTTCATTTAATAAATATGTATAATATGTATCTGTCACCTTCTATTAGAAGGAGAAGCGACGGTGCAATATCTGTCTGATAAGTTTCTTCCTTTGAAAATTATATTATTTCTTGGCTCTCTGTGGTGTTCTCAAATATCTTAAAACTTTATGTTGTGAGTCTATAGTAAAATTACTGTATTTTTTAATGGAAGGGCAAATATAGAGCCTTCATCAAGCCTAGTCTCATAGCTCCACAAATATGCTTACAAACTCACACGCATTTGTTCTACTAATGAAACTCAAAATGTAGGGTTATTAAAGAAAAAGAGCCCTATTAGAATCTTTCGACTGTATTTTGACGTGAACCATAATTTGAAACAACATATTATAGGATTAAATATTGTGTTAGAGCTGAACGTCTGCGCGGCAATATCTCACTTACTAAGGCGGCCCCCGTAATAGTCCATCTCACCCCACGGATAACAAATAACTTAGATGGGTAGTACAGCTCCAACCAGGTGTCACATCGTATTGTGACTTTCTGTATTAGACTTTAAAAAACAGAGGAATTGAGACGAGTAAAACAGTTTTACCATATTGAAAAATACAATAAAATAAAAAATAATGATTTTAAAATGAAAAAAAAAGAGCAGCAATAAAAATTAACTGTTAAAAATTTCGCTGTTGTCAAGTGAAGAATACAGAAAATGACACTCACCTACGATTTTTGGTGCAATTGTATATCGACGATCACGGTAAATCTATAGTAAGACGGGGCTCTCAAGTCATTTGCTGAGTTGATGTCACGATCAAAACTAAACGTTGAATTAAAAAATAAATAAAAAATTAACCAGCTCGAATACAAACATGTAAAAGTTAAATGTACGCACGTTGGGTTATGGCACAGAATATTTTGATTGATTTTTATCTTTTACCCAGGGAAATGTATTTTTGTAATGTGAAGAAAGAAATGAGCTTTTATTCAAATATATCTAAACCCTCAAAGTGAAATGCTGAAATACCATTAAATAACCTTAGAAATGTTCACAAGTGGCCTTCTTAAAGGCTGCAGACTCGTCGTTATTTAAAGCAAATGGTAAAGGAGAGAATATAAAGGAAGTGTGGAAAGAAGAGAACTGAATAATGAGAGTAAGAACGTCTAGTAATTAATAAATTATCTCATACTTTGAAACCGCATATTATCATGATACGCTCTTGGCTAACGTTTTTTTTCTTTAGGATTTTATGTCCAAACGCTAAGGATTACGAGAATACTACTTTTTTTTAAATTTTGAGGCATTAAACGTGTATTTTTTTAAACCAACTGATTATATAAGCACACAAGCTATTTTTTTCATTTATTTAATTTATTTGTGGTATTTAACGTGAGCTTTTTGAACCGACTTATTATATCAGCACACGAGAATTTCTATTAATTAGAGTGAAGGACCCTATCAATTTTACCGAGAAAGGTATTTTCACACGCCATCCAGGGTGCATCTAGATTCCACAATCAACAAGGGACCGATGACTCTACTTCCCCTTCGAAGGAAGTTGTGCTAAGGATTTGTATAGCTAAATAAAATTCGTCGACCTCGGCTGGGTTTGAACTCATGAACATCGAGTCTCGAGGTGAGCACTTTACCCCAAGACCACCAAGGTCGAGTATCCTAAATTAATTACGCTATTGTGTTAAGGTTGAGGAAGTAAGGAATAAGATTAAATGTACCGACGTTTGTTTGGAAGGAGAGTGGAGACCATTTATAAAACAAACAACATCACTACAATTGACTTGGATTCGAACCCTGATCTCTTCATCGCCAGCAAAAAACAAAACAAACCCCAACTAGATTAGCCTGACATTTAAACCACGTGCCCATAAATACGGACGGGTAAGGGCATTTACTAAAAAAAGGAAAACACAAACCAACTTCTCTAAACATTCATTCAGAAGAGAGCACCCAGAATCTTCTCAAGTAAACACCAAGCACGCTAAATGCTTCACCCAACCTCAACGCAAATGTAATTAATAATTCGAGTAACTTAACTTCAAATGAAATGCTGTTAGTATTCAACTTGTACACTCATCCGTCATGGGAAAATGTGCTTTCAGCGCACGACCTATGAATATTTTATGTTCCTTTGAAAGCGGATGATCACGTTAGTTTATTTTTTTATTTTTGTTGGTTTAACCGACTCCTATAGACATTATTTATTATGCATAGCTTAAGAAAGTATGTAGCACAGGATTGAGATTTCTTTAGATGCTCTTAACAACGTTTGTAAATTTTACAATTTAAATTTAAAATGCATGTAAAAACATTTTTAGTGAACTGAGAAATATGAAATGCTAATAAATATTCTTTTGTCAAGTCTTGAAACATAATTTTCGTTCAATAATACATATGTGTATACTTTTATATTTTATCACCGTGTCTTACTACCCATATGGCTTATACACTTATGTACTAATTACGATAGTGTGTTAGGGATGAGGAAGGTTATAGTTTAGAGGAAGTGTATCCACATTCTCGTGGCGACAAGAGTGAAAAAATAATTATTACAGTGTATGTAGGATAAATGAAATTTTTTGCTCAATATTTATTTCAAAGAGTCCAGCCAAATATTTTTTAACCCCACACGGTCCACAATATCAAACAAGCTACCAACCCCTGCTTGAACCATGCGGCCACCGAAGCAGGCATGGGTAGGCCTATACTTGATAAGATATATCTTTAATTATAATTCTCTTTAGGGATGCATCAATATCACATTTTAAATATGAAGCGAAATTGATAAGATGTTTATTGGTGTCACATAACACTACTTTTAATTTTTTATATTATCCATTAAGCGCATCTAGGTAAAGAGAAAGATTTAGCTAATAAAAACAAAGCAATTATTTTATACAGACATATCTAAATCCATCCATGCTTATCTTATAGATGTCATTTAAACAAATAGTGCTAAGATACTCTTTAGTAGCTATTTATAAAAATGTTAATGTGTTAAAATATACTATTTAGTGATTTTTTTCAAAATTATTCATAATGTATCGAGGTTTTCTTCTATTTTAAAAATGTTTCGAAGATTCGAAGGTTATTGTGTTGGTCAAAGTCGACGTTAAAGAGATTTGACCTTCAACTTCAACTACAACATTTTATTTTTTTACACCACGTCTTACTATTCGTTCAGGTTATAGATATGTGTACTAATTCCACTAATGAGTTAGGGATGAGGAAGGATGAATTTAGAGGAAGTGTACCCAAATTTTTATGGTGAGAGAGTGTAAAATCATATAGGAAAATCCCCTCTCAGTACACACGACCAAGATTCAAACCCTGATTTCCCGGTGATCAGCAATCTAGTAAATTGCGAGAATAACTCCTTGACTGCGGCACCAAGCAGTTTGACATTAAGCTTCAACAGCGGTATACAGGAACGTTAGTAAATGCTTGTGGACCGATAGGTCGGGTTCCGAGCCACACAAGTCGTATCCCCAACTTTGTAGCTATGATACGCTAGCATACCATAGTGTGCCACTTATCAAGTCTTGCTCGCCCACTTGCTATTATTATATATGATATAAACAACTACACGTTTATTCACATAAGATAATATGTGCTTTATAATACTTGGCACCATTAAGGCTATCTGTATTTAATTACAATAATGATAAAGATGATGAAAGTATAATTAATAAATGTACCCGCATTATATGAAATGTAAAGTAACCAAATAATAAGCCACCCTAAGTAACCTAGCAGTATCGAACTTCAACATCTAGAATTAGACTACCGATGCTGTGTAAAATCCTCACAACGTCGTTTCTCAAGACACCTGTTAAATAATAATAATAATATATAAAAATATAATAATTAATTAATAAAAATTTAAATTTTATAACAACAAAAACAAGCTGATTATATAATAATAATAACATCAACAAAATGATGTATAAAATGATTATAACGAAACATGATGAATTAATAATAATAATATACAACAACATGATGATTATATAATTAATAAGTAATAACAAAATGAGAATAAACATAATAATAATATAATATACAACAATGATGAATCATAATAATAATAATAACGATTTATAATAATAATACTCAAAAAATATAATAATTAATAATAACAATGTGATTAATAATAATAATAATAATGTTGTAAAAACCTAAAAAAGTTTCCCCAACTTTTATTTAAAATATTTTTGTCCTGCCGCAACACTAGTTTCCAGTTTCCAAATAACGGATTCGTTACGGAAAATCAGATTGTAGCAAGGAGATGTTGTATAAACGCACGACTGACTTGGGCAAAGTTTTCATAATTTAACATTAAATTATTTATTTGGTAAAGAAGATTAACGTTCACAATATTCATTTAAATATACGTTTAAAAATGACACTTGCAATAAAACGCAATTCTCGTGTCAATTCCAGTGTCATATATATCCGTTGAATATATCTGTTTAATTTTTTAATATTCTTTAGCAGCGCGTCCCGTTCGGATTAGGGTTATGAGCTTATGACTAATTACGTAATGGTTTTAGGGATTATAAAGGTTATATTCAGAGAAAGTGTACCCCATCTGCGTGGAGGAAGAGTGGAAAACTATATAGGAAAACCACCCTCAGTACACCCGACCGAGATTCGAACCTTGATCTCCCCGTCATCGGTAGTCTAGTCTTTCTGTGAAATTAGCGCCTTAGACCATAGGGCCAAGAAGCTAATTCCGTTGATGTTAATTTTAAATTGTCGTGTAAATTGTTTATGATAGCTCGTAACATATTTGTTCTGCAAATTTTATTTTACATTTGTTTAAATATGAGGAACCCGCATTAGTGGACACGTGGACCAAGGCGATAGTCTCGTCTAATCGGTTTTATTTGAGTTGGGATGATATTAAGAACCCCAGCCGGTCATATTGAAGTGTTTTTGTCCTAAAGTGTTTCTCCCTCCAATCAAATGTGGATACACTTCCTTCAGATTATACCTTCCCCATTCCTTTGCATTATCTATAATAATAAAAGAAAGTGTTTGTCCGTGTGTGTTTGTTTGTGTGCGATGCCCAGCCAAATATACGGCACGCAGAGATATGAAATTTTTAAATAGGTGGACGGAAGGGGGTCCGAATGCACCTCAAAGCCGGATTTTCACATTTTTAATAGGCTATTTTTAACAAATTTTTGAGTCTGTAGATTGGTCACGGTTAACGCCGTGTGGGATCGCTAGTTTATTATAAACATGCGGGTAGTATTGTCGGGTTGTGAATAGTGAGTGGGAAAATATTTAGTTCAAACCTTTAACATGGGATAGAAACATAAAGTTTAATTTTCAACATATATTGATTCTCAACAGTTGTTGAATAAATGTCATGATTCGTGAGCATATTAGTATTAAATGAGAAACTTTTTAAATGAGGAGAAATAGTTGTCATTACATTCCAGGACATTCTTGCAGATATTCAACAATGGTAGAGGTCACCATGGGAAGAAAATTTAGCTCTTTGTTTCTACTGGAAAAATAGTTGATTTCTTTTTCCGGGGAAAAAAAAATGTTATGCCATAAAAACTGCAAACATTCTGGCCTTAGCTAACATTCTCTTAAAAACGTTACTTGCTACAATATGTAACACAAAATAATATTATTCTTTAAATTTAAAATGACACCTGGACAGGGAAACGAACCCGGAACCTTCGGATTAGTAATGCCCAAATTGCCTAATAACACCAATTTGAACAATTAATGCTGGATCCATATTACTGGATTATAGCCTCCAGTGGTTGATGCATGGACGATTGATAGCGGGTAGAATGCGTATAACCAAAGGCCCCGGGCTAGATTCCCGTTTACAGGTGTCATTTTTCAATTTAAATAATACGGTATTTAGATGCGGCTATAGCCGTAACTAATAAATATAATCGTTGAGGTATTTAATCCACCACAAATAATCTACCTGAACGAATAAATGAGAATAACTATAGGTTTTATATGGGACATGTTTTGATCATGAAACAACTATTTAAGACACTATATCCTGATCCACGTGATATTTGTCTCTCTAGTCTGGCTCGTTTTGTGGTCTGGAGTTTAGTAATTGGCTGGAAAGGAATTAAGGACACTTCCTTAATCTGAGGAGGGAGAGAGCCTTAATTAAGGGGTTATTGAATCAGGAGTCCCGCAAGGTTTACTAACTTTGTTCTAACCACTTCAGCAAACTCAGGACGCCGGTGCTCTGATTGCTCCTGTTGCGGACTAAAATTTAAACAGAAAAGAGAGTGGGTAAGGGGAGAAGGGGGGAAATTAGGAAGTATTTTTTTAACAAATTTTATATTAGGAATACAATTTATATCATATAAAAGATCATGGTATATTTCTAAATTGTTTAAAGTGTGGGGAAAAAGGAACGTGAGTCTATTTAATTTGTTTTACAGATTTTTTGACCCAAAAAAAAAACCTAACATTTGGGCCTAATTGAACAAAATATTGCTTCAGTAGAAAGATTTGGTTTAATTTCATAAAATATTATTATTATCATCAACAGTTCTTGAATATGTGTCATGAGCATGATGGCATTTGAACATAAAACTTTTTAAATTAAGAGAAAATGCTTTGGTCAAATTCTGCGATGACCATGGCAAATATTTAAAAAAAATGAGGATAAGAATGTGCAGAAAAATAATACAAATAATATACGGTATGTAGTAAGTGTTTAATGTGTAATGTCGTTGAACATCATAGCTCATAAATTTACTATTACTGTAGTCATGCTATAACTTTGCTATTGTATAATTGGACTAAAATGTTAACTATCCCACGTTTTATAAAACTATGTAATTATATACTATAGTATTAACTACTAAATAACACTGTTAAAGGTAATACTAAATGTTAGTTCACTGCTCACTGCTAATAATTGCAACGTTAATCAATTTCGAGGTGGAACAGAGTTGTTCTCGACAAATTGAGGATATCTTCTTACGACTAGAGCTTTACAAGTACTACTTGTATTTTTAGGGTGGCGGGAAAAGGAGCCTGTTTCACTTTTTGACACTGTTAACAATAACAAAACAAACTAAAGAGGTGGGAACAGAGTGAAACCAAACAGTTATATTTGATTTATTTTGGCCAAAAAAGTTTTCTACCCATAAAAACTGAAAACGCACACACCTTAATTAGTATTCCTTCCCCCCCACCTTAAAAAAACCTTGCTAAACTTATATTATATATTATGATATGACTTATCGCATGGGAGAAGCTAGTCCCAATATATAGTCCCAATTCTTTATTACCAACCCCACACCCAACATATCTTAGTTATATTATTTCCTAATGTGTGCGTGTGTTTCTTCCCACATCCTTCAGAATCCCCTAAATCAGCGTTACCAACCTTTTTTCGCTTGCGTACTCCTTGGCAGCCCATTTCCATAAATTGTACCCTTATATTACTAGAAAAATGTTTAGTTACTACAGTAGTAGTTATTACTGATTTATTTGTTGCAAATGAAAATGAAATGGGCTAATAATGGAGGTTAAAAAAACAATGTAATAAGAAAGTGAATAAAGAGGACATATATTTTTACATTCAAAATGCAAAATTTTCACTAAAAATTAAAACACATTTAATTTATTTATTAATTTATAAATAATTATAAAAACTATTTTATATTTGAAATTGAAATAATTTTCTCAAGTTCAAATATGGAAGAAAACCTCGCCATATCGTTGAATTAGTTTCACAGCTTTTGACTGGCATTTAGTCTTACACTGCTGCCATATGTAGCTCTTTCCACAATAATTCAAATATTTTCGCGTACCCCTAAACGTCCTGGCACGTACCCCTAGGGGTATGCGTACCCCACGTTGGGAGCCGCTGCCCTTGATCACCGAGAAAGATGAAACTTTGCACACTTATAGTAGAGACCATGAGACAGAACCTAATGGAGATGGATTTTCGATTTTTTATTTAAAACAAATACCATTAATTTAGTTCACTCTAATTTTATCCACTCTTATGCAATAGCCTACATAATTTTTTTTACAAACAATGCCCAACCTTCCATGCTCTTATCAATTAGTGAAGGTTAGGTTTTGTTAAGTTGGTTAATACTATAATAAGCCTGACGTAGACAGGCCTAAAATCTAGTAAAATTATAATACCCCTATCCTCCTTCGGAAATTTTATAAACCCGCGTTGATATTTTAATATTTTCAAAATTATTTGGTTACTTCACTATTTGTCTCTATTGTAAGTATGCTTCAATGATGGGGGATTGAATTTACGACCAACATAATCAATTACTCAAGAGAATGAGATAGAGTATAAAACAATGTATGTTATCTCGGTTAGAAATAAACTAGGGAGCAACAAAATTATCGAATTTTTGCAATACATTTTCTGGTTGTGGGTTAAGCGCCTTTTAAAATGCGTCTATGGGCAAATTATTGTCAATACGCTTTGTTAATACATGAAACAAGTTTAGTCGGACGTAACGTTGAGCCAAGCATTCGATAAAACTGTATATATTACATGTAAGCCACAACTACGTATGTTCTTTAAATCTCTGCTGACGTAAAAGAAGAAAGGGTTAGTGTTAATGGAGTTAAACTATATACAACCCGCAACTTTGAAGTTAAAATAAAAGCCACTCTACTTAATCGGCTACGCGGTGGGTAGTTTACTGTTTTCTTTGTCAAAGTTAAATTTAGTTCAGTAGCTAATACTTTTGTAAGCTATTGTTTGTGCCTCAAGGCGTTAGATTATTATGAGCACCACGTCTTACTACCCGTTCGGGTTATACGCACTTATGCTAATGTGTAATGGTTAGGGTGATTGTGAGATGAAATGGAGGACCTACAGTTTAACGTGGAATCCGAACCACGGTGGAGGCCTGGCATTCCTCACATTCACAAGTTGGGATTAATACACGTCTTGTCAGAGGTGAAGGAAGGGTTTGGCAATCAGATAAATCTGTGCCAGGACAGAGGATTGAACCCCAGACTCTAGCACAGATGTCTGACACCTTAGCCTTAGACCACCAGGTCACCATCGAGGCGTTAGACATCGCATAGTTTTTTTAGCACTGCGTCCTACTATCTTTTCTGGCTATACGCATAAGTACTAATTACGCTAATGAATTAGGGATGAGGAGGGTTGAATTTAGATTAGGTGGTCCCACATTTGCATGGAGGAAAGTAAAAAATCATTTAGTAAAAACCATCAGTACACCCAAACGGATTCGAACACCGATCTCCTTGATATCGGCAGTCTAGTCTAATACGAGAGTGACGTCTTAGACCATGTGGCCACTGAATCAGGTTATCGCACCGTTGTTTGTATGTTATTCAGACAGCCTGCCATATTTATAATATGCTATGTTGGTGGAGTATATCAAATACTGTTTATAGTTAATATTTACCTTTTTAAAAAAATCACAAATTGATACGTGGACAAAGTAGTTAATCTCATCTGGTTGGTTTACCCAGTGACGGGGGGATCAGGGTTCGAAACCAATTCAATTGTTCTGAGGATATTTAAAGAAAAATGGTTTTCCACTTTGACTCCACGCAATACTGGTACATTTCCTCTACATTTTATCTTACTCATCACAACTCCATTCGTATAGTTAAATACTGATAGTCTAGACGGTTAGTAAGGCGCGGTGGGAAAAACCCACACGGAAAATCTACTAACTTGGTTTAAATTTACCATTTAAGAACAATATTATTTAAATTGCAAAATAACTCATGGACAAAGGATTTGAATCCTGGACGTTTGGCTTAGTACGACAGTGCTCTTACAGCTGAGCTCTCCAGAAGTCATCCCGTCCCAGGGTTATTCTAAACTCAGAGTTCATGTCCATGTCTCATTTTTCTATTTAAAGAATATGATATTTTGATGCATAATTGACCTAATTAACAACTATAATAGCTTGGATATTTAATCCATCAAAATATGCGATTCGTACAATTGTCATTGTAATATTGGAAGTATAAAGCCCTCCAGAGTTGAAGATAGCTGCGTAATCTGATAGCTCGCGATCTTAAAATTAATTGCTTACATGTAGCCGGCGATTTCCGCAAGTTCATCACAGACTCTGCCTTAAAATGTGAGTAAAGTATGACCCTAGGAAAGGGACGACTCCTGGAAAGCTAAGTGGATAAGATCACTGGCGTACCTAGCCAAAGTGTCCAGGGTTCGTTTCTTGTATTTAGGTGTCATTATTCAAATTAAAGAATATTATATTTTGATACGACTTTAACCGTAATTAGCAAATATAATAGCTTGGGTATTAAATTCAGCATTTAAGTTCAAGGCAAGACTAAATCATTGATCAATTGAATTAAATCTTACATATATTCTTGAAATGTATTTAAATTAGTTTATTTAAAATTAAACGCTATTGTGAGTAGTTTCATAACTAATTTACACCAATTATTAAAATAATTTCTTGACTCAACATTGTCTATGTTTTAATAGCCAATTATTCAGCGAGCAACTTGTTTTTTTTCTGACGCTAGTCTTATTTCTCGTAGTTATTAAAAAATATCTCTAATTGAATGAGATGAAGCAACTTGTAATGATGACACGATGACTAATCTTCTTTTAATTTCACAGTAAATTTCAGTAGAATCCGTCTGCAAGAAATTGTACAATTTAATTAATTTAATATGATCATGTTTAGTAGACGGATTGCAAGGAAGCTATTACATCGTTTTAATTAGGCGCTTGATATTAATACATAAACAAATTTATCTGGCATTTTATAGTAAATTTTAAGTCCTGATTAGTAGTCATTATTAAAATTGATACATGAACGAGTAAAAAATAATTAAATTTTCAAGTTACTGTAATATCAATTTTTCTTTACTGTGTCTCAATAAACTTTAAGAAAATATATCTGAGTTTGCATGTCATTGCGTCCGACCGGGATTCAAACCCTGACCTCCTCCCCATTATCGGCAAATACGACTAGTAAGCCTAAATTTAGAGTGAATATCTACAAACGCGGGGGTTTAAAAAAATTAAAAGATTTTTAATAGTAAAATTAATAACTTGCATTCTAGTAGAAAAAAGAATCCTTCAATACAATGATAAACTTGTCTTAGTAAAACACACGGTTGCTCTTTAAAACATATTTTATTTATTTATACGCCATTTTCAAAGATAATTAATAAATACATCAATCACAAAGAATTAAAGTTTACTCATTTAAATGCTTACAACATGATGTTTATTTATTAAATATGAGATTAATGACTATAAATATTAGTCAACCAGCTACAGATATTTGTTAATATTTCGGTAATTCGCGAACAATCAAAGAATATTACAAAAATTGATGTCTGGAAGGAAATAACGATAAATATAAACTTACATTCGTATTGACACTAATTTTATTTACCAATCTAGTGGATTTTCAACACCATAAAGGTTTAGTAGTAGATCAAAATCATTCTTGTTTAAATCCTTATAATATATTTCGTGAAATGATTTTGAACAAATATAATTGAAAATATTAAAAAAAAAAATATCCAAAGGAGAGGTATTAGATTTAATTTACGACTCCTTTGTGTTTAAAACTTTATTTCTACATAATATCTTATAATTTTTAAGGTGAAAAATAATCTCTTTGTCAAGTAATTTTATATTGGCCCACAGTTAAAAAATTGAGTTAATTTATATTAAAAAAACATTTCTTTTTCTTATTAAATACTTTGAAAATTAACTCTAAGGACATTGATTTTCTTCTATGTTAAGAGTGCCCACATTTTTCATGTGATGTACTGAATTTATCATGTTCAGATGAAAATTAAAAAAATATTATTATTATTACATTATTTTAAAGTTAACATTGCAAATTTAAATATTTGTCAGCATAACAACTTTCCATCTAGCTTCACTCATGTAAATACTTTCTTTTACAGATTACTATCCATATATATATAACACTAATATAGTAGGAATGAGATAAGTATTATTTAGAAGAAATGTAACAGTACTTGCGTATAGGAAGAAAGGGAAATATTTGACTAAAAACACCCGTAGTGCATCCTGTTATGATCAGAACCCTGATCTTTCCGTCACCAGAAAGCCAGAGTGTATATGATCTTGAAGTTTATTCCGCGTGCACACCAGTAATGGTCTAAAAAAACTCCTGACTCTAACTCGGGGGGGGAGGGGGGGGCTTTGAGTTCAATACAGATTGGGTGCACTAGTTGTACTAAGTTTACATATAATATTTCTCATCCTTTCTCCGTGCTAATGCTAGTACATTTCTTTAAAATTCAACCCCCTTGTCCTTTGTTCTAAGATCAATTTATGGAATTTACTGGTAGCCTGAATGGGAATCAAGGGGAATGGTAGCCCACACTAATGAGCCTGAAGACAGAGGCACCAAGCTCGTCTTGTATGTTTTTCTGGTAGAGAAGAGGATGGGGTCTGAATCCTAGCCGAGTTACTAAGTTGATTTTACCAACATGGATTTGCACCCTTCCTTTAAGAAAGTTCGGGAGTACATCTTCAAAGCCTTACCTACCTCACCATCAGGGGCGGATCCAGATCATTTTCATAGGAGGGTCATAATTTTAAGTAACATAGTTACTTACAATGTTAGATTCCTGTTTAAAGCCATTCAATAATTTCTCATTCACATTGATCTTATATCTGTTTTAAGCCGTAGTAATCCTCTCCAATTTTTTAAAATCAGATATTTTTTTATAAACTATTTGGAGTGGCCCTCCTTCAACAATTTTTGAAAAATGGTTCACTCTAGGAGCTATAAAATGTTTGCCTTGATTTAAAAAAAAGATTCTTTTGTAAACCATTTAAAGTGTTCCTCACCAAGAGATTTTTGAAATTTGGATGCCCCTCGAAGCTATTTAGATTGATCCTAACCTCAATTTTTTAAAATAATTAGATACCCCTAGAAGATAATCTTTTAGCTGGTCTTCCACAGATAAAATTTTGAAGATTGAATTATTTGAGAAACTAGGCTATTTGGGTGGTCCTCACCTGAAAATTCTTCAAAAGGACGTGCATCTAGAAGCTATTTGGAGTTGTTCTCCCATAGACATTTTTGAAATTTGAATGACCTTGGAAGCTATTTAGAGCTTCCCTCCCTGATTTTTACTGCCAGTTAGAGGCCTCTAGTAATTATTGTAGTTATTTGAAGCAGTTTTCGTCAAATTTTTTACTATAAAATGCATCTAGAAGTCATTTGGAGTTTGATTTAAGGCCATCTTTCAGCTACATATTCTATAATATCAGAGGATTTGAAATATATCTAGGGGGGGATTTATTCCAGGGGGGGGCAAACTATTTACAGGGGGCAAAGCCCTCCCACAGTTTCACCACTCCTGCTGTCCACACATACTTTATATCCGGTATTCGTGGATGAACTGCTCTCAGGAGATTATTAGTCTTCTTTGATGTGTGGTAGTCTACCGTCTCTATGCGGAACAATGTTCGTTACTCGCTATGCACGACAAATATTCTTACGTAAAAACGAATTTTTTTTCCACACTTGCCTGTGTCATGTCTAAAATTGAATAAACGTGGAAGAATAACGCACGTGTGGACCCGGCTTAAGAGGTGCTTGCACGTAAAAAGATAAAAAAATTGTATAATTTATCTGTGTTGTATTTTCTTTCTAAAATTTTAACTTTCATTTTATTTTTTGTATTAATAATAATAATAATATTTAGCACCGCGTCTTACTACCCGTTCGGGTTATACGCTTAAGTACTAATTACTCTAATGGATTAGGAATTGGGAGGGTTGAATTTTAGAGGAAGTGAACCCGCATTTGCGTGGAGGTAGAGTGGAAAACCATTTAGGAAAAACCACCCCCAGTTCACCCGACCGAGATTCGAACCTCGATCTCCCCGTCCTCGACAGTCGAGCTTAACACGACTGGCGCGTTAGCCAACTACGCCACCGAGGCGGGTTATTTTTTGTATTAATTTTCTAACTTTCACAGGGGGGTCAACTGACCCTTTGACCCCCCCACCCCCACGAATCCGTGCCTGCTCACCACTACACCATTAGTGTAAATACGCAGGTATATTCCAGCCTGATAGTAGAGCGTTTAGACCCGCACCCACGATCGCGTGCGCTAAATGCCAAATTAATTTAGTAGTTTTTTTATGACGAGAAAATAGGGGTTCTAATCCCGGTCGGATTTACTGAGGGGTAAGTTTTCTTAAATGGTTTCACACCCTCCTTCCGCGAAAATTTGGTTAAATTTCCTCTAAATTCTACATAACCTAGCCCTAGATCATTAGTGTATTCAATACATATGTAAACCCGCTTCAGTGGACGAATGGTCTAAGGCATCACTCTCGTGCTAGACTAGCCTGCTGATGACAGGGAGATCGGGACTCAAATCCCTGTCAGGTCTACTGAAGATGTTTTTTTCCTAAATGGTTTCCTACTCTCCTTTCATAAACACGTGAGTAGATTACCTATAAAATGTTTCCCTATTTCATCCCTACTCCATCGGAGTAATTAAACATGTATGTGTATAACCTGAACAGGTATTAAGACGCGGTGATAAATAAACCACGTATATTTACAACTTAAACGCATTCTAAGAAGGGCTGATAAAAAATATGAACGTCCAGCACAAAAAATAAAAATCCCCTTACGATTTCAAATTTCGGACACCCCTGTTAAGGTGATACCAGTACTATTTCAGAAAGTCGGTGTACCAAGCCAATCTATCTGCCAGTCTTTGGCTGCAGTTTGTAACGAGCTTATGAAAACACAAAACACGTGGAAAGTTTTTCATTCAATGCAAATTATTGCTAAGGCATCGCGCGTGACCAGTACTGAGGCATTGTGATGCCAAGGCGAGTGAGATATAGTTCTGTTCTGATGAATGTGTGCATGCTTCGGCGTCGTACAAACATAGTATCGTACTGCCATACGAAGATTATTTTAAAGCAAAAGAAAATATAGTAATATTCCAATAGAATGAAGCTTTTATAAAACACATTCATATTTTTTCCGGTCAATATTAATAGTAATTTACTTTACTATGAATGTTATTTCTTAGGTTTTGAAAATATCTATTATATATTCACTATAGAAGGCAGTGTATGTAGAGAACTCTATTTCCTGTCCTGGATGTGATACCTCTGTCTAAGATGTCTTCACGTGACTAGACGATCCATGCCGAGGAAAGTGATGGACAACGTGGTGAGGTTTGCTTGAAGTCCAGTGAGTGACATTATCTACAAAAAGTGAAAAATTGTAGTATGTAGTTGGTTTTATTTATCTTGTGAATATTAACTTTCCAATTAAAGTGTTAATTTTCAAGTTACTGATCGTCTAATTATTTCGGCCACATCTATATTTGACTTGCACACTGATCTTTCTTAACATCGGCTCTTGCTTACCGACCTAAGTTGTACCTAGGTCTTAAAAAATAATAGAGGGGCCAATACTTTCAAACTATCTTCAGTGTTATCTGTTATCTGTTATAGCTGTAACTAATCCTTTATGTTTTGAGCGTTTATTAAATATGTTTGCGATATTGGTATATGTATGTGTGTGGGGGTAAGTGGTGGTGTAAGGGGGAGTTGAGGGTGGTAGGATCGGTGTGGGTCTTGGGTGGTTGGGGGGTGGAAATGGTAAAAGGTGGGTCCAAATGCGCTACCGATATAATTGATCAATATACAGTAGAAGCAATAACGTGACGTTATCGACGTAGGTTTTGATTCTCGGGAATATCAACAAATTTACCCCTGCTTCATGTTTACAGTTTTTTATTCAACTTTAAAGAAAGTTCATATTAACAGTTTCGTCTATCCACCTCGGTGGTGTAGTTAGCTAGTTTGGTGTTGAGTTAGACTACCGAGGACGGGGAGATCAAAGTGGTGGGTGAGGTGGCGGGTTTCCTAACAGGTTTTCCACTCTAACTCCACGCAAATGCGGGTTAACTTCCCAATTACTAGCCCGTTAGCGTAATTATTACTTAAGCGTATAATCCGAACGGGTAGTAAGACGTGGTGCTAAATTAAATTAACAGTTTCGTGTGTACATTTCTAAACGAGAATATCTGTGTTAATAAACTTACGTGATTAAATTGTAAATTTAAACTATAAACAACGTTCCTCTTATAAATTTGACTCTTTTCTTTTAAATTGTACGTTTAGCTCCATGGCTACTAATTATTAATATAAGGGATTAGGAGGAGGAGGAGGAGGCTATTATTTTTTAGAGATGCACACCCTCATTAGCGCTAATAGAGAATGAAAAAACCACTATGATGGACCATATTTGAAAAACTGCCTCGGTGTATCAGGTCGGAATTCAAACCTCTACCTTTCCACAAATGTATTGGCAAGTCAAGACAGGATTTATCATGTTTTAAATAAAACTTTCACTTAGATAATTTACCAAATAGAAGAGTAAAACAAATATATTACAGTCTCACATAATTAATAAGACGTAAACTATCATCAGTAAGTATTTGTATATCAAAAATTATGTTTCCTTTTATATCTTATATTTAGGCCAGTGATTTAATAAAATATCATTTGTTAATTTTCTTTGATACGTGTAGGTAAAAATTGAGTTGACTATTTGTTTAATTAAAATAAAAATAAACTCAATACTACTTAGGGATAAACAGTGAAATTCAGTGGAAAAAATTAATTTAGCACTACGTCTTACTACCCGTTAGGATTATACACTTAAGTACTAATTACGCTAATGGGTTATGAATTGGGAAGGTTGAATCAGAGGAAGTGAACCCACATTTGAGTGGAGGGAGAGTGGACAACTATTTAGGAAAAACTACCCGCAGTTCACCCGACCGAGATTCGAACCTCGATCTCCCCGTCCTCGGCAGTCTAGCTCACACGAAACTAGTGCGTTAGCTAACTACGCCACCGAGGCAGGTCAGTGTAAAATAAATAAATGATAATTACGTATTACTCTAAGCCACTCTAGCTCTAAAACGGGGAGGATTCATTCCTTTTAGGTATTTACCAGGGGGTAGCCGTGTCAACAGACCCCGCGTGATAAAGTGAAGAGCTTCAAGTGAGCGTGTTAATTGAGCTGCTAACCGCGCGCCCTGTGTTCCATTGGATCAACTTCCCCTCACGGAGCCATAATAATTACTGTCAGGAACAAACCGCACGATATCGGAGCAAGCGTACTTATCAACATACTTCAAATTTTGATGTACCGCGGAAAGGTGTCAGTGTCTGCACATCGTGTGACACAGACTACTGCACCGGTGGACTACTGTACAACCCATCTACTGTAGTCTGTAGCAGAGTATGTAACTGACATCCCGTAAAGTCACCATATCTACTCTCCCGTATACCTTCGCCAAATCACATGATCTGCACGTTCTGGAAGTTTAAAACCTTCAACACAAACTATTTGTTTTAAATTAGGTTTTTATTTTAACAATTTTTACATTACTAACACACGAAATTATGAAAATAACAGTTTTTTGTTTTATTTTTGGAAGCGGCGTCTGTGGTTCACTTACATATGCTTTACAAACGAGAGATTTTAAAAGGCTGCGTTTTCTTCTAAGACTAAGATGAAAAACCAGATGAAATATTGGTGGTTGATGATGTCCGACAAAACGTCTTCAGTTGTGTTCATGAGAATGTGTTTACAAAATACACCCAGACTGTTAGTGAGACGTGAAGAACATATACTATTAGTCAAATTGTAATATAAAAATAATCAATTTTTATTTACATAATAATATCGTTTCAATTTTTTTTTCCAACCTTGTCTTTCTATCATATACCAGCATTTGCGTGGAGTAAACGAGAGAAAGATAGAGGGGAACTATTTATAAAAAATACACCCTGAGTACATTAGATAAGGATTCAAACAGTGACCTTATCACACACTGAAATCAGGCTAGATGAGCCAAACATTTTTGGTATTTGTGTCAATTGATGCTTGTAATATTGATAATCATTCAAGTGCCATTACAATGTCAAATGGTCCAATAGCTTAACACTTTTCATCCCATGATGAAACTTTCCACAAATTATGCTAAAATATTTTAGTTCATGATTGATTATTTTCCAAAGTTAAACAAAATTGGTTTTTGGGAAAGTCAAATTTAACATTTTTATGGCATGATCATGAAATTAAAAACTGTCCAAAATAAGTGATGTTAAATATCACATAAAATTGAGTAAAGATAATTTTTTAATTGCATGTTAGCGGAAAATTGAGTTTTTTAAGTTTCAATGATAAAAATTAAAAAATATGGATTTTTTAAATTATCTTTGGGATTAATTTAGGCAAGTCGAATATAATAATATAATATTTAGCACCGCGTCTTACTACCCGTTCGGGTTATACGCTTTAAGTACTAATTACTCTAATGGATTAGGAATTAGGAGGGTTGAATTTAGAGGAAGTGAACCCGCATTTGCGTGGAGGGAGAGTGGAAAACCATTTAGGAAAAACCACCCCCAGTTCACCCGACCGAGATTCGAACCTCGATCTCCCCGACCTCGGCGGTCGAGCTCAACACGACTAGCGCGTTAGCCAACTACGCCACCAAGGCGGGTTCGAATATAATAAAAATGCAAGACTACGCAGTGCTTGAGGAGTAGTGACTCGTCCAGTTAACCATAATTATGACGTCATTTATTAGCCAAAAGTAAATAAACTTAGTGTGATTTCAAAGCTAAATATATTATCTATTTTTTCAGACTATATTTATTCTAGAAAATATCCCTCGTACACAAGTTATAAGCTACTAAACATAAAGTTTAAATAAAATTTTTTATTAAAATTTGACTTTGATACAGTTCATAATTTTCAAACTATTTAATTTGTCTAAGCTTTGTTAGTACATTATTGAAGCTGAATCTATTATCTTTATTATAAAAACAACTTTATATTAATTACTAACGTCTCCAAGGGCTTTCAAATGAAACACTAAGGCTGTCAGCCACTATTTTGGAAAATTGCATTTATTGCCCATATGACCGAGATTTATGCAATGCTATTACACATTCTCCTTAATAATACACTTTGAGGAGCACAAAAAACATAATGAGCCTTCCTCCTCCATTTTTCAATTTTTTGACACCAGGCTTATGGACTATATATAACGTTCAAAATGGTTATAACATTAGAAAATTTGACACAGAATGAGCCATAATGTGATTCAATATGAAATATACTTTATAGAGTATGCATTATTAATGTTTATACTTGAACAATTTAAAATTAATTTTCTCCTTAATAATAAAATTCAGAGTTTAGTAAAAAAAAATGTACGTAATAGTGAAACTGATGATTATTTTTGTTTAGTAGGCCTGCAAGGTATGTACTCGTATATACAGCTGTGTCTTTAATTTTCCAATTAATTTAAATGGTTAATTAACCCATTAAGATTAACTCGTGGCGTGCAGAATGAGAATACCATTCATGTATTTATTCAACAAAATACCTGTATTATGCAAAATATTGATCAGAGTGTTTATTTTGTCCTTTGGATCGTTAATTTGAAAATATAATACCGTTATTTAAAAAAGGCCCCCGGAATATTTATTCTTCTTCTACCCCTTACCGCTTCCCAAAAGACATGTAGACCACATGGACAAAAATATTAATTTTAGTTATGAGGACTGGTTATTTTAAGGACCGCGGCTTATTATATATTTGGGCTATACACCTACGTACTAATTACACTAATGTGTTAGAAATTAGGAAGGTCGTATTTATAAGAAATGTACATGGATTTTCGTGGAAGGAGAGTGGAAAACCATTTAGGGAAAACAATCCTCAATACACTCGACCGGGATCGAGCCACAATATCCCCTTCATCGGCAGTCTGGTATATTGCGAGAGTGGCACCTTAGACCAAGTGGCCACTAAAGTGGGTGATATAATCACTGTTTGTATAAAAAATAATCGAATAAAATACTTTTTAATAAATTTATATTAATACTATTTTTGGATAAATGTGGGAACCCTTTTTATATATGTCAATATTTATCTTTTATCTTAATAGTGGTGCTTATAGTAATTTAAAATAAATCTACTGAGTGTGTGGATCCCATTATAATAAAATGTTAAAGCAGGAATTGTTATCTTAGGTTTTCTCTCCCCGCAAACATTTCCAAAAATACAACCCAGTTCTCTAACTGTTTCACAACATGCGTGTTAGTCCGTATGGCGTGGATAAAGTACCCAAACCTTTTATTGGAGACCTCGATTTGTTTTTTTATACCACACAAATATTTGTTTTATCATAGAAGTAAACCTTTAGATAGGATACTAGCCCATGGCGAACATCCAAAAGCTGAGATTCACAAACCGCCCAAACAGAATCTCCACTGTTAAAAAAAATCCTTGTACACTCAATTTTAACCAACTGTAGACTCAATGAAAACCGTAACATCTCATATAGCTAGTTCATACTAACTTTGACCTTTACTGACAGTTCAAAAAGTTACTCAAAATTGGTTTAATATTTATTCTTCTTGCAATAATGTTTTGTCAGTCGTTTTGTGATTTTTGTGAAAATCTACAACTAAAGACTTTTATTTAAAGACCTCAACCAATTTTTACTTTCTCGCGATCCTTCGGAGAGAGTATTTTGATCGTCAAACAAATAAAACTCGAGATTTTGATAGATGTTGTTTCATGACCCCCTGAAACAGAATTTTTTTTTTTAATGTTTTTACGTTAACGAATGTCTGTCTGTATCTCGGTCTAGAGCCGAAACCATTTTGCTGATCGGGATAGAGCTTAGCATTTAGCGTGTTCATAAGTTTCCCCTGAGGAGATTTTGGAATAAGATAGCTAACCCTGAAATTAAGAGTAGTTTATTGACAGACAAAAAAAGAAAAAAATTATTTTCTCAAAATCCGCGCTAATGAGTCTAATTAAATGATAAAAAATAAAAAAACTTTACTTGAAATATATTTTTATAAAACCAATAGTTTCCGAGCTATTGGCAAATATATATATTTTTAAAAATTGAGGACTCTTAGATCGGGAGTTGATTGTTAAGCTCTTTGGTGAACAGAGGTGTTACTTCCATCTCATTATGTTTCTGTAACAGTGTATACTATTTTATTTATGCTCTTTGGTGGAATGCGATGCTTAATTTTCCATAATATTTCTGCAACGATATCTATTATTTCATTTCACAAATCTTATGAGTTTTAGGTTAATGTCTCCACTTCTAGATAAAGGAGAGATTAAGGCTGTGCGGAGCACCTTACAATTTTTTTTTAATAACATTAAAAACCCTGTCATGGTATCCATACATTCACCAACTAACGTAAATTATACATAGGTTAGATGTGACTGGGATTGAACCAAGGTGTCTTAAATATTAAATTGTCCACTAAGGCCCCTCTGCCCCCGAAATGGGCGTGTTCATTTATCACGTTTAAAGGAACTTGTTTAATATAATCTATCCTTTATTCCTTACGATTTCAAGGAGCAATGAAATGTAAGGGGAAATATACTACACAATGTTCCTAGTTATACTTTGACTAAAATATGAAAAATAATTGCGAAGCTACCAACATTAACAAATATTCGCTATATTCTGTTATAATTTGTTGAAATTGAATCCATTTGTCAAAAGGGAGAACTGAAGAATATATATAGTGACATCAAGAGTAGTAGAGCTACAGTCCAATTTTTATATGAAGGGTCATATATAACAGAGAGAAAAGCTACTAGATAATATATTTACACGTAATCATACGTCAAATAATCAGATCTGTAGCTGTCACCTTTTAAAGAAATTATCAATATTAATAAAATAAGATTAATAATATAGTAAAAGGTTCTCAATGTTGGCCACAAAGAAATATGTTTTAATTTTCTAAAAGTCTCTTCCTATGAAAATTTGACTGCCAAAATGGTTTTATTGGCATCCATATTGATTATTTGTTATTAATTTTAAAATTGATACAGGGATTGAACAATTGATATATTGACAGTTCAAAAGTTACCTAAAGGTTGCTTTGTATTAATCAATCTGATAAAAATATGCTTTATCGGTAATTTTGCTAACAGAGTCGGTTTATATCCCTTGTTGATGTGGCAGGAAATATTTTCGATGCGGAGTTTTACAGAGATACTCACACCATTGGACACGCGGAATAAACGTCAATCTCATCTAGTCTGGTTTGCTGGTTATGGCTAGGCCGAAGTCGAAACCTGTCTGGGTGCACAGAACGAGGTGTTTTCATAAATTATTCCTGGATGGTTAGTAAGACTTGGAGGAGAAAAACAAAAACAAAGCTGTTATTAGTAGCTTTTCAACTGTCTAAACATTTCAAAATTCTCATGAGCGGGCTTTACAAATTTACTTAATCTACTTTCTTGGATTAATGTTTTTAAATTAACATATTGAGAAAGAGTTGTTATCGTGAACATTTATGACCTTAAGACTATGATAGATTTTGACCTTTGTTGTGCCCCTGAACATAAAGATGATTGATCATACCGCGAGCTGAAATCATGATTTTAATTTCATATGTAAAATTAAAGATTGTTTATTTAAATACTGAAAACTCTAATTATTTCTAAAAGACTTATGCAAATTTTGTTCAATCCGAGTGTTTAGAGAGTAATTTACATGGCGAATATGATAATATGTGTTGATTTTTGAAAAAAGAGAAAAAACTAAGGCTTTTTTATTATTGACTTTACTTTATATCCGTTACAGTTTCCGGCCCATAGCCTGTCACTTTTTTATTAAACCCATGTATTTTGCACTACCGGCTTGTAGGCCTGTTGTAGCTTAATATGCCTTTTAAACAACTTAAGACTATGGATAGGCACAACATACAGTCCCCAGCCATTAATTCATCACTGTGAAAGGGTAAAACCCACATTTCACCAATGTTAAATATTTCGGCCATGACGGGAATTGAACTCAGGACCCTTAGCTTAGTAGACATACACGCTACCGACTGAGCTAAAGTGTTTAGTTTTGGCTGATCTTTGAAAATTAGTAGTTAAATACATTCAAATATTGTTTTTAGAATTTATATGTGAAGAGTGTTTCATATTAATAAAATTAATATATATTTTCTGGAGAAAGCTTATTTAATTTTAAGAGTGCTTTAATAATAGGTATTTGAAGTTTCTTTCCAAAATCTAATAGGACATTTGAAAAAGTATTTACTATTGTATGGTACCAATTATTTATTTCAGTTATAAATCGATATTTTAAACAACTACTGTTTTTCAGTCACAAGATATATGCCCCCATCACAATTTCTAGCTGACGGAGCAAGCGTAGGTCCTTCACTGATACGAGTAAATATACCTTCTGATTGGCGACAAATTGCTTCCCATGGAGTTCATCGCACTTCACGCACTAATTGCAAGGGGACCGATCTTATCGAAACAGGAATATGGATGTGTAGGAAGTAGTGGCTCCAATTCCGTCAATGTTTGAAGGGGGTGGGGCAGCGTGCCTTTTTTTTTTTATCTCCCGTCGATAATTTGACATCGTCATTTTAATTAACAGGCGTGTTTAGTCAATGAAATAAGTTGGATTTCAATTTATCGGAAGATAGCCTTGTACCAGCGTGTGTTATTGTAATGCTCAACTTAGACTTCGGGATGCTGAGATTTGGTTAGATTTTTGGTCGGATGCCCTGAAAATGATTTTAAACCATATTATTTTACCTTTCATCTCTCTCTCTCCATGCGAATACTCGTGCATTTTTTTAGTATTTAATTTTATATTTTTTTTGTGCTTTGCTTCTTACTACCCGCTTGGGCTGTCCGTATATATAGGCTATACAATCTTCTTAAGTCAACAAACCGAAAGATGGTTTGATGGGATGTATACATCCGGAGCTGGACATGCATTCAGACCTTCATCTGGTTAGTGCTGCCTGCACAATCTGGTAGACATTCCATGTACGAAGGGAGTTCAGGAAGTGTTGTGTTTCTCCGTTGCCTTCCACACTTAATTTCTATGAGCGAGTGTGAAAGGGTCTACCAAGTTGGCTGGGAAAGGTATTCTCACATATCTTCCAACGTTCTTTTACATGCCATAATCGACATGGGACCGACGTCATTACTTCCCCTCCGAAGGAAGTTGTTCTACGGATATTATACTGTAGTTCAAGAAAAATTCGCCAACCCCAGATGGGTTTGAACCCGCGAACATCGGGTCCTGAGGCGAGCACTTTACCTCAATAGTACCATGGTAGACTAGGCTACAATCATTGATTAGGAATTGAGAATGTAGAATTTAGAGGAAGTGTTACCACATTTGCATGGAGGAAGAATGAAATTCCATTAAGGAAAAAGTGTAACTTAGAAATATTTCTATCCTTTATTTGAATCATAGCAATCCCAGTCCATTGCAAGAGAGATGCCTTAGACCCTGCGACTACCATTGCGAGTAACCTTTTATTAAAATAGTGCAAGACACGTATTTCCCAGCGTGTGTATTAAAACGCCTAATCCAACCACCCCCTTAGAAATGTAGCCTAATATAACTAACTCATTAGTTCCTAGTGCCCATATAAGCCGTGTCCAGATGAGAAAAGAAAATCGAACAGAACATGGTATTGACATTTCCAAAGAACATATTCGTTGTCTTACGCGTGGCCAGATTTCCAAACTTGACGAACACGTGTGACCTGGTGTCTAGGTAAGGTGTCAGACTTCTGTGCTGGGTCCGGTTCAATCCTCGGCGCACAGTTAGCTGATTGCCAAACCCTTCTTCCTTGACAAGACGTGTATTAATCACAACTTGTGAATGTGAGGAATGCAGGCCTCCACCGTGGTTCGGATTCCACGTAAACTGTAGGTCCTCATTTCATCTCACAATCACCCTACCATTCACATTACGTAAGTGCGTATACCGAACGGTAGTAGACGCGGTGCATAATATAATAAAATAATAATAACAGAACACGTTCTCAACGAGTTCCCTTAGTTGATGACCTAATATTTCTTCCATCTAGCTCCGTGTGCTTCAATATTTGTAAAGCGATGAATATTCTTCATTTATATATTTATCACACACACGAAGAAATACACTCTCCAAAATATATATGTAGGCCAACTTACGAAAAAGACAAAATGCAGGGGTGATTAAACTACTGTCCCGCAAATGATTGGATGTTCGGAGAAAAGTTCCCTGAGACGTCTAAACTACTCCTGACCCGAACAAAGAACATCCTTTGGTGTGACGGGCAAAAACCGACAGCTGGTGGATCGGGTACGAACAAACAACGAACAAATTTGGTTACACAAAAATATCTGGAAACCCGTCCATACTATTTGCGAACAGTGTTGTGTTTGTTGTTCTGTTCTAGTCTTAACACGGCTTTAAGGGGTACTTTATTTAATTTAATACATGAAATACTCATTATAGTGGTAGAATAGTCTAAGGTGTCACTCTAGAATTAGACTGACCTGCCAATGAAGGGATATCGGGCTTCAAATCCCGTTTGGGTTTACTTCTGGTTTCCTTTGAATAATTTTTCACTCGGGTGGTGCGGCTTGTTGTTGTTCCAAGTTAATTGGTTTGTAAGTTGTGTGCTGATAAATTCAAACCATTTATTTCAGTTCTCGACAACGCTTGTGTAGTGTCTCGAAAAGGGTGCTACTCAAAGAACCATGGTCATTGACCTCTCGCTGATAATAGTCCGGTAGTTCGCGCCGGTGAACGCGCAATTCAAGACGCTTGACTGACATTGAATAAGGAGTCAGGATCCAAATTAGAGTTGGGTCGGTTTCTAAAGGGAGTTTCTACACTCTATTTTCATCAGTGCGGGTGAAAATCCACTAAAACACACCCTAACCATCCCTTTATAACGCTTATATAGCGTCATTGATCATTATTATGATTCAAGTTCCATAAGATAATTTAATGGTACGACAATATTGTAAATTACACTGAAATAAATATTTTTTTAAATAAAAACATATTCATTCGTATTTATTAGGAAAACACTAATCAATTACACATTTTGAACAAAATTTAAAAATTGGTTTTCGAGAAATTTAATTTTTTCAAAGATCAGTCATTACTAAACAACACTTGAATGATTTACCTAACCAAAAATGCAGCGTTGTTTGTATCTAAAAAAAAAAAAAAAAGCTATACATTTCGGATAAAATCACTAAAGCTATTTTCTAAAAATTTCGAATTTTCAAATATAATCCCTTTGTAAACTACCCTTAAAATCATAGTAAGATCTAAAATTACGATTTTTCTTTAAGAGAATTTAGCGTTTAAATATCTAGTTAGAATGAAATCAGTAATACAGATCATTTCCACTGTAAGTTCAGTCAAGTACACATGCAATTGTAAAAAATACTCTTTAGATTTCAGGGGCACATAGAATGTTAACTTTCCCTATACTATTGAGTGGGTAAACTTTAGTTAAGCCCTAGACAAGGTCTAGAATGTTTAGGTTTTAATAGCTTTAGCCTAAGACGGCGTCAGTTTAATCGTGTTTGGTTTTTGCTGGGATAGGGTGGTTGAAATTCTAATCACAGCCCAATTTAATGAGATAGTTTTTCTTAAATAGTTCTCCACACTATCTAATAGAAAATGCTATTACATTTCAACTAAAATTTTACCTTTTCATCCCTAATACGTTACTGTATTTAAATGCAGATAAACTTTTCTGTGGCTGCATGGTTGATGGCGTCACTCTCACAATAAACTAGACTTCCAATAGTAGTTCAAATTCCGGTTGAGTGTACTAGGGTGGCTTTTCCTCAATATATTCACACTATTTTTTACACGCAAATGTTGGTGCACTTCCTCTAAATTCAACCTTATTCATCCCTAGCCCATCAGAGTAGTTAGTAAGTAAGATCATACATAACCCGAATAGGTAGTAAGACGCGGTGCTAAAAAAGAAAAAAAATTCGTAGTAATAGTTTTCCGCTCCCCTACCGGGATATAAAAGAACTTGTCGGTTTGCTACGTTTGATATTTGAAAATTAGACAGAACGTTTTATATTCAAACAAAATTTAAATTTTATTCGCAGGTCCTACATTAAATTTGAATACACCGTTCATTCCTGATTGGTTACAGCTGCTGAAATGGTTTTCAACAGTCGTCCTTTATTCTCCATTGTAAAATCTTTTAATTGTAATATCTTCCTACCCCTTTAAGCACAGCTGTTAGCATAAGTTTACAAACGGTACAATTTTCATATGAAGAACCTTATCTGACAGCTAGAAAAGTTACTATTTCTACTTTAATGCTTTCATACATCAGGCAGGTCATGTGATCTACAGTTGTCACGTTTGATAGATAAGATCAATATATCTTGCTTTTCTAATAGCTCGGAAACTAGGAGGTAACTTCCGTGTCATTCGTCCCCGTGGTGTAGTGGTGAAAGCACCTGGCTACGAGCCTAGGGGTCCCTGGTTCAATTCCCGGCTGGTACCTTGGTTATTTTTCCCTTATAGGGAACTACCCCAAATGTCGGTTGACTTTGGTTTGGCCTAAGCTAGATTAAGACTCACAGCAGCTCTACAACTTAATAATAATCATGCGGGTACGACGTGTATACAACCTCCTACGGTGTACCCTGGGCAATGTTCTGTCTGTACCACCAGAGTGGCTAATAGTCTACATATAAGGCGACAGAACCTGGACCTCATGCCCCTCCCGGTTATATATGCCATATGAAAATGTAGGAAACTACTATTTACAAAAGATGAAAAGAGAAAATTTATAAGAAATCTAAAACAAAATTGGCAATCAATAAAAAAACAATAAAAAAATTGACACAAAACAGTATCTAGCCTTGTGAATAGCAATTAACTAAGTGCATTCACGGACACTATCCGTGTGTAAAACAATTTTTGCCCAAGATATATCAGAAGATAATGTAAACTAAATAATAGACATTGCTATAGAAATACGAGGGGAAAATAAATGGTACGTTGGGTGCACCGCACAGACTTTCTCCCTCCTTTATCTTAAAATAGACATTTACTAAAAACTAGCAAGATTTGTGAAAGGAAATAATATATCTATATATTCTTGTAGAAACACTATATCAAAGATCATAAGTGAAATAATATAGTGTTACTTACTCTATGGCATTAGTAGCTAGGAACACTGTTACAGAAAAATCGAGAAAAAATAAATATCTCTGTCTACTAACAAGCATAAGAATCAAATTCTCTTTCAAAGACCCGCATTAAAAAGTAAATATATTTGCATATAGCTCAGAAACTGTTGGTTTTATAAAAATATATTTCAAATAGTACTAGGCCTACAACTTTACAACGATGGGTTATTTCCTATCTCAAATAGTTGCGTATGAATTATGACAATTGTAATATATCCCTCATTTCCCCTCAAAGCAATTTTTACGAGAAAATGGGAGTTGCCATCTTGTTTATAATGACAAACAGTGTCTATATGTAAAAATCTAATACAAATCTTTGTAACAAATTTCGAGAAAATCAATTTTTCTCGTTTTGCCCTTCAGTAAATTACCTTTAAGTTTAGGACTAAATGTATAATTCCAAAAACCTATCGGAGGGACCTTAAGTAAACCCTAGATACCAAGTTTTAGCCCAATCGGTAAAATGTTTTCGGCTCTGACAGATAAACGGTATCGCGAAAACCATATTTTCGGTTTTTAGGAGACTTAGAACGCCGATATACATCAACATATCTAATTCGAATTTTTGACTATCACAATACTTCCTCTCTCCAAAGAGTCCAGAGAGAATAAAAAGTAAGCGTCTATTAGACAGGGTTATCATATTTACAACTCAAAAGTTCTATTACAATAAAAATGGCTGATATTGGAGGTGTTTTATTTCCTACAAGATACAAGATATTACACACAATGAGTTGTGCAAAACAAATCCTCTACAATAAATGGTGTCTTTTGTACCAGGCTTTAGGGTTCATTCCTTTTAAGATTTTCCATAATCTTCAAGAAGAAGATTAACTTTGTCAAAGTTACCGCTTGTCTATTTAAAAAGTGCCGTCACTGGCACAGAAATCCAATTTAACTAAAAGTTTCAACGTTACAAGTATTACCTTGCTGTCTACGGTACAGCTGCATGCGATATATAGTTTATGAGAGTAACCATCCTTAACTTAATAACGGATAAAATACACATATTTAATATTTTTATATGTAGGCCTACATTACGTACACCCCGAAATGTAGCAAGCTTACCTTGCACGTTTCTACTATGACGTAGATTACAAGCAGAGTCATAGTGTAATACTTCAAGTAAATACTGCTTGCTACCTTTCAGAGTAAACAAACTACCTACACTTTTATTTTCTACAAGCTAAAATATAAAATTTGCATATAGCCAGGAAGGGTTGAAAATAAAGAATCATCATATCTATCTTCTTACATATTGCTAATATTTAAAGCAAATACCTCATATTATTAATCATTTTAAATATAATATTGCCACTGACCCTCCCTTCAGTGGGCTGGATTTGTCAGGATAGCTTGCGGGAGTGTTAAGGTCACGGCAAGGTAGTTGTGTGTGTTCGAGATAATATATATTATATATCATCTATTATTGTGATTATGTTAACTCAAAGCACTTACCCACACTGGTGGTCAGTCTCGCAATGGACTGGCTGAAGTTCGAATCTTGGGGTAGAGGGGGGGGATACACTGATAATGTGATTTTTCACTTAAGATCTCCATCACATTTATAGACTAATACGGCCAAACTCCCCCTAAAATTGCCTTTCTTATCCTTAACCCTGAAATTCAAACGTAAATGATTGGTGTTTTAAAATAAATAATCAAAAAGATTCAATTTTTAAAAACACCAAAAGTAAATTATCTCATTAATGTTTTAAATTATCATACTAATAGCACATTTATTAAATATTAAATTTACACATTATCTATGATACAAACATACTTTTAAATATTATAAATTGATATCTTTATTAACACACTATTTAATTATATAAGTCCTTCACCAGTAGGCTCGTGGATAAAGGGGCAGTCTAGTCATGTATGGTTTGCTGCTGACTGAAGTTTGGTGTTCAAATCCCGGTGTGATATTACGAGGTGTTTCTCCCACCCCCTAAATGTTTGTAAGGATGTGTTTACCTCTGTGTGTGTGTGTGTGTGTATCACATAATAAAAAAACTTTTAAACTATGCACACACTAAAAAAGGATTAATTTATGTATTTTTTTATTTAATAGGTAATTGCCAACAAATAAATTTTACCATTCTCACCATACTCTCCATATAGCTTGACCAGATATTCCTTACGAAACTTTTTTTAGTTGGCTTTAGTTAAAAGAAAATGCAATTTTATCGTATCTAAAAAAATTGTTCCAACATACCTGTCTCCTTGTTGCAAAACGAATTAAGGCCCTTGTTCCAACATTCTTTTCCCCTTGTTGCAAAACGAATTAAGGCCCGGTCTCGGAGAAAGCGTTTTAACAGCAGAGAACAAAAATATAAGTTTAAAAAAAAGTATCCCACAGATTTTCACTGTTGTCATCAAATACAGTAACTTAGAAATTTATTTTATTTCTAGACAATAATAAGAAATTTTAATTTCAAAGAATTATAACACATTATTAAAAATAATAAGATAATACACTTACTATGATGTTTGGAAGAGTCAAAGAATAAATCCAGATCACAGTTTAATTTTATCTCCAAATTCTAAAGGAAACACATTAATATATTTAGTATTTGAAATAAATAACCATCATGTGAACGAATGACTGGTGATAATCATTAAACGGCAAAAGTAGACAGAATATATAAAATAGAGTTGGGAAAATTATTTAAAGGTAATTTATCTCTACATTTTGTTATTAATAAAATATTAATTCAATTTTCATTTTTTAAACACAGCATAGTATTTCATTTTTTTTTGAATGGCTGACTTATAATTAGTGTGGATATAAACCCATTTTTTTTCAAGAATACTCAGATAAACTATCAAATATAATTCAATCAAGAATTCATAAACATAAATTTTCATAACAACTTTTAACAAGTTGAGGAATGTTTTCAAATATTCTCATAGCTGTGAACTAATTTAGATGTCAGTTTAGTTTGGAGGGCGTTATTCACTTATGTGTAGATTATCAAATACTCGCATTTCTATATTTATTGTAATATCTTTGCAGTTACCACTTTTAAATTATTGTAAATATTTCTTACCCGCATCGGTGGGCACTCGGGCTAAGCGACAAATTCATTTAATCTGCTTTGCTGGTGATAAGGAGGTCACTGCTCAGATTACGACCGGGTGTATTGAGAGTGGGTATTTAATGTGTTATCGCTATTTCCCCACGCAAATAAAGGGGGTCCTCGGCTATGGCTTAATATTAATTTTCCTGGAAGATGGATCGGTCGTGCTGGACCTGTAGCTTGGGTTCTTTGTTCACCTGATTTAGCGCCATTATATATTTTTTGTATTGGAAGCTCTCAAGTAAAAAGTGTATAAAGGCTTGTCAATGACCTTCAACTATTACGATAAAGACTAACGCAAGCGTGCGAAGAAACAACAGTCGCACAATGTCGGTCAGCCACTTGTTCTGTCATTGATAGGTGCAATGTTTGTTTCCGGGCTGTAGGCCGTCCATTTGAACCAAATAAATAAAACATGATATTTAATTCCTACATTTTTGTTTTTACTTAGTTTTTTACTGTTTGGCGAAAAGAAAGTGAAAACTAGCAAATTTCCAAAATATCTTTTGAGTTAGTATTTTGATCCCCTACCATTTCCCAAAGTTTAGCTGTTTAATCCAGCAACACCCTATATATATATATAACTGCAATTTGTTTCTGGCTGGTGATTGTGACGTAACGCTTCTACCACAAGACCAGATTGAGAGTGGACTAGACTAGCGCTTAACCAGACTATTCAGCGCCTAGTTTTACTTAATAAATTGTCTGATGAAAAACGCTAATCCTGATGAAAGAGGTTTTATACATACGGGTGTTCAAAAAATGTGCCTTGTTCATGGTTTTACCGCATTTATGTAAATCCTAGTTTGATTTATTCTGTTACACAAACAAAAATAGTTCCATATTTTTCTGACCACTTTGGATGTATTAAATGCTGTAAGTTGATGCAAAAAAGCATAGACAGGCATATTGGAGGCTCAGCACACGTATTGTCATAGAATGAACATTACAAATTAATTAAAACTAATATTGCCAGTTTTTATTCATAACACTTATGTACCATTTTAAAAACCCATTGCTTTGGTGGGACAAGCTATGTCTGAAGTACGTGACGTTTCTATTCAATTCTCTATTGACAAGTTCAATATTGTCTACGCTGAAATAAGTGAACTGGAAGTAATGGCTCAAAAATTCAATCCAAGGGTATTTTGATATAAGATGAAAATGACTTTCTTAATTTTTGTGAAGCAGATATTAGAAAACCTTACAATCGTATGTCCATTGACATTCAATCGGTTGAGCGTTCCAAATATAATGATACGCACGTCACGCACGCGAGTTTCTTACACCGTGTAAACAACGTTCTGCTCAACTTTCTTTAGCTTATTTAAATATAAATTGACAAATAACGTTTAACCCCAGTGAAATTCGTAACTATGCTTGTGGACATTTTAAGAAAAAAATTTCTTCGCGTTTAGTAACAAGTATTGATGTGCCAGAACCTTATAATGGTATTCCCTTCCCTCCTTATCTGAAGATCAAAATGATGTGTGTGACTGACATTTCTCTAGTGGAGTTGACAGAAGCAGTTTGTGCACTCATTAAAATTAAAGCTCCTGGATATGATTGTCTAACATGTGAATTATATAAATGTTTTTGTAATGAAATCAGAACGAAGTTTTTAAATATGATTCATGTCTCTCTGAAATCTGGTAATTTATCATCGTCAATAAATAGACCTATCCTAATTTTACTTTATAAATTTGGGTTCAGAACAAACTATATATATCGTATGTTAGAACCTTATAGGTACCTAAAGTCACAATGTTTGTTACGAGTTGTAATTGTATTAACTGCACCAATTGCAGTGTTATGAGCAGCACGTCAAGGTGATCCATTATCCAGCCCAGTGTTCACTATTATAAGACATAACTTGTCAAATTATGGTTTTAGATTACCATCTTTTACTGAAGCGCTAATTGTCTCTGCGTATGCTCATGGTGTGACTCTTTTCATCACTCATGATGATGGGTCCAAGAAACTTTCTACAGCATTTATGAAATATAGTTGCAAGTCTGTAGCAGAATTGAAAGAGGTCAAGACTAAAGCTATTTGGGTTAGAAATGGAAGAAATAGAATGAAAGCACCCAACAATAACTGATTTTCTCATGAGGTACATAAATATATTGTTTTTTAAACTGACAACACCAAACATTGGGTCAGCCAAAACTGGATCGAGGAGGAAATTAAAGCTCATCGTTATATTTTGTTGAAGTGGACTCGTTGGCTGTACATGACCTTGTAGAGAGGCAGAAGATTATTAATAAATCAACTCTCTGGATCTAGGTTGACGCATTTGTTTAAGGTACTCTCCACCAGCGAGATTTATTTGTGATATTAATAAGTTGTATATCAATATGTTTAGGAATGGTAATCACTAGTTTAAAGACACATTACAATTTTGTTGATATACGATTTGGTGGAGCTGGAGTCATCAAGTTTCCTGGTAGAATCATGTCTCTTCGAATCATATATCTCGAAAAAAGGCAGAGGAAAAACTGAAACTTTCTATCTTACAAACTATACCTTGAAGGTTTGAATATTACTTCACTTGGTGCTCTGTAGGAATTTTATAACTCAGTTCGCAGCGCCTGGTAAATGTCTAGTATTCAATAAATTGTCTGTTCACAACAAATACAGGTTGAAACAAATGTGACTAATTATTCTTACTCGAGTGGTCTTCTTGCGAAATAAGTTGACTTTCCTTAACTACGTAAGAAAATGTGTATGGAGTGTGTTTCCAAACTGATTGGTGGTGATATTCCAGACGGTACGTCTAATTATTGGAGGGATAATGTGTTCCCATGGAGAATATTGTACCAGTTCACCACGGATAGTGGTGATGCAAACATTTCCTGGAGATTTCTTCACCACCACCTGTTAGATTGTTCACTTGGAAGAAATACCACATTAACCTGTGCCCGTGGTTTAATGTTCCTAGTACTACTATGCAGATGTTTTTACAACGCACTCGCGCTGAAACGGTTTGGTTGTTTGTCACGAGTTTAATATAAGATTTATGAGAAGAGCTCTTATATATGGAAGTATTTTAATTCATGGTGATCATTCGATTGAATGTGATATAGCAGGAGAGTTGATAAACTATCTAATTTCATTGGCAAAATTAACAATATATAGACATATTATTATAAATGAAAGACTGATCAGTAAGTAGCTGATAATCATAATTTATTCTGTGTAAGGTTGAAATACCGATTAAAATCTTAATTCGTAAAATAAAAATAAGAGAAGGTTGAATAAATATATTTCTTTCTGGACACATAGAAACTTTTAGTCAAAGTAACTGGTGGAAATTTGGTTGTTAGTTTTTTAGAGAAAGGTATTTTACATACATTATGTGGATTAATATTTTTTAGACTTAATTAGTGATTGTATTATACATAATGGTATATATTTTAACTAGATAATTAGTGTATTATTAAAATTAGCTGTAGATCAATAAAAAAATAAAGCCTTTACCTCGGACTATATCTAAAACAATTTTAATGATCGGGATAAAGCTTGTTATATGGGGTTTTCGCAAGATCCCCTCAAGGGTATTTTGGAATTGTATATCTAACCCTAAAATTTATGGTAGTTTACTGAAGGGCAGAAAGAGAAACCCTAGACACTGTTTAACACTACAAACAAAATGGAAATTTTAATTTTTTCCATGAAAATGACTTTGAGGCATATACATAGGCAGAAATGTCCAATTTTGATTATATACCATTCCGTAGCTATTTGAGATACGAACTATCTTATCATTATAAAGCTGTAGTATTGTTAAAATTAAACATATTTTAATCTGGAATATAAATATATATCTTTAAACCAAACAAAACAATAGTTTTTATGGAATACTTTGATATATGCAATTGCTTTTTATGCTTTTTGGTGGATAGAGATGATCCTATTTTCTCAATATTTCTGTAACAGAGTGTATTATTACATTTCTATTGTTCGGTGGAGTGTTTCTGCAACAGTGTATTTTATTTAGTTTAAAAAAATGTTACGAGTTTTTAATAAATTTCAACTAGATTAAAGCGAGAGAAATTATGTGCTGTGTATCTTACCATTTGTTTTTAACTATGTTGTAGCGGTCTAAGGGTAAGGTGTCGGACTTCTATTCCGGGGGTCCGAGGTTCAATCCTCGGTCACGGCACAGATTTATCTGATTGCCAAACCCTTCCTTCACCTCTGACAAGATGTGTATTAATCACAACTTGTGAATGTGTGGAATGCCAGGCCTCCACCGTAGTTCGGATTCCACGTTAAACTCTAGGTCCTCCATTTCATCTCACAATCACCCTACCATTACACATTAGTGTGAGTATAACCCGAACGGGTAGTAAGACGCGGTGCTAATAATAATAGTAATAATAATAATAATAATAATAATATATATAATAATAATATATTAATAATAATAATAATAATAATAATTAATATTATTATTAATAATTAATAATAATAATAATAATAATAATAATAAATATTATTATTATTATTATTATTATTATTATTATTAACTATGTTGTAGCCTGTAATATATAGCCAAAGTGCTATTAGTCATGTCTAGCTTCCACGGTAAACTGGGTGTACCGCCATTTACTTTCTATAGATGTTTTTTATCTGTGCGTTTTCGGGCACTAGTGGCACTCACGTTGGTAGGCGCCAGATTAAAAAACAACAAAAACAGCACATTTATGCCTTGATCAAAATGTTGGTTTTCAAGTGTAGGCCTATCATTTGTGTTTTCTTTCTCATGTATTCAAATTTACATTATATACACACAAATGCATATGAAACATATGTAAACAAAATAATAAAGCTCGTCCACTCAAAATGTTTTATTTCCCATTTCCCTTTCATCAGGACAGTTTAGTTTTATCTTCACTGAAATTGTGAAGAAAACATTGAAATCTACATTGCCTGATCATTGAACAATTTAAATCTTCCACAGAATAAAGAACAATATGATTTACCTCTTTCCACCTTTCGCAACTTTCAAAGGCGGCTAGTATACATTAATTTTTACCTTTAGGATTCTATTACTATGAAGTTTTGTAAAATATAAATCTTTATAAAAATCTTTGATATAAAACTGTCCAAAATAAACACTCTTCAGTGCTAGCTTTAAATAATTTAAACAGTGAATAAAAATCAAACATGTTTGTACCGTACATAAAACTGGACGAACGGTTTTGATATTCACACACTAGCAGTATAAAAAAATGATCAATATAATATGTAAAAAAATGGATATGTATTAATGAAGACATTTTAACAAACTCTAAATGGCGAATTATATTATAAATATATGTTATCTTTTTGGTACAATTTACACAAATTAACGTGTATCATTATGGCATGTCAAAAGCAGAAGCTACATAGCATATTGAGTGTTACATAAAAATTTAAATGTTATAATTTATAAACAATAAATATTAACTAAAAATTATAAAAATACAAACTATAAAAGTAAAAGCCTATGAATAAAATATAAAAAAAAATAGCTAATCATAAAGTATAAAGTTTTTATAATTAGGATATAATTTCTTAGTTTAATGTGAAATGATGTATGATTTCAAAGTCTTATTTGTACGTGTAGTCCCTCGGTCCTTGATGTCAAAGTTGGTTGAAGACAAGATGTTGAATTTAATTAGACACATTTTGGTATTTAAATACCATCATCTGGCTTTTGTAGATGTATTAAAAAAAAATTTTGGTAATAGTAAAAAAAATTTTCAAATCAAATTGGCGATTATAAATTCTAACATAATAATATGCTTAGAGATAATATTACAATACAATATTTTAAAAAAAATGCAACTAAAATTATTACATACCGGTAAGTCATATGGAAGTCTAAAATAAATAATATCATACCTCCGTTTGAATTCGACTTGATTTGTTCTTTTCCTACCCGCCTCGGTGGCGTAGTTGGCTAACGCGCTAGTCGTGTTGAGCTCGACCGCCGAGGACGGGGAGATCGAGGTTCGAATCTCGGTCGGGTGAACTGGGGGTGGTTTTTCCTGAATGGTTTTCCACTCTCCCTCCACGCAAATGCGGGTTCACTTCCTCTAAATTCAACCCTCACAATACCTAATCCATTAGAGTAATTAGTACTTAAGCGTATAACCCGAACGGGTAGTAAGACGCGGTGCTAAATATTATTATTATTATTGTTCTTTTCCTGAAGCATTCAATAGTATTTCTCTCATAGCTAAACACATTTTTCTTCAGATAAGGAGGCAGAAAGGCGAACGATGGAGAAAAACTCGCGAAAAAGAGAAGCGGAAATACATTTATCCAGTAGTGGTGCTGTATTGGAAACGAAGGAAAAGTAAAATAAATGATACGAAACAATCGAACATATTTTCTCACATACTGTAATCTATCATAGTTTGTAACAACATTTTCAAACATCGGTTATCAGTAAGACATACTTAAATAAGTGTTATTTATAAAGATATAAAGTAAATTGGATTATTAATAGGCAACACTCTTTTGTTAATAAAATTTAAACAACACCGTTATAACCTATTTTCAAAATATTAGAATTTTATATAAAACTTTTTTATATATACATTTTTTTTAGAATTCAAACATACAAATCCTATTTGTCATGTTAACTACTGTTCAGATATTCATTTTTAACAAAATCACTTAAGCCATTTTCAAAAAGTTTCAAATTTAGGACAAAAATGTCATTAGTACAATACTCTTAATTTTAGAAACATAATAATAATAATAATTATTATTAGCAACGCGTCTTACTACCCGTTCGGGTTATACGCACTTACGCTAATGTGTAATGGTAGGGTGATTGTGAGATGAAATGGAGGACCTACAGTTTAACGTGGAATCCGAACCACGGTAGAGGCCTGGCATTTCTCACATTCACAAGTTGTGATTAATACACGTATTGTCAGAGGTGAAGGAAGGGTTTGGCAATCAGATAAATCTGTGCCGGGACCGAGGATTGAATCCCAGACCCTCAGCACAGAAGTCTGACACCTTACCCCTAGACCACCAGGTCACCGACAGAAACATAATTAAAATATATATTTCTCCACATAGGATCTAAATATCAAGTTCTAACGAAATATTTCAAATAGTTCTGGACGTAGCCCCATTTAAATGGGCAGACGGCAAATATTTTTTTTTTGAGATCCCGGGTAGATACAATTATAAATCCTACATAAAATAGAAGTAGAACATTTTCACGGTGACAATAGTCTTTCCCTCTGTGAAACAGTAAAATTAGTTAAATACACTTTACAGGTTGGATTGATCGAGGGCTAAGCGAGGTTAGATCCCAAAAATCTATCACCTATGTGGTTTTTTATTTAGAGCCTTAGGTTTAATATTTAGTGATAAAGAGGTGGAATATGATTTCCCGTCACCTTAAGTTGAAGCGTGGAATGATATATGAGGGAAGAGAGCTACCAAACGTTTTCCTGACACATTTGGAGAACGGGCTTTGTCGCTTTCTTTAATTCATATGAACCCCTCCAATCTTGGATGAATCTTTCTGGAAGGCGTCCAGTTCCTTCTATTAACCTCAATCCGATGCCTTACGGAAGGCTCAATTATCCACCTTACCAAAGGCGTTGGCGCTTAGAACGCATTTGACGACATGTTGAAGAAACGAAGTGCGGATAGACTTTATATCATTTTATCCGACCTCAAAGATCACAAATAGTTCACAAAAGGTGAATTATTAAACAAATATGTTTACCTAGAGAAATTATTTTTTTTATAGGATGATCCCGGGGACCTCAATAGAGAAGCAACATTGAGCTTCAGACGTTGTTCAATCAATGCTGGGACACTGTTCTATACCTGAACGGGTTCTTCATGTGGGGTGAAATAGATGCATACGAGGGATTTGAGTTTGTTGTTTATAGAGGTTACTAAAACACCTTTAATATATTTATACACTTCATATACCCGGGAAAGTATCAGTCTTACCCTGGTGGATTACATTATCTCCCTATTTTATAAGCTCTACAATAATTGAATAATGCCAGGAAAGCTTGCTTCCTTATAGAATAAACAAGGGTGGATATAATTATGTGATCTGAAACTATCACTTTTGATATATGTGATAATAGTGAAATAATATGAATAATAAAATAAAAGGTTATCTATATTGACCACAAAATGTTTGGTTTGTATTTTCTGAAAGTTTATTTTTACCAAAATCATACTAAACATTATTTCTTACGTAGAAAGCCTTTTAAAACCGTATAGATAATTAACGGGATGACCTACGAGCTCCGCTCATATTCTGCGATCTGGGCCAGTAGAAATGTCCACACAGAAGAGTTTATCTTTGTGCTCTGTTGTCAAAATTACATTCGTAGTCTCGGTCCTACGTTTATTACGGTGTAGATGGAGTGAACGCGAGAACAGGTGTTTTCCCAGTTTTTATAGCAAAATGTGTTTTTGGTCAAAATAAATAAAATATTGCTCTAGTACAAATATAAAGTTTAATTTTCTACATATGGTAATCCCAACAGTTGTTGAATATCTGTCATGAGCTTAGCGGCATTATGTGAGAAACTTTTTAAATCACGATAAAGAGTTGTCATTAAATTCCAGGACACCCTTGATAGATATTCAACAACTGCTGAGGTCACCATATGAAGAAAATTAAACTATGTTTGTACTGACAAAAATATATTTTGATGTAAAAACTGTAAAAACCACTTAACGTATTTTTTATCACTTTCCCTACACCCCCGCCTCAAAATTTCTGGATAGTTTGGTTGCTCGCTATTTCTCATTAAGGCGCCAATCATTGGGGAATGTCATCGACTACTTTGAGCTCCGAGGAAATTATTTATCTCTTACCTCATCTTGTTTTGTGTGTCTGTGAATTTCCGAGCTACTGCTTTGGATAGTAATTGATTAACTGTCAGGTGTTTGTAGAGAAGCTGTCTTCCCCAATTTTTTGTTTGTTTTTTGTTGAGTGAAATATGAACATGATACTTTTTTGATTGGTTGACTGGTAAAAAAAAAGGGGTCTTCTAGTATTATGAGATAATTGAATATAATAAATGATGTTGACAAATATTTATAGAATCTATAGGCCTATATGATTTACGTAAATGAGGAAATTTAAAGTGTTATTTTTATTACTATTTCACTATAGCCCTTTATACCTATGAGTCGTGATTTACCAGGTTACTTATCGGCAGATTGTTATGGTTCACGCATCTATTATAGATGCCACTCAACACTCTCTCTCTTAACACACAATTTGTAAACTAGCTCACACGGTGATCACGTGGACAAAGGTGCAATTATAACCCTATCTGATGTGTCAGCGAAGAGGGAAGCCAGGAGCTCGAATTCCGGTTGGGCTTACTGAGGTTGTTTACTCCCACTTTTTTTTACACTATATCTTCACACATATGTGGGTACGTTTTCTCTAAATTATAATTTCCACTTTCCTATACCATCATAATAAATATCACGCGAATAGTAATCATAAAAAAGAACTCCATGGCGCCAACCCGCAAGAGAGCTATACCGACCTAGCAGACGACTTATGTTGGCAAAGATAAGGCCAACCTTTGCGGATAGAGGGTGTCATGTGGTCAGCATAATGAGCCTTCCAGTCGTTAATCTCAATTTTCTCGATCGGAGCCGCTACTTTTTTCGTTCAAGTTGCTCCTCACTTGTCCTCACGAGGCTGAGTTGACCCCGTTACAGACCCACTGCTTCACAGGAAACGCTGGAAGGGCCGGGGAATCTAACTCGGGACTTCTGTATCTATGGCTAGGAACCACCACTGAACCACAGAGGCAGGCCTAACGCAGAATAATAATATGTTTAACCCTTAAGTTGGGCCACACTATTCAGAAAGTGATATCTAGTACAATCACGTAGTATTCAGTGGGGCGGAAGATAATTTAATCTACATTTGACCTTGGTTCGTACATCCCCAGGTAGTATTTCATGTCCCGCAACCGTCAATCTTTCAACAACTTGTGGTTGTGGGATGAATAAAAAATACTGTGCTACGACAGTTTCTATCATAAAGTTCCTGATAATTTGATGTGCCACATTCTATATATATAAAAAATCTAGTTTTACAATATAGCGTTGCAAATGAAACATTTCATTTAAAATTCACAGTCTGCTCTCTAGTTCGACGGGAGAATTTTAACCAGTGTCTGTAAATAGAAGTGCACGTTAATTTGTGTGCATGAGCGGATGCTGAATGGGAAATGTACATGCTTGCAATTCACCATCTTGAAAAAATGCTAGATAATATACATTTTAAAGGCGCTTAGCACACATAGTCAGAGAATAGTTTTACATAACCTCAACGTGTTTAAAGTTATGTCAAGCTATTCTGAGATATGTTATGATGATCAACGTTAATATATACCTAGCATTTAATGGTTTAATTTGTTTATTTCTTCTGTATCCACTCATGTGATACTGAGTTATTCCCTTGCCCATAGTTTATTTTTATTTACACGTTATTACTAATATAAGTCTATATCGTAATTAAAAAACATTCCCCGAACTTTGAATGTGTCATTACAACGCCAACTCAACACGTTATTACGTTTTAATTTTTAATAAACTTTATATTTGTGATATTAATTATTGAACTACTCACCTGCTTAAAGTAAGCGATATTTTTCAACCCCTTTCCAGATACTTTTACTTACGCCATCTTGAAACAACGTAGCCATAACCGACAAATGACGGCAACTGCAGCGTGGCCAGCACACAGAACGCCATGTCGGGAACTATTAGAATGGAAATTTGCCAGTGTTGGGGGAACACGCCAGCGGAAATATTAAATAAACGCATGTATGAATCTACATGATTTAATTTATTCAAAATATTTATATAATATAAGTAATAATAGTCATACAGTATAAGGTTATATTTATTTATTACAGTGTTACTCATGTAAACATATCAGCTTGCTTAGTAACAAGAAATTCAATGTTAATCAAGTCCTAAGAGGTTTGAGATGTTTTATGTTTTGAAATAGTAGCTTTTTGAATGGGAATAAATAAATGGTACGGTTCACCACACAGACTTTCTCCCGCTTTTATCTTAAAATAGACATATACTAAAAACTCGAAAGATTTGTGAAAATAAATAATAGGGTTATACATTGCTGTAGACAAACTACAGATCACCAAAGATCATAAATGAAATAATATACATTATTACTTACTTATTCTAAGGCATTAGGAATAAGGATTGTTACAAAAAAAATGAGAAAAGAGAAAATTCTTTGTCCACAAAAGAGCATAAGAATCAAATTGATTTTCAAAGACCTGAATTAAAAAGAAGACCTACATATATATTTGATTATAGCTCTGAAATAATTGGTTTTATAAAAATTTATATCAAATAAAAAAGTTTATCTTTAAAAGTACCATAATTTTACAATGATAAGTTATTTAATATCTCACTTTATCTCCGAGATATCGAGGGAAAGTAAAAAAAAAAAAAACTTTTGAAATGGGATGGCGTCCTTTTAGTGAACAAGGTGAAGCGAAGCTCTTAAAGTTCCATCTTTTAAAATACATAAATGTTGTAAAAAAATGTAATATAACTATCTTTTCTCTGAGTATAGATTGAAGCCTTGTTCCCCAGTGAGTAATTATATATATTTTTTGAAATTTATTATTTTGTTTAGTATTATAATCACGTTACTTACCTGGGAATTATTTTCATTGAAGGTTCATTTTGGTGAAACCAAGCTTTGACAATATATGCATTTTATTTTATATTGTGAAAAAGGAACATTTCAGAAAACCATAAACGTTTCTTTTCTCTACTTGAGCACTAATAATATATAAGCCATCCAACTTATTAAAAGTATTTTTTTTTCACAATATAAAATTGAGGTTCACAATTTGATTGTATTTTTATGTTTGGAATATTAAATACCAAACACACACACATATATATTTATTTATTATATTATATCTTTCACATTTACAAAATACAAATCTACTTAAACTATTGCTTTATATGTAAAAAACCTATTTTTATAATTAGTCTAAAGCCTCTTAGGTAGGATTTATTTATCATTAATTAATGATAATGACATTACATTTGTTTATGTTTACAAACGCTTATGTTTTACTATTCTTTATTAATGCATGCGTACGACTAAACGTGTAGTTACTATTCACATCTACTAGCATTTTTTTTCTTGTCTATCCGCGCTTGTGAGAAATTACTAAACGTGTACTATTCACAGACGCTAGTCTTTTAAAATAAATATAAAATTAAAAAAATAGCTATTATTTATCCGCTCATGCGCAAAACTAAACATTTACTTCTGTTCACACCCGCTTCGGTGGCGTAGTTAGCTAGCGCGCTGGTTTCGTGTTGAGCTATACTGCTGAGGACGGGGAGATCAAGGTTCGAATCTCGCTCGGATGAACTGGTAGGGGGGGTTCCCTAAATTGTTTTCCACTCTCCCTCAACGCAAATGCGGGTTCACTTCCTCTAAATTCAACCTTCCCAATTCCTAACCCATTAGCGTAATTAGTACTTAAGCGTATAACCAGAACGGGTAGTAAGACGCTGTGCTAAATAATAATTAATAATAGTAAAAAAAACCTTTCTGTTCACAGCCGCTCGGGAATTTCAAACTAATAGTTTTGAGGGGTTTTGAGGGAGGAGGAGAGGAATAAGAACATTTGCACGAGCGATACTGATGGACAATTTCACGGCTGATATATTTCACGTGCTCTTTCAATTCTTCTTTGGCGACGAACAAATTTGTATTCTATTGGCCTGCAGCGCGAAGTTCACACGAACAATACGGCTTTCATTTGTTTCTGGTGATCACCCTTCTGGCGTTTTTCTCCAATTGAGGGGAATAACTATCATGAACCTTTATTTATTTTAACTAATTGTTAATTTCCCCCAAAGAATTAACGAAAGTTTATTTTTCAGGTGCCAGTGGGTAGTTTTAATTATTTTTCTAAGGAATCTCCCCAACTAAGTTTAATTTAAAACAAAAATTTTCAATCGAGGTGTAACTAATGGATTCCCAACAAAAACTAAATTTAAAATAATAATAATAATAATATATAATCTAACCCTCGTTTGAACACACTTAGTAGCCGCGTGATAAAACCCACACTCCCGCACGAGACAACACATTTCACCGAGCGAATCACAATTAATTTGGCATGAGTTTAAACTTCCTTTGAACTAATTTACCTCTAAAGATTGCTCCTTCTCCGTCCGGTGAACTTTGGGAATGCAAGCCCAGGGAAGAAGAAGCTTTAGTGTAGCCCAGAACTCGTTGTCTCTTAACTCCACCCCCCCAATCTCCACTAATTTGATCCAATCTCGCCTACACTAACAAGCCTCCTTCTCTCCAAGGATCACTACCAAGTACAGGGGACAGGAGAGACTTTAACGCTTGTCCTGGTAAGCAGTGGCGTAACGTGGAATGTTATTAGGTTAAACATAGTTTGTTTAAAATGTACCTGTGAATTGTTCGCATCCCTCAGTAGAATCCTTACTGTGCAGGTACCAACGGACGTACTTAACCATGTGATGTATGTAGAGTAGGGCCTATGTGTGATTGGTCAAATAGCGAGTGAGTGAGAACATATCACAGTGACAGTTTTAACAAGCTGTGATTTACCTGGCAGCATTCCCTGCCACCATTAATAATATCTCTAATAATGGTAGGAGGAATTGTATTTGACAATCACAACATTTAGTTAAAATATTCTAATATATTCATACGTCAAGCCATGTGATCTGCAATGCCAAATTTTCATTGTAAGGGCCTTTTAGAAAATGCACATAATCTTTTATTTGATCAAAAATTAAAACATTTTAGTACATTATAAGTATTATTTTATAGGTATTGATAATATTTATCAAAAGTGACAGTTGCCGATCACATGACTTGAAACGCATGAACACGTGAAAGTAGCTCCAGTATATTTTTGAGTTGTAAGATAAGAAAGGACCTCCCAATGAAAATTGGACTGTAAATATTATCAATAGTTATTATTATTATTATTATTATTATTATTAGCACCGCGTCTTACTACCTGTTCGGGTTATACGCACTTACGCTAATGTGTAAGGGTAGGGTGATTGTGAGATGAAATGGAGGACCTACAGTTTAACGTGGAATCCAAACCACGGTGTAGGCCTGGCATTCCTCACATTCACAAGTTGTGATTAATACACGTCTTGTCAGACGTGAAGGAAGGGCTTGGCAATCAGATAAATCTGTGCTGGGACCAAGGATTGAACCCAGGACTCTCAGCACAGAAGTCCGACACCTCACCCCTAGACCACCAGGTCATAGTTTTTCAATAGTCTACCCACAAATTACTACAAATAATATAATACAATTTTTAAGTGCGAAGCGCAAAAAATGGTCAACTATCGCCTGCACTAAGGTGTCGGGGAAAATGATTAATTAACGGCCGTAAAAGGGTATTTTGTCTGTTATAACAAATCAACATTTAATAGTAAACAAATATGGGTTAATTTTGTTTGTTTTGCTTTTGTTTTCTTTGCTGTGTTCAACGCCATGGTTATTTATGACTTCAATAATCTTAGGAGTGGATAGAGATGAGTATGGTATTTTTTGAGGAATTAAACTGCAATACCTTAGAGTGAGGTGGGAAGACCACGTGCTATTGGAGGGGGTTTCCCAACCCACTTTTACGGTAGTAATGGTGCACTTTCTCTAAAATTACCCTTACTATCCTTTTTCTTAGTTTTACCATTTAATACATTTAGTTCTAAAACGTACTCATACAATTTACAGAACAGACACAACATCTAGCCTCCCGGTGGTCAAATTATCACTGTGTAGAGCGTAAACTCCAGTTTTCCAAATTTAAAATAGTTCGGCCTTTCTGGGAATTGAAACCGGGGCCCTTAGCTAAAGATTTAGACACATTACTAACTTAGATAAGTTGCTGAGTTTGATCTAACTAATACTTACACAAAGTCAAATCCAACCAAACATTATACAGTTATTTCTATTAACTATCTTCAATACAGCCAACGTAAATGTTCGATCAAACAAAACCTCTTCGACGACTTTTACGAATCAAGAGGTTTGGTTTGAGTACAATACAACTATTTCACCTGGTTAGTAGCTGCAGGCTGTAGATGGATCAATCTAGCTTTGAAGGGATTGTTTGTGATGCTGTGGGTGGATGTTAGCTCAACTACAAGTTACTCACAATACTTCCAAGAACTCAGAACAATCCTCCTTTTGATGTCCAATATTACATTTCCTCGGAAGTTTCAAGTACACTATACAAATGTTTTATTGACAATGATTTACACCAAGGATCTGTTTTAATGATAAACATTTTATAATATATTTCTATGGGGATTTTTTTGTCCCAGTTATGGAAATGAATTAGTGAAAAGTATATAAATATTGATATAATTATAGCAAAACATATATTTTATAAGAAACTCATCCATTGGTTGAACGCAGGCTAAGTCCTAAACCTATTTTGGCCTAATTTTCTGGTGAAGGTAGCCGACTGGATGTACTGAGTTTTTACCCAAATAGGTTTTAACTTTTCCTCCACGAAAATGCAGTTACTTTTCCTCTAATTTTTACCTTCTTAAGTCCATTTGTAAATACAAATGTAAGTTTTTGCATAATTTCAATTTAATATTATAAGGAATTCAATGTGTACACCTTGTGTACATTAATTACGTATATAACATTTTATATTAAAAATTAATATCCATGCATAGAATTAATAATGCAAGCCTCTACAATTAAAATAAATGTTTTGGCACACCGCAAATACTTTTTCCCACTTTTATCTTAAAATAAAAATATATTTCACATAAAAGATTTGTATCTTTAATAGTACTACAACTTTACAATGGTAAGATATTTCGTTTCTCAAATAGTTGCGGAAAAATTATGAAAATTGAACAATCTCCCTTTTTGTAAAGTACCCTCAAAGTCATTTTCATGAGAAAATGAGAATTTACATCTTGATTACATTGATAAACAGTGTGTAGATACAACATTTAATAAAAATCGTTTGAGAGAAGTTAAAAAAATTTTTTTCCCTGTTTTTGCCCTTCAGTAAACTACCTTTAAATTCAAGGCTAGACACCTAACTCCAAAAATCCCACAGTGGGACCTTATGAACACCCAAGATACCAAGTTTTAGGCCAACCTGTAAAATAGTTTCAGCTCTAGCCCAAGGTATAGATAGACAGACAGACAGACGGTATCGCGAAAACAACTTTTTGGTTTCAGGTATTTATCAAAATCTCGGGTTCACATTTTTTGACGATCACAATACTTTATCTCCGAGGTCTCGAGAGAAAGTAAAAAGAGTGAAAGTATATTATACCTGAAGTGGCATGAACACACGAGGGCTGAGGGTCGAGGGGAGGTAAGGGGGACGCAATGTTTTAAACACTGGGGTGAGGGGGTGCGCAACCGAACCAAATTGAACATAGTTATTTTTAAATTCTCATCTTACTACCCGTTCAGGTTATACGATTATATAGGCCTACTAATTACGTTAATGGTTTTAGAGGCGAGGAAGGTTATATTTATAGTAAGTGTACCCGCATTTGCGTGGCTGGAAGTGAATAACCATTTTGTAAAAAACAGCTTCAGTACACCCAACCTATATTCGAACCTCGATCTCCCAGTCATTGACTGTCTAGTCTACTTCAAGAATGGCGCGTTCGACCATGCGGCCACCGAAGTGGGCTACTTTTACTATAAAATAGAAAATGAGCTAGATATAAACCATTTTAAAATGATCAGACAGAGCTACTATTAAAAAGTATAGGCTTATACACAATATTTCATTATAAAAGATTAACATAATAATTAATAATTCACCAATTGAAAATTTTAATGGTTAAATTATTATTCATACTGAAAAATCAAACTAAAATTAAATTTAATATATACAAGCTGAATTAAAAATAAATAATTTATTTTTACGTTTAAAATTTGCACAATATTTATTCAAAGCTACCACCTATTTGGAGATATTAAATTTAATTATAAACTGTACTTCCGGCAATGAATTAAAAACCTTTCAGATTAAACAAATATTAAAAAACAAATATTGAAAACCTTTATATATCTCACAAATGTGCTGTTATAAAAACGCTTAATTATGTCTAAAAAAATAATAATTTGGTCGTCACACAAATAAAAATAAATTACTTTCATAAAGAACTGCCACAGCACGTGTTTACACGACTGAATCAAACATGTTATTTTGAATCAATATTTACCTTCTAATACCTTAGGGCTATTGTAAATGTAGAAGAAAATGTTGCAAATGGTTCCCAATTTTTAACAGAATTTTACTCTGATGATGTTCAAATGATCAGTCCATAGCACTAAATATCCTAAGGGTAAGCTCAAAGAGTATTTTTTATTGTATTAACATTCAGCACATGTAAAACACTATTTTCCAGATTTTTCTGACTCTGCATTATTTGGAAACCTTCAGGTTGATTGATGGGGATGAATATTTACAGTCTGAAGCATGATGTTACAAAAAACAAAAATAACCCAGACAAAATTTATCACGCACAAAACAATATTTACAACCATGATGACAAATAAAACACAATATTCTCGAGTGTTCAAGTCTACGTATAATTCAACAGTCTGAATTTCATAGGAGGCACATTATTTGAAAACCGGAAACTCAGATTGCCACAATGGGTAAACGAATTAATATTAAAATTGAATTTTCATTCTTAGCCTGTTTAGTTAGTAATGTAAAGATACAGTTTACAGCAATTCATTTACTTACTTACCTAATCTATGACATTAAGAACTCTTTTCATTGCCACACTTAAAAAGTACGCCACCTATCCCTATCATGAGCTGGTATTATCCATCCCACCTCATTACACCATATCCATATCTTAAGCTAGTATTATCCAGCCCACCTCATTACACCATATCTATATCTTAAGCTAGTTTTATCCAGCCCACCTCATTACACCATATCCTATCTTAAGCTAGTATTATTCAGCCCACCTCATTACACCATATCTCTATCTTAAGCTAGTTTTATCCAGCCCATCTCATTACACCATATCCCTATCTTAAGCTAGTTTTATCCAGCCACCTCATTACACCATATCCCTATCTTAAGCTAGTATTATTCAGCCCACCTCATTACACCATATCTCTATCTTAAGCTAGTTTTATCCAGCCACCTCATTACACCATATCTATATCTTAAGCTAGTTTTATCCAGTCCACCTCATTACACCATATCTATATCTTAAGCTAGTTTTATCCAGTCCACCTCATTACACCATATCCCTATCTTAAGCCAGTATTATTCAGCCCACCTCATTACACCATATCTCTATCTTAAGCTAGTTTTATCCAGCCCACCTCATTACACCATATCCCTATCTTAAGCTAGTATTATTCAGCCCATCTCATTACACCATATCCTTATCTTGAACTAGTTTTATCCAGTCCACCTCATTGTACCCTATTTCGATCAATCTTGTGCTAGTTATATCCAGTTTATTTGATTGTACCAAAAATAGGAAACCATTTAGGGGAAAAACACACCCTTAGCATACCTGGCCGGGATTTGAGCCATGACCTCTCCGTAACCGTCAAACTATAGTATACGAGTTTGATTACTGTTTAGCTATACTTAACCTACTAATTTATTTGACACTAATTACTATTAGTCAACTCTAAGACACTATTTACGAATCATGTCTTCATTCTATTATCTGCTCCGTGGCGCAATTGGCTAGCGCGTTCGGCTGTTAACCGAAAGGTTGGTGGTTCGAGCCCACCCGGGGGCGTTTATATTTTTTTAACCACAACCGTTGGCACATTTTGATGGGAGGGAATCATAAGTTTAACAGACCATTTGAATAATGATTCTTTACACTAGTCGAATTCTATTTAATAAACATGTTCATTTAGAATTGCAAATATTTTTAACATTGAATTGACGTCCCAAGTTTCCAAATAAGGATGGTGTTACTAATGCCGTTGGTTAACGTAATATCTTTATTCAATGAAAGAGTAAAATAAATATCAATATTGCTTGGATGTTTCCTCTAATTTTTTTGTTGAAACTAAAATTAACGTGGTCAAATTTGTAATATATATGTATACACACAGGGTCTTTGGAAACTCAACGCCCAAACTGCACATATAGTTTGTTTGAATCAAACATACAACATCCTTGTACAGCTACATACAGCAACCTATGCTAATACCATTCAATTGTGTTCAAAGTTTCGGCGTTAATCGCCGGGAGAGCAAAGCTGTACGAGCATGCGTGTACAACAGGTTGCATTGGAGCTAGGCACACGGCACTGCACATGTAATATTGATAAGAACTTTCTGTGCTTTAGAACCGTTAATGATGACCATCAGAAAGTATTCCCATTTCTAGATGGACTGGTGTGTGATTTACTATTAATGCCCGTTCTTATAACTACTCAGATAAATAGTACTATCGGGAGGTTAGAGTGAGCAACTAGATAAAGGTTATCAGCCACTTTAATATTTTAAGCGTATTATGAACTGAATTTATCTGCGGGTCTGTAGGATAAATATATTTTCATGCAGAAAACGCAAGGTTGGTACTATTTTAACTGGTGCGAGCACGCGTATAAACCCTGCTGCTACCGCTACAACCTAGCGAGTGGCGACAAACGCTCAACATTTGTTAAATTATGGCGGCTAAACGAGTGTGAGGAAACAGATCGCGTCACGTGGGAGCAGAAGCTAAGCTGTCTTGCAAGTAACTAATGCGGTAAATTGCAAGTAAATATAGGCAATAGTTTGGTGCAACGTTAACAAAATTTCATTTATTGTACTCACATTTAATACATTGTTCTTATATAATTTAGCTCTACAAATAACTTGTCATTTATATAAAGTGGCAATTACATGTTTTAAGTGGGTGCCCTGGGTTAGGTAAGGTGTCAGACTTCTATGCTAGGTTGGTTCAATCCTCGTCCAGCACAGATTTATATGATTGCCAAACCTTCCTTCATCTCTTGACAAGACTTGTATTAATCACAATTTGTGAATGTGAGGAATGCAGGCTCTACGTGGTTCGGATTCCACGTTAAACTGTAGTCTCATTTCATCTCAAAATCACCCTCCATTGCACATTAGCGTAAGTGCATATAACCGAATGGGTAGTAGACGCGGTGCTAATAAAAATAATAATAATTACATGTTCTAACTTTATGTAGTTAGGGCTGGGCCTGTACTTACTAAACATGCGAACCAAGATTTTAACTTAAAAACAGATTCTGATAAATGAAACCTCATAAAAAACAACGCGTCACTAAGGTGACGCCTATTTTAACTTTCAAATAAAAGTTATTAGATATTTAAACCTCCCGTTAAAAATGTGATGGATAAATACATTTTATCATGCAGATAAATGCTATCTGGAGATCATAAGACGCACTTTTAACTTATCGATCGGATAAAAATATATATTAGCCAGATTAACATTTATCAGGAGTCTAAGATCGGCCCTTAATGTGGTATGTTCTGTTGCCGTACTCTAAGATGTTGAGGTGTGCAGAGCCAAGAACCTAGCTCCTATGCAAACTTGTTGTACACACATGCTTGCACAGCTTTGCTCTTCCGGTGGTGTACGTCATAACTTTGAACACAATTTAATGGTATTAGCATAGGTTTTCCGGCTCTAAGTGTACAGGGATCACGTATTAATTTTGGTACAAACAAATTATATGTACAGTTTGGGTGTTAAGTTTCCAAACATCCTGTATATACATATTAACAATTTAATATTACTAGATTGGAAAGTGGATGTGGAAGGGAGGATCAAACTGAACCATGAAATATTTCAAGGACATTTTGAAGCTGTAGATAGTAAATATAATATGGATCCACTTGTATTTCACTTTTGTTTGGCTCACTTAAAATTAAAAAAATAAAAATTAATACACCATGTGGCAAATCCTTAAATACACATATCGAATACAGTTTTGGGTTAGGGAACAACAGCGCTATATGAATCCCTCTTCTTCATAACCACTATTCCACGTAACATCTCAAAATAATTCATAAATAAAAACGTCAATATCAATATACCAATGTTTATATATATATATATATATATATATAATATATATATATATATCAGAAAATGAGTATTTGTGTGTGTGTGTATGTGTGTGTGTGGATATATTCAGAAAAAGATCAGTCACTTCTAGACGGGTTGAAAAAATAAAACTAGGCAGGTGATAGAGGGATTACCTCATAGGCCTATAACTGGAAAAGTCTAAAAATGGGAGATTTCAAAATGGGGAGATGTGAATTTGGGGCTATTTAGGGGGAGGGGTGTCTAAATATATAAAAATACTACTAGGGAAGGTAGGTGATTGCAATTTGTCAGACAGATAGAGATACTATTCTAAATAATCAAACAGACCTTAAAATTTGAGATTTCAAAGTAATTTTTACATCCATTACTGTTTCCAACCTGTTTTTTATTCAAGCCATATATTTTCAAAGTAATATTTGCTGAAATGGGAAGTAAGGTGGGGTGGATTCAAAACTAATATAAAAACAATTTTCAAGGGTGGTATAAGAAATTAAAATGTTACCAGATCAATATTATACCTAAAGTTGTTAAAATTATGTTCATACTCTTTAAAATCAATGACCATCAATTATGTATGATAATAATGGCGGTAAAAATATTAGTTTTAAATCCATGCACCTTATTGGCGCAATTGTCTAGCGTTCTCGGCTGTTAACCGAAAGGTTGATGTTTTGGTCCCAACATTATATCAAGGCAACTAGAAAATATTTGATTTGAACATTTTCATCAGCTAACCAATTCATTTTAAGCCTTCGTTTTTACTCAACGCTTTTTGAAAATTACATTTTTTCACTTATAAAATAAAAATGTAATAGTTTGCTGTCGTCTGAAAAAAATAATTGTTCCCAGTTTTTTTTTAATTAATGAAAGTCAAAGTCAAGAAAAAGTCCGACGCACTAAAAGTAGTGGTGTTTACATTATTAATAACTACCCTTGTGTTGAAAAATTGTAAGTCTAAAATGATAAAATTTGTGAAAAATGAGTAAAGTTATCGATAGATCCATCGATCGATTCCACGTTCTGATATTCATAACTATGGACACATGGTGATACATTTTTTTTAAATCTATAAAATGTATAGTTCCATTGTGACGTTGGCCGGTTGGGGGGGGGGGGGGATATACACACCAGCCTCGGAGGACAAATCAACTGAATTTCATGGTCATTCGGTTTGATTGGGCGAAGATGGGGAGGTCAGGGTTTGAATCCTGGCCCATTGTATTAGGATTAATATTTTACAAGTGGTTTCACACTCGCACTATGATAAGTGTGGGTATACTTATTATAAATGATATATTCTTCATACTTAACCACTAGCGCCTACTAAACGCGTATAGTACGGATGGGGGGTAAGATGTTGATAGATAAAAATAGTACCACCAAGTTTAGTTATTTGTTCATTTCCATTATCTAAACACATTTACATTTTTTAAAAGTATTTATATAAACTTGACTTTTTTCCCCCCGTCCATTCTACCACCCAACTGTTTGTTGTCTAAAAAAATTCAAGGTTTAAGCGACTTAGATAAAATTTGATTTTTCTTACATTCTTTACTACACAAACCCAATGTTGAATGCACCCTCACATTATATGAAATCTGAGGTCATTTGGTAATCGAGACCTCACAAACATATTCTCCATATTATGTCAAAAGTCCTAGTCTCGAATCCCGTGTTCTGGTGTCATACTTCAACTATGTTTGGTTATTTTTTTAAAAACCTCTGCAAACCTTTACCATTTTTTTACACCACGTCTTACTATCCCTCTGGGTTAACTACATTTAATAGAACTAATGGGGTAGGATTGAAGAAGATATAAAGCATTTTAGAAGAAATTTATCCAATTTTACGTAGAGGAGGTGTTAAGAAAACACACTTTCAACACACCGGTCAGGATACGACTCTGTCGCTACCAGAAAACATAAAGACATATCTCTGATTTTATATACAATAAAACCAAATCAAAATTTGCAGACATTCAAAAAATGCAAACCATTAACCCAAACCAATAGACCAATGTACGAAACTTCTTCAATTCTCTCATAAAGGCACACAACTAAACACAGCTGAAAATCTATTTATCCAAGCAGCTTTATTTCATAAGAAGTCAATCCTCAATGAACAGTTACAATTCTCAAAACAAGTTCTTGTAAACACATTAAAACATTTACCTAAAAACATCAAAATCCTGTAACCTTATTTATCCTGCTCTACCTTCCAGTGTAGATAAAATACCCGTTCGAGATGGAGTCGAGAAGATTATTACCTTATAATACTTCTCCACATTCATTTCCAATATTTATCTATCCTTGATTCCACAGATCATCAGCACTCAACTGGCTTAGTAGTATTTTCACAACCTAATATTTTTACACCATGCTTTTAAATTTCACCTTTTTATAGTTTGCTTATCACACGTCTTTTGTTTTTACACATATTTTCTCCATCCCACCACAACATATTTAGTTAAGATCTAGCTGTCGTAACACCACCTCGTGTTTTTCATAACGACATAATTAAGTTCTGTTTTAGTAATTTCTCTTTACTATTTTTTATAACATATAATTATATTTGACAGTACTTCTAATAATAACTTTAATCTTAATTTATCTTATGCCTTCTTTAATTTTATTTGCAGTATCCATGATTATGGTACCATAGTACCGAAACATGCCGGAAAGAAGTAATCCAGACATTTTTTTCCAATGCTGGATGTCAAAAATGGGTAATGGGACACAAACACAGATAAGACTTAGGTCATTCTACATTACATAAATTAATTCAACTAATTTTTTTAATCAGTTTGGCAGATGTTAACTTAATTTTTATTCTTTAATTTAAAAAAAAATCGGGACTTAAAAACATTGTTCACATCATGTTATATATATATATATATATATATAATATATTATATTAATATTTTAATGTGTTAACTTATGTTTTAAAACTATTCATAAACTCGTTTGAGCATTATATTTTTAGTTGATGATGCACCATAATGTTATCTAATTGTTCATATAATACACTATGTTTTATCTATGGAGATTTTATTTAAATTGTACATTTTAGTGCTTGTTAATTTCACATAACTGCTTAATTTATAAATTAATTTTATAATTTTCTAGATCAATTTATCTAAGTCTTAACTTTCATTATAACCACTCCTTACTTTCAACTATTCGTTTATAATATTTTCTAAAATGTTAAAGACAATGAGGTTTAATACAGTTTCCTTCCTGGTTTGTCTGCACATTTGAATTTTTGTGGAGTCTTACTTTTTTCTGGGTAGTATAAACGATAATAATACCAAATTATCCAGTTTTAGAATGTTTGTTTGCCTGTCTGTTTGTTTGTTTGTTTGTTTCCATAAAAAATACTCATCGGATTGAGAGGAACTTCCGTTGTACTCTTATTTTTCAGGGAACCATGATCAACTATATACCATCAGGGAAATAAGTATTGACGAAAAAAACCCAGGCGTAGGCAGTGAACATTCAACGTGGCTGGTATTGCGAGTACATAGGATGACACTTGATATGAGCTGGCTTGTGGAGGGGGAGGGGAATGTGAGAGGGGGAGGGGAAGTGAGAGGGGGAGGGGAAGTGAGAGGGGGAGGGAGTCAATGTTTCTTCGTGATATGTACACCAAAACAATGATTTGAAGTGGTCAATGGGCTAAGTGGGTGTTTAGTGCGAAGAAGTCGTGGGCAATGAATAGATATAAAATAAGATAATAGCGAGCATATTATGCTTATAGGGGGTACCCTAGATAATCGAAATTGAAAATGACACCTGGACACGGGAATCGACCCAGACTCTGGCGTAGAGCAATGCTCTAACCACTGAGTTATCCAGATTCGTTCCCGTGCCCTGGTCATCTCACCATATTAAGCAATGTTATGATGACTTAGCAGAGATCGCGTCAATATGTGATTATATACTATCATGACATCGGATAACTCTGCATCTCACTCGGTAGTTGGGATTATGTGCCATTGCAAAGAATTAAATTGTACGGATCGCACATATAAAATTAATAGTTCCCAACTAGCCATGCTAAAACTAAAGCCTTACAAGCAAGTTCCTACTTCTTCTTTAGGAATTATCTTCATAGAATTCCCCATCATAATGTGATTTTGTGTGAATTATAATAAGCGTTCAATTTTCTTTTTTAAGACTAATTTTTTCAGTACCTCATGTAAAATCTTTAAATCAAACTTATAATTCAATTTTATTCAATTTTTGGATGCTCTCTTTTCCATTACGTAAAGTGTAAAGATTTTGCGAAGAGATAATATTTAAATTATCTATATTTCACACTTAGGTTATCGCCTACTAGAAAGAAATGTTCTTGCTTGGTGGTATTTCTCATCTGAACGGCATAAACCCCTTAAAATAATAATTTATCAGAATGTTATGTTGTAACCTTGTTAAAAGCTTACTTTAATCATTATTAAGCTGCACCCAAAGTTTTTACGTGTTTTTAAATATTGTAATAGTACAAGTTATGAGAGTTGGTATTCTTGTAGCACAAATTCAGTACTAAACATTGGCGTAGACCTCATTTTTCGTGCCGCCATAGGTCCTGCCAACTTCACGAACCTGTGGTCATCTTATCTAAGAGCTCAATCAGCAAGGGCTTAGGTAGGGATCTTAATTTTTTGTCTTTAAATGCCAGAATTATTAATTCAAGTCAGGTAGATTTTTTTTATTTCCCTCTAGGTTAATTTTAATTAATCTTTTTTAAATTACCCCCCCCTCATTTTATTTTGTTATAACTGCTAATTAAGTTATAGCACGAGTGGGTGGATAAACGTAAAACACTGAAAAAAAAGGGTTAGAAAAAAAAGAAGTGATGTTCCAAAACTCAATAAGGGAGTGAACAAATAATAATTAAAAGAATCGCCCCCGGGTGGGATCGAACCACCAACCTTTCGGTTAACAGCCGAACGCGCTGCCGATTGCGCCACGGAGGCATAAATCATTGAGATAATATTTTCTTTTATCACTCTTATCTACACTTGATGAACTGTGCATAGAGCAACTAAACGCCAATCTTTCAGTGAATTTAAACGAGTGATAATGTTCAGTAAATTATTATTTTCATAAGAAGCCCGCTATTTGTAAACTGGAAACTCATGATACCACAATGGCGGGCATAAAGTTTTACAATGGTATTAATATTTTAAGTCCGTTTTATGAATAATGTAAATATATAGTATACAGTTATCAATAAGAAATAATTATTGGGAGTTTTTAAGTAACTTTATATTTTCATTAGGTGTTTTGTCTTATGACAGGTCCATTCCTTTTATCAGTGAACTCAGACTGCCAATGCACACAGGATAATTTCTACGAGGAGAGCGAAAAAGCCCATAAATTTTCCGGGAAAGTTATTTTAACATACCTTCCCAAGTTCTTTTACATGCCACAATCGACGTGGGACGAAGGTTTACTTCCCCTTCTAAGGAAGTTGTGTTATGGATTTTTATCGCTCAATAAAAATCCATAGACCCCGGCTGGGATTAAACCCATGAATATCGAGTCATGAGGCAAACACTTTATCCTAAGACCACCGAGGTCGATGATATTTAAATCTTCCTCCTTCCTAAGCTCTTAGTGCCCTCAATCTTGCCTTCTATGACGTTGTGCAGACAGTTCCTCCTGTGGAATTTGATATCCAATAAATCAAATTAACATTTAATAGAATCCCAAATTTTTAGTGACTTTCAATCCATGTTTGTGGTCGAAAGTGGGCTTCCTATGAAAATCAGGGCATAGCTAAAGATGCTGTAGTCTTTTTCTTGGAGTAGTATCGCCAGATTTCACTGCGTTTTCTGAAGAAATTCATTTATTAGTGTGTAGGGGCTAATCAGTGTTGCCAACTGTACGATCTGATACTACTTTTGATATAATTTCACCACCTGTACAATCCAATTTTAGGATATTTTCTAAAATTAATATCCTGTGACCCTGCTATAAAGTAACAAATTTTACATCAATTCTAATTTTTTATAAAATCGGTGGGTTTATCAATATAATGTCAGAAAGTATTATCCTACCGGTAAAAATACAATCCATTTCAGGTCCATGTACTATCGCTGGAGACTATAGAGTTGGCAACACTGGGACTAATTAAGGGGGAGAGAGGGCACAAGGTAAACATCCCCCCTCCCATTTCCAAATATAACCCCACACACATACTTTTCTATCATATAAAGCTTAATACCCTTTTAACATCGTCATTTACCCCCTTGGTGGCGTAGTTAGCTAATGCGATAGTGTCGTGTTGATCTAGGCTGCCGAGGATGGGGAGATCGAGGTTCGAATATCGCTTGGTAAACTTTTTTCTAAATGGTTTTACACTCTCCCTCCACGCAAATGCGGGTCCACTCCTCTATTTTCAACTTTCCCAATTCCTAACCAATTAGTGTAATTAGTACTTAAGCGTATTACCCGAACGAGTAGTAAGACGCGGTGCTAAGTAAGAAATACCCTAATTTAAATTTAGTGGCTGTCTTGGAGACGCAAGTGGTGTTTAAATTTGTCTTCTGTGCATTAAATGTAAGTCTCTCACATTATCTCAATACAAAGAACTGCACCAAGTCCTTTGAGAATAATATATAATCCGCTTCGGTGGTCGCATGGTATAAGGCGTCAATCTCGTGTTGGACTAGACTGCCGATGACAGGTAGATCGGGTTTTGAATCACGGTCGGGAGTACTGAAGGTAGTTTTAAATGGTGTTCTACTCTTCATCCACGCAAATGCGGGTACACTTCTTCTAAAATTATTCTCTCTTTTATATATAATATATTCAGAGTCTTGGTCAGGAGTCCTGGTGGTTTACTCCAAATGTGATTATCACTTTTATCCCTCCCTCTCCTATCCATACACTATAAAATCCCTTTCATATTTATCCCTTATATTAAGTAGTTAAAACCCTTGTATTGAAAGTACGAATAAAAACATAAATAATTGGTAATCATTTGTAAATATAATATATCCAGACTATTTTGGAGGGATGGCATAAAACAAATGTAAACATTATTAGTTGATGACATATATTATGTTTGGTCGCACATTAATATTTTTATTTTTTATTTTTACCTTAGTTGCATTAGAAACAAATTTTATTAAGTTACACTTTAGAAGATAATTAAATTTTTGTTTAAAAGGTTGACAGGGATGTCTTTAAGAAGATGATCAAACAATGGGAAGATATTAATTTCAAAACTTTTAGACAGTTAATCCCTACAAAGTTTGTAACCAAGTTATTAATTACAGGGAATGTTTATAAACATCCAGCTCCAGCTGAAAGTGCTGAGACGCCAGTTGGCCTGTTGTATGATAACTTCTATTGGATATGATTTATTAGCATAGGCCTAGTAGTGGTTTGGGGTGTACTATAATTGGTATAAATACATTTATAATCATGATGAGGGTATTATAATATACCGAAACTTGTCGAGAGTTAAAATTCAACAGCTAGATTTTTGCCATCGTTTAACATCAAGGAGCATGGGACTTATTCAATATAACTACTCACCATTTCAAAGAAAAATTTATTCAAACATATTCTTAAAAATAATTATTACTTTATGATTTGTTTTTCTCTTCTAATTTATGTTTTGACCATTAATTTATATTATTTTGTTTTATTATAATTGTTTATCAATATTTTTTGTGTTTATAAATTCATGACTTTTTAATACACGTCACTTTAATTAATATCGTTAATACTGTTTCTGACATGCCTCAATGATACGCTTTTAATAATTAAAATGTAAAATGGGTATTATTTGTATATTAAAATTCATCAAATATTACTTATTCTAATGATTTTGAAAATGTTAAATTCAATATTATCAATTACAACCACTATCCAATCCTTACAAATAATTTTATCTCGTTCATTTATTTAATAATTTCTATTTTTGTCATTATATTTTAAATCAATTTATATTTTAAATTTCATATCTCAATTAAGAAAATATTGTCAAACAGCAAATCTTATCAACTTAATTTTTCGTCAGAATTTTGTCAATTTCTTTTTTTATAACTGTCAATGAACTTTTAATAATTCAATTCATATTATTTACATACAAAAAATATAATTATGTTCATTTTTAAAGTCTTATTATTTCTTAAATACATCCCGTTTGCCTGTCTACATTTATAAACAAATGGGGTAGGCATAAAAAAGGTAGAATATTTTATCTGCACAATCATTTGCTTAGCAGGAGTATTGGGAAACCATATTTAATAAACTATACCTAGGTGGGATTCGAACCCTGACATCACCGTCAATATTAAATAAAACAATAACTACCTCATTGATTATAAACGTTAAAGACGTCAAAAACAAGTTTAGGATTAGCTCGTTTGGTACTTAACGATGCAAAATGTATTTTATTATATTAGAGTTCATCCTTGTAGTACGATAATTCCTTTTCTGGCTAAGTGTTCTTAGATTGTAGATAATCGTACTTGTTAGGTTTTAAAGCGTGTACTGTCTTTGCTGGTTAGAAAATTCAATATTAAGTAGCGAGATAAGAAATGAACTTTGACAAAAAAAAATTAATATACAAAGCCTGCTCGTTATATTTTCAAATAACATACAGCTTAATGAGTCGAGACGATGAATTTGCTTCGCTGAGAAATAATCTAATGGACGCATGCGTAGACTCACGATAGGAGACATCGTTTTCTCCTCAGCCTCTTGAAGTAAGAAAAGTGTTTAAATGACATTTTAGAAAATACACTTTTTCAGTTCGGATTATATTCTTATAAATTAATTACACAGGTGGTATAAGAATGAGGAAGGTATAATGAAAGGAAATATATATACTCATTTGTGTGAAGAGTAAGTGGGAAACCATTTATTAAAAAAACACTCAGTACCCCTTACCAGATTCGAACCTTGACCCCCTCACACTGGCAAACAAGACTACATGAGCTTGACATTTAGACCATGTACACACATTGGTAGCACCTGCATCGGTGGGCTCGCGTACCAAGCGCAGGCCCATCTAGCTAGATTTACTCGAATCCCGGTTGGGTGTATTGAGAGTGGTATTTACTAAATGATTTCCACTTCCCTCCAAGAGAATTCAGGTAGATTTAATCTAAATTCTAACTTTATCATCTCTATACCACTTAAGGAAATTAAAATTCTTACAGCAGTGAAAACGCAATGCATACGCAGTGGAAATAAAACCTTTGATAAGATTTTACAATAATATTTTATCGGTATTGATAACGTCTATCAAACTGTCAGTATACAGATAAAATGACTTGACGTATGGTTTACTTGAAAGTAGATATAGTAGCTTTCAGCAATAGCTGTCAGATATTATGGCCTTTCCTATTAAAATTGGACTGTACCTTCTTTCTTCCATGCAGGCCAGGTGTCGTTTTCTTTTTAATATACCTAAACTGTTACTAAATTGGCAAAGCATAGCAAAACCAATGTAGCTATATTTCATTAAGTATATCACAGACCTAAGAAAATAAAAGGAAAAACACTCCATTTTACGTTCGTTAGTGTTTTATTCTTTAAAATAAAAGAAAAAGGTCTTAATATATTAAACGGGTAGTCCGAAAATTTGGTTTTAAAAAACACGTCCCACGACCACAGTCGATTGTCGTCGGTCTTCTTCAACGAAGATGGATGTTGTGCAAGCGATGGAGGACGTTTTCAGCTTTCACAAACCCCCGTTATTATAAACCTTGGAACTGAGTATATGGTCTAACGTCTTACCTACGACTCTAGAGCGTCTGCTTTCATACAAAAAGGTCCAGGGCTCGATTCTTATTTCAACCAGTGTTATTACACTTATCGGGCCTGAATGAGAGAGAATTCACCCGAATTTTTGTTGTGGTAGGTTGATCAACTATTTAGGGAGTGGTGACCTGGCGGTCTAGGGGTAAGGTGTCTAGACTTCTGGGCTGGGGTTCCGGGGTTCAAACCTCGGTCCCGGCACAGATTTATCTGATTGTCAAACCCTTCCTTCACCTCTGACAAGACGTGTATTAATCACAACTTGTGAATGTGTGGAATGCCAGGCCTCCACCGTGGTTCGGATTCCACGTTAAACTGTAGTTCCTCCATTTAATCTCACAATCACCCTATCATCACACATTAGCGTAAGTGCGCATAACCCGAACGGATAGTAAAACGAGGTGATGATAATAATAATTATAATAATAATAAAATAATAATAATATAATAATAATAATAATAATAATATAATAATAATAATAATAATAATAATAATAATAATAATAATAATAATTGGGGAACCCATTACAGTTAATTTCTTTGGGATTCAAATCCAAAACTACCCGTCACAGGCAAACCAGACTGTACGAGAGTGACGAGTTAGACCGCGTGTTTACAGGTGAGGCTTACGCTAGTGTAAACCGTATTAAGTTACATTTATACATCTACTGGGTGTCTACCAGTCATTAAAGTTATGAAAAACTCATGAAGTTAGATTTTTATCATCAAAGTAATTAAAGTCATTTTGTGAGCAAAGTTTTTTTTTAACACCGCATCTTAATACCCACTCGGGTTTTACGCTTATATATCAATTACGCTAATATGCTAGGGATTATGAAGGTTGACTTTAAAGAAAGTGTACATGCATTTGCGTGGAGAGAAAGAGTGAAAAAATCATTTAGGAAAAACCACTCTAAATACACCCGACCAGAATTGAACCACGATTTCCTTTGACATCAGCAGTCTAGTCTATGGCGAGAGTAGTGTTTTAGACCATGCGGCCACAGAAATGGTTATGAGCCAAGTTCATTGAGAGGTAACACTATTATATTTTTATTGTTTGCTCAAAATTATCTTTAGCTTAAAACTAAAACACAATGAGAGCATAGTTCAAAATGAGAAAATTTTAGAAATCAGAATTTTTGAAATTTTGAATGAAAATCTCAGTCTGATGGAATAATTAAATAACTTCTTTTTTTTAGTGTTTTTTGGGTATGAATATTTATGTTTAGATGATGAAGAAGTATATAAATAGGGTTTACTTAATTCTCTAGACATTCTACTTTAGTAAATACATAATCAATAGTAATAGTGGGATCTAGTTGCCTTCTGATGGCTATTAGTGAACTAAAACCAGAATGTTTGGTTTACGGATTTGAAATCCTAGCTTTGAATTGGAGGCTTGTGTTAAAAATACTACCCAGAGGCACTGGGATTTTTGTATTCTCATGTGTGTATAATATCAACTTATAATTGAGAGGAACAAGAATAATATTAGCTATACCCAAAATAAAAGAGTTTATACAGGTTTAAGCTATCCCAAAACCAAGTTGCAGGAATAACATCTTGTGCCTAGCCTTATTATACTTTTGTGCATATAATTTCATCCAGAGAACTCTTGCTAAGATGGGTTTATGCACTTGAAGACCAAAAATCCACTTAGGTAGATATTTTAAAAATTAGTTAAAATGTAAATAACTTAAGGTGGAAATGTAGGGAATGTGAAAAAAAAGACAGTGTTTTTGAATTTTCAATAGCGATAAATAGAATTTTCTTTATGTGACAATATCAACAGTTCTTAAGTGTTTGTCAAGGGTGTTCTGGAGTTTAATGACAACTTTTTCTATTAATATAAAAAGTTTCTCATTTAAAACCGCTATTCTCATGACAGATATTCAAAAACAGTTGTGGGTACCATGTGAAGAAAATCGAGCTCTTTGTTTTTACTGAAGCAATATTTGATTTATTTTAGCAAAAAAAAAACAAAAAAAACCTATTTTGCTACTCCAACTAAATATAATATCTTATTGTTAATATCTTTGTACACAAAGTAAATATTAAAAATTACAGCAATCAAACTCTATACAGAGCCCTAAATGACTCAGGTTCTTCCTTTTGCACTGAAACATGCTATCGTGAGCCCTGATGACTGCATCTGCCTCAGAAATACGGCCAACGAGATCCAGTTCGAATCCTTGTCGAGTCTGAGGACACTAATTAGCCTATTATTATCGTTAATCCTCCACCAAAAACGTTGATAATATTATATAGTGTTGTAAAAAAATTAACTTCCTACTCATGATTTATTTTTTAATGTTCGTTGTAACATTCCCTACAGCCCCACAAAATTTGGTTTGACAGTTCCTGTATAGTGAAAATTATAGGATACGATGCATGGAACTATGAACTAGCCGACACAGAGACACAAAAATGAAGAACAAAATTATTTACAAATACATAGTCGTCGCTGGCTATAATGATGCATCGTTCAATCCCGGTCGGGTGTACTAAGGGAGGTTTTCCTAAACGGTTTCCCAATACCCTCTTTGAAAGTGCAGGTAAGTTTCATAAAAAAAAGTCTTACTTAACTATCACTATCGTACTAGCGTAGTTAATTTGTAGAGCCCAAATGGGTACTAAAATGATGTGAGAAAAAAGTAATAATAAAAGACAGTAAAAAGAATTAAATGAATCAAAATATAACTAATTATTTAATGTATCTTGTATCAAATTCTTTCTTGAAATAATTAATGATATCGAAGCATTAGAGATGTTTGAATTAATTATCATACAAGTAGTTTAATCGAACCGGGGGGGGAGGGGGGGTGAAGATGGGGTAGCCCCCGAACTCCCGAGGAAGGAATACCGGCCAGACAGTCCGACCCGTGTAGAAACTCTACAGTCACTTTGATGACGAACAAATGAAACTCGTTGTCCCGGGGCGTTTACTGTGATTTGATTGGATGTTTTTATAAAACACAGTAACGTACCAGCCCTCCCAAACCAACAATAGCCATTTATGAGCGTACAATCACAAAGAGAAACGGTATGGCAAGGAAGGAAAACGAGAGAGAGAGTTAAACACACATACATAATTACATTCTGACCAATACCACTAAAAAATATTTATCTTTCCAAAATTGTAAAACTGTATATTTTAGTTGTTTACATTTAATTTTTAGTTGTTGGTTGTGATGTATTTAAGCAGGAGTGGGAGGAAATATAGTACTCATTAGGCTATCCCAAATTCCTTTTATGAGTCCGTATCAGTTACGATTAACCAGGGCATTAAACAATTAACGATTACGATTTAGTAATAAATCGTATTAAAGTGTGATTGTCTGCATTTTCCTGATCACTGTAGAAATAATTGTTGAGGCTGGTTTCAATATTATATTGGAAAAAAATGTATCTTGAGTGGCCGTCTCGACCCGCCTCGGCTGCCGCATGATCTAACGCGCTACTCTCGCAGTAGAATAGACAGCTGATAACTAGGAGATCAAGGTTCGAATCTCAGTCGGGTGTACTGAGGGTGGTTTTTCCTTAATGGTTCTACACTCTCCCTTCACGTAAATGGGAATACACTTCTTATAAATATAGCCTTCCTAATCCCTAAAACCACCATCGGAATTAGTGTACAAGCGTATAACCCAAGCGGTAGTATGACGTGGTGCTAAAAAAAAGAGCTCATCTTAATCCCTGGATAATATTTAAATTACCCAGTTCAGTAGGTGAATGGTCTTAGGCGTCACTCTTGTAATTGAATGGATAACCGATGATACCGGGCTTTGAATCCCAATCTGGTGTACTTCCACCAAATGGTTTTCTACTCTTCACTCGAATGCGGGTACATTTACTCTGAAATTAAACCTTACTCATCCCTAACACACTAGCGTAATTGGTAGATATGCTTATAACTCGAAAGGATAGTGTGACGCTGTGACAATCAAACTGAGGGTGGGTTCAAGAAATGTAGATTAATTTTGAGAAAATTGAACAATCCTTTTAATTTACTAAAATTGATAAAGTACTCAATAAAACTATTTGTTATTGTCGATACTCATTTTATTACTGCTGCCTGTCGTAAAAAACGACCCGCGATTACAAGCACACGCCTCGACACGTCTTACACGCGCCGGCGCGAAATAGACGCTTCCTTCGTGCCTAGACCTTGGTATTCCACCCACCTAGACATGTCTGTATTGTCACGAGAATAACTAGATTCCCTGTAGTTTTACTTTTTATCAAGGCCGAATCTACTCCTTTTTTTTAATACTGTCGTAATATACTAGACTACTGATGACGGGGAGATCAGGGTTCGATCTCGGTTGGGTGTAATGATGGTGGTTTTTCCTAAATGGTTTACCACACACACTCTCTCTCTCTTTGAGCAAATGTGTGTACAATTCCTCTAAATTCAACCTTACACATTGCTAGCCCATTAGCGTAATTAGTATATGGGTATATGTAAATTATAACCCAAATGAGTAAATAGACAAGCTGCTAAATAAAAAAGCACATCTAGGTAAAGAAAAAGACTTAGAGAGGAAAAAACAAAGCAAATATTTAATGCTGACATATTTTAATTCATCAAGGCTTACGCTTAAGATGTCATTTAATCACTTATCGGTGTTAAAATACTGTTTAGTAGTTGCTACAAAAATGATCATATGCTAAAATATGTCATATTAAGACAGATATTTCAAATCTGTTCACAATATGTCGAAGTTTTCTTCTTTCCTGGACATGTTTTGAAGATTTGACAGTTATTGTGGATGTCAAGGCTGAAAGGAAGGTGACTTTAATATTTATATGATTCGCACACCCTTAAATATTTACCTATGATATTATCTGTTCATTGGTCTAAGGGCAGTTCCACAATATTTGCATTTAAACAAAAACAAAGTTGATATGTTTATCGAATTCTAAAGTTATCAGTTGCTTAGCTTTTTTTTTATCGTATGGCATATATAACCGGGAGGGGCATGAGGTCCAGGTTCTGTCGCCTTATATGTAGACTATTAGCCGCTCTGTTGGCACAGGCAGAACATTGCCCAGGATACACCATAGGAGGTTGTATACACGTCGTACTCGCATGAGATGATGACACGATAGTTGCTATTATTAAGTTGTAGAGCTGCTGTGAGTCTTAATCTAGCTTAGGCCAAACCAAAGTCAACCGACATTTGGGGTAGTTCCCATTAAGAGAAAAATAACCAAGGTACCAGCCGGGAATTGAACCAGGGACCCCTAGACTCGTAGTCAGGTGCACTGATCAATACACCAAAGGGTCTGTTGTCTAGTTTATAAACATGCTAAAGGAGTTTTGAAATATTGTTAAAGTTCACAAAATAATATTTTTAGAACTATGAACTATTAATATACGCAATATCTTAGTTTTTCAATATATAGGGGGTACCGTAACATGTGGGGCCCACTTCAGTGGTCTCCTTCATTAAAATGTTATAAAACGTGTTCTTTAAAATTATATTCACACCTTTATTTACACGTTCAATACTTTTATTATTTTGTATAGTAGAAACATTTTAGTGATTACAATCTTAAACAGTGTGTTTAGGAAAGCCCAACTACATCTTTGGTCATATGTAGTGTTTACAATGCACTATCTTCAGGTACGGGATAGAGCAAGTCGTTGTTTACACCGATCTGTATCTGTCTCACTTAGAGCTCTAACAAATATGAACGTGACAAAGGTATGGACAATACTAGTAATAACATTCAATATACAGCCAGACTCTTTGATGAATGGAGGGAAGGTATCTCTTCTAGGGTCAGTTGGTGTATGCATTTTGGTGGGCTTTGAAGACTTATTTGCTATAGTACCATCTGGATCAATGAGGAAAGCAACGGAAACTATCTCACTTCTCATTTCACTAGTACGCCTCTTCAATGCTGCATAGGCTTTACAGATGACGGTGGAACTGTTGAAGATCTAACCAACCTTCGGATTGAGTACTATACATACTCATACATACATACATACGTACATACATACTATACATCATACATACATACATACATATACATACATACATACATAATACATACATACATTACTATACATACATACAACATAACATACACATACATACATACATACATACATACATACATACATACATACATACATACATACATACATACATACATACATACATACATACATACATACATACATACATACATACATACATACATACATACATACATACATACATACATACAATACATACATACATACATACATACATACATACATACATACATACATACATACATCATATACATATATGAATACATACATACATACAAATTATATGAATACATACATAAACATACATACATACATACATACATACATACATACATACATACATACATACATATATACATACATATATACATACTATATAATACATATACATACATACATACATATATACATACATATATACATACATATATACATACATATATATACATACATATATATACATACATATATATACATACATATATATACATACATATATATACATACATATATATACATACATATATATACATACATATATATACATACATATATATACATACATACATATATATACATACATATATATACACGAAAAGTCCTATAGAATAGTTATTATCATTGTTTACAAAAGTATTACTGTTGACTGTAGAAAAAATTAATTACAAAATGAAACAAGCAGTTTTATGTGTACACCTTGTTTCTTTACTTCTCCGGGTTATCTTCGTACTTAAAAGAATGGGGTAAAAATGAATAAGAACGAATTAAGAGAAAATGTAGTCACACTTGCGTCTAGAGAGAGTAGGAATACGTTTAGGGAAAAAAACACTTTAAGTTCACCTGACCATCCTGTTATCGGCAAGCCAGTCTTATACGAGAGTGAAGCCTCAAAACCATGCGACCACCAAAAATGGTTAAAAGAGTATGAGAAATGACTATCATTTTTGCATTAAATAAGATTGCGTCCCTCTATAAGAATTTTTTATCTTAACGTCACGATAAAAACTCACATTCATTTTGACCACTTTAATTTTTTGATGTAAGGTAACATGGAAACAAGAAAATGTATAAGACGTGGTTATTCTTTTGCATTATGATAAAAATGTATTTTACTGAGTGCTAAATTGATCGTGCACTTAGTTACGATGAATAAACCCACACAGCCACACAATTTATTTTAAGCCAGCGTAAAACGAATGTTGGAGATTTTTACTACTCCTTATAGCTGAGCTTTGCAAATCCCTCAGACCCGGTTGAGTTGTGCCTATGAATATCCAAGTAGACGATAAAAAATGCCGTTCGGTTGCAACTTCCTACGTATTTTATTAAGAGCACACGTCAGCCAAGGAACTTTATTTTAATATTTAGTTTTATTTAAAACTAACCCGATTCGGTGGCTGCGTGGTCTAACACACTACTTCGTGTTAGACTAAACTGCCAAAGACGGGGAGATTGGGTTTCGATCCGTTTGGGTGCACTGAGGGGGTTTTCCTAAATGTTTTCTACTCTCCCTCCACGCAAATGCTGGGTGCACTTCATCTATATAAAACCTTCCTAGTCCTTAACCCATTAGTGTAATTGGTACATAGGCGTATAGTCCGCATGGGTAGTAAGACGTGGTGCTATAAACAAACAAACAAACAATTAAAAATAACTTAAAACGAATTACTGGTAGTTCTGTGAGCAGTAGACCTCACTCCCCCATGTTCTATCGTTAATACAATTAATACTCTGTGAGCATAACTTCAACTACTAGTTTTATCGTGAATACAGTCTTCTATAGCTTGTGAGCAGTAGACTTCAATTTCCTATGTTATTATCGTTAATAAAATCTTACTTGTAGTCTCTGTGAGCAGTAGACTTCAATCTATTATGTTTTATCGTTAATACAGTCTTACTAGTAGCTCTGTGAGCAGTGGACTCAATCTATCTATGTTCTTATCGTTAATACAGTCTTACTAGTAGTTCTGTGAGCAGTTAACCTCGTTCTTCCATATTCTTATCATTACTACCAGTGCTGTGCTGTAGTTGAGCGAGAGCGGTACAGGGCGGCACCCTGGCACTTTTTTAACTGCCGGGGCGCCGCCCTGGTGCTTTAAAAGGTGAAAGGCAGAGATATACATACACGAAATATTGATTAGATCAATAAATCAAGGCCAGGGGATATAGTAAATTAAGTATAAAAGCATCTGCGAGTGGAAATAACGTGAAGTGGATATTATTGAGAAGCAATGACATCATTAGACTAATTATATCGGTTTCAATTCTTAAGCAGTATTATGGACAATTTAAAAGCTTAGGTTTCACAACCATTTCAAGTAGTAGAATGAAAGACACGTTTGTAAAGAAGAATATTCAAACTTATGAAGGATTGAATAGTATTAGTAATAGAATAATAATAATAATAATAATAATAATATAATATATATATAATATAAACATATCACCGGTTAGGGTTATACGCTTAGTATAATACGCTAATGGGCTAGGAATTGGGAAGTTGAAAATTAGAGGAAGTGACCTGCGTGGAGGGAGAGAGGGAAACCCCCATTTACACCCCAGCGAGATTCGAACCTCGATCTTCGTCCTCGACAGTCTAGCTCAACACGACACTAGCGCGTCAACTAACTACGCCACCGAGGTGGGTAAGGATTTTGAAATAGTGAACTCTGACTTGTGGCTGAATAATATAGAAGTTAGGCGAAGACTCCAAAAACTATTTTTACAGCCTCTCCAGAACAGGGCTTGGAAAAAAGGTTTTTAATGGATTCATGGTTATGTTGTTTCTGGAGTCAGAGTATTCATAGAGCCTCACATTTCTGGAATACTGCTTGGAATCAATTTCTTTTTTTTATTCCTTCCGAGTGTGAACTTGGTTTTTGGATACTTAACTTAATAATTCGCTCCATAACGACATTTTTATCTCTGTTTATACTTTCTAAAATCTTGACAATTTGGTTTTGATATTTTAGAAAAATAATACCTTTAATTTTACATATTATATGTCTTAAATAAATATGTATTTTATAATCAATTTTTATACCAACCCAACATTTATTTTTAAATAATCACATAGAAGAATGAAGGTCTAACAATACTTTTTCAACTCCTGTATATTTCGAAAAAACTAGTTTGGTTTCTCTTTGGCAGTTAAATAGATAAAAGATTTTTAAGAACCCTCATGAAGATTTAAAATGTTATGTTGAAGTCTCTACATCCGAGGTAATTTGAAAGATTTTATTGGGGACGTCTTGAAAATATCAAATGAATTTCAGCGTAGCTTAAACTATACATTGATAAAAAGTCCACGGAGATATAGGGGTGCTTACTCATGGAGTGCTCGGACAAAGTTTACATGCTCAAAACGAAAAAATGATCTCAAAAGAAGACAAGCAATTTTTTTATATTAATTAAGTAAGCTTTTGATTTTCGTTTTTATCCGTCCTTAACTCTGACGTGTTCAGTTTATCTTAATAAAACTACTCTAACTTTTTCTTTCAACAAACGAAGTTTCTTTAGTAAGTTCAAAAATCTCTGTGACCTTTCGAGTATTTAGAAAAAAATATTTAAATTGCACTTGTAATATTGTTTAACACGTTTGTAAATAACAATCACTTAAGTAATCAAATAGTACTGAAAATATTTTTTATTTGTGAAATTTGTGCCTGAATATAAATACATTTTTGAAAATCACTATTAAAATTAAGTATAGACTATATTACGAAATATATTTAAATTTATTTTTGTGTTATATGCTTAAAATGGTACAGATTTGTATTATATAAATGTAATTTTTCATGAAATGTAATAAAATTATATTTATGTCATAATAGTTTTGAGATAGTTTTATCTGACAATCATGCCTGCCACAGTAAAATGTTCGTTATAAGGGAAAGCTAGTTGCCATCTTTGTTTACAACTTAACATGCATTTTAAAATCCCAAATAAACCTGTTAATTTAATGTACTCAAATTAAATAGTGGATACAAAGTAGTTTATTTAAATCAATACATGCACTGGGCTTACAATGTTTTTGGATATGTTTTAGAATCTGACGCAACAATTTGTTTTATTTAAAGGACATAGCATGCTGTCAATAAAATATATAAAGTTATTTGATTGTTTACTCTACTTGAGTACATATTTATATAGTTAATTATTGTTTGTGATTAGAACACACTGAGTTGAGCATAAACAAAATTCAAACCGCTTCTTACTACCGTTCGGATTATACGCTAATCTACTAATTACGGTTATGGATTTAGGGACTAGGAAGGCTATATTTATAGGAAGTTTACCTACACTTGCCTAGAGGGAGAGTGGAAAAACCACCCTCAGTACACCCGACCTAAATGTGAAACTCGATCTTCCTGTCATCCTCAATCTAGTCTACTGCGGGAGTGGTGCGTTAGACCACGCGGATACCGAAGCGGGTTCAGCCAAAAAGTAAACGACGTATTTATCCCGCTTTTTAATTTATAATAAATATGTGTTTGTTCAGTTGAAATCTATTTTACATTAGACTAGACTGCACGTTTAGTTCTCGCAATGCGCAACGAACAATTTAGAATAACTACATTAGTTACGGTTCTTCCATCAAATTGAGGGCATTGGTGTATATTAATTTATACATTTGATATAAACAATAATAATGGATATACAATTAATATGCATGTTAAAGCTAAATTAGATTTTTCTATGTGATTTCAAATTATGTAATTTGATGTTAACTAGAGCTGAATTGAAAGTAACATATATAAGCTAACAAAATTATATCTTCTTTATTTTTATTACCTTATCATTATTTGATAGATTAGTCGTCCATGGGGACATATTTCGGTGTTATAATTGATGTTACAGCAACTTCAGGTCTGAGGTAAACCATATTTTATTTACAATTACATTGGTTTTCACTCAAACCCGATTTAGTACGTTAAAATTTTTCTTAAATATATGGTTTTAAACGTAAAATATATTTATTTAATTATTCCAGCGTCGATACTGTACGTTCAAAGATTTATAAAATTCTTCAATTCATAAAGTGGTGCAGGAAGTTGGGGGCGTTAAATGCTAGTTTGATTATGTGTTATGTTTTATTGAGATGGTCATTAGGATTAAACGTTAATCTCGTCCAGTCTGGTTTACCGTTTACAGGGAGATCTAGATTTGAATCCCAACCAGATATACTTTCCCCGCTCTCTCAAAGAAAATGCCAGAACATTTCCTCTAAATTCTTCCTTTCTATTATCTCCTACCACATTTAATTACTTACTCTATGGCATCAGGAACTCGAAAATTCATTGCCGCACTTTAAAAAGTACGCCATCTATTCCTATTTTGAGCTAGCTTTATTCAGTTTACTTAATTACACCATATGTCTATCTTGAGCTAGTTCTATCCAGTTCAGCCGATTACACCCTATCTCTATCTTGAGCTACATTAGTTATATTCAAACCACCTCATAACACCCTATGTCTATCTTGAGCTAGTTCTATCCAGTTCAGCCGATTACACCCTATCTCTATCTTGAGCTACATTAGTTATATTCAAACCACCTCATAACACCCTATGTCTATTTTGAGCTAATTCTATCTAGTCCAGCCGATTACACCCTATCTCTATCTTGAGCTACATTAGTTATATTCAAACCACCTCATAACACCCTATCCTATCTTGAGCTAGTTCTATCCAGTCCACCTCATTACACCCTATCTCTTTCAGGTCCGTTCTAATGTTATCCTCCCCTCTGCGTCTAGGTATTACTAATGGTATCTTCCCATTGTTTTATCATTAAATACCCTGACACATGGTTCTAGAATCTTCCATTTGCACTGCACACCCTCTCCACAGCAATCTACGAGACTTGATTAATTAAATGTAAGTATCTCTAACGAGTAGTAAAAAGTGTGGGATGAAAAAAATATTGCCCTGCGTTAAGTCAGATTTATAGACGAATACTAATTTTTTTAATAAAAATAAACAATAGTTCCAAAACATTGTTTTTTTAAAAATAATAATAATAATAATAATAATAATGATAATAATAATAATAATAATAATAATAATACAAATCTTTTGGAGATGCGTGTTTTCTAAAATAACTACTGAACAGCTATTTCCCAAAATTCTTGTTTGACCTTGCGAACAACTGTAGTCAATCAAGCGCTTTCAAATAGACTCTGGTTAAAAGTGAGTTAAGGAAGAAATCAGCAGGATAGCGGGTTTCCGGAATCCTGGGGCACATCCAAGTTGTTTACTTTCTTTCTAAATAAACTTCCGAGTGAAAGCAAACTTTCTTAACCTATTTGTGATGTAATTTAACAAGAGAGACCCGTTTCAGGGACTGGTTTTATACTAATTACTATTTTACTACTATGATATAATACTTTATAATTCAATATTTTAATATTATTATTATTAATGATATTTTAATATTATTATTATACTATTTTAATACTATTATCAATAGTAATAATAATGATGATAATAATATTTTAATATTGCTATAAATAATAATATTTTTATAGTAATATTTTAATATTACTATAAATAATAATATCTTTATATTATTATCAATATTATTATTATATTATTATCAATATTAATAGCATCAAATAGCCAAAGCTATTATTTATGCTTTTAGTGAGGATTACTCCATCTAGATATCATATTATGAAAATTGAAAAATGACACCTGGACACGGTAATCGAACCCAGGACCTTTGGCTTGTACGTCAATGCTCTGACCACTGATCTAACCAGGATTCGTCGCGTGCCCAGGGTCATTATTCATTCATTATTTAAGACAGAGCCTATGATGGACGTGCGGAAATCCTCGACTACAAGTGTGTGATTATATTAATATCACGAGCTATCACCCAAACGCCTTCAAACCATTTTTAACAATAATCCTCCCATTAAAGTCTCGGCCATCCAAGGGGATTTTTGGCTCTCGGGTTTCCCAATTACAATTTTTCTACACGTTTGTCATCACCGTATGAGATTCAGACTAAGAAGAAAATTAAACTAAATACATCTACTGAAGCAACATTTTATCCAATTTAGCAAAAAAAAAAAGTTTATCACCACGTCTTACTACTCGTTTAGGTTATACGCATATGTACTAATAATTACTCCAATCTGTTAGTAATGAAGGTTGAATTTAGAGGAAGTCTATTTGTATTTGTGGTTATTAAGAGAGGAAAGCCATTCAGGAAAAACCACGTAAGCCTACACTCTACAAGAAGGGTCACGTTGGGGAGGGGGGCAAAGGGGCAACTTCCCTGGGCCTCACATTCCAGGGGGCCAAATTTCCCCAAAAATTATCAAATTCAATTACAGTTATTATTCTAAATTTCGTATCAAATAGTGTAAAGATAATTAACTAATTAACAGCAATAAGTATTCACTTAGTGATAGGATTCCATTCCAGATTCCTGAAATTCCCATTTTTATGTAATTTAAAATTTACGTTATTTGAGTAATGTGCTGCGGTACAGTAGAATACGCCGCCATTGTGTACCTCTGTCGGTCTATAAAAAACTAACAGTGCAATGGTGCAAAGAGGAATTACTTTTGTTAACTTAATTTGTTTACATTTAATAAATGCACAATCATTTAATGGGTTGATCAATATTCCATAAAACATGATAACTTATTAAGTAACGTAAGCACTGAGTACATATCAATATATTAAAAGGGCTTAGTGCTAAAACTGAAAAACTGCCATGCCAAAGGGGTTGGGGGATGGAGGGTTCACATTTTTTTTTCTGCCCCGGACCTCACATTTTATTAAAACGGCCCTGCCGTCAGGGATTCTAACCCCGATCTCCCCGTCATTGACAGTCTAGTTTATTGCGAGAGTGGTGCGTGATCATGCGGCTATTAAATATGTTTTTTTAACGATAAAAATACTTAATTTCGCACTCCTTCCTCTCCTCCTAACCCGCTTTAAACGTACAAATTATAACAATTTTAAGAAAGAAACATTCCAGCTCAGCTTATTTCACCACGTTACCCTACTCCAGGAGGTTTCTGTTTCCTGCTACAAGTCTTGCAACCGTAAGACAACTCTGACGTCAGAGATGTCAAGAAACTGGCCCCTAACGTTGCCTCATCCATCATGTGAGGACGTGTGGGTTAGTGGATAGCTTGCGTGGCTGGTCCGGGATGGGACCTTCGAGAAAAACTACCAAACTTTTCTCTATTAAATTACACCGACGCTACATCTCTTAGATCCGAAAGGTTTCATTTTGTTTTTATACAGTCTAGTCATAGAAAATGTATGACTTTATGTTTTCACTGCGAATAGACCACTTGTTGTGTAAGGGCACTGTATGTTTGATATAAAGACAAGGCGGTCACGCACTTGGGAAAACAGGAAGAACCGGGAAAACAGAAGGAATCTATTTTGTGTCCGGAAAAACAAAGGACATTAAAAAAAAACTAACAAAAGACTAGATAATTATGAGTTTGGGGTATCTTGCTGAAAGCGTTAAATGGTATATTCCTTATTGGTCTGACACAACATTTTCCTCCAAAACGCCATTCATAAAACTATAGTTGATCTATAATCTCATTGTTGAATAACATTTTAGGAAACCCTCTAAAAACGGGATATTACAAGTACACCGAAACATATCTTAATAAAGTATTCCTTGGGGTAGACCTTCAAACAACCACGACAAAAGAGAAAGGGAAATGGTCAAATAAAGACATTTTTTTCAATTTTTCACTTTCTCGCTATCTTACAGGTAGAGAAAGTATTATGATTGTCAAAAAAATTGAACTCAAGATTTTGATGAATCTCGACGTTTCATGACCCCCGACTCCGAAAAAATTGTTTTTGAATTTCCGTCTGTATGTCTGTCTGTACCTCCAAATATAACCTAAACTATTTTACAGTTTTGACTAAAACTTGGTTTCTAGGGTTTTCATAGGGTTGCCCCGAGGGGTTTTTGGAATTGGATATCTAACCCTAAAATTAAGGGTAGTTTACTGAAGGGCAAAAAGAGAAAATGTCAATTTTCCCAAAATCGGGTCTAACGATTTTGATAAAATTACATTTATAAACATTTATGAATACTCCAAACAAAATGGATACTCTCAATATTGCGGCAAAATGACTTTAAGGGCTCCAGTCTGATGAGTGAATTATCATTTTCTATCATATCACCGAAACTATTTGATATATGAAATTACTTAACAGACAAATATGTAGATCTATTTATAATACAAATATTTTATTCAAAGCATATTTTTATAAAACCAATAACTTTCAAGTTATACGCAAATATCTATATTTTTCAACTTTTCGAAAACAACAGGATATTGCGACCGTATAAAAATCTAACCTGAAATATTGATAGATGTCGACGTCTCATGCCCTCGAACGCAAAAAAGTGGTCTCTGCAATGCCGTCTGTCTGTGTGTCTGTTTAAACTTAAAATTAGGAGTAGTTTAATAAAGGGCGAACAGAGAAAAAAAATCGATTTTCTCAAAATCGGCTCTAACGATTTTGGTTAAAATTCGTATCTAGGCGTTTATTAAGATTATAATTAGATTGGCTATTTTCATTTTCCCATCAAAGTGACTTTTAGGGTACTTTACAGAAGCTGAAATTTCCGTATCTCCGCAACTATTTAAGATGATAAATAACTTATCATTGAAAAATTGTAATACTATTAAAAATAAAAAACTTTTATATGAAATATATTTTTATAAAACCAACGGTTTCTGAAATATTGGCAAATATATTAATACTGTAACGAGACTGCTTAGCTATCATTGATTCAGCATTATTCTATGTATTGTGTTTCATTTGTTTATTAATTTAGAGACTATTACCTTGACTACGGAATTTGTTGTGTTTGTTTTTATCTGGATATGGAATTCTTGAATGTTTTCTTTCGTGTGTTTTTTTTAAAATAATTAAACCCTCGGGTGATCTGTGAGTATTTTAGTATATATCCTGCAACATATCCCAATATCCTTAAGAAGAACTCGTGGGTCGCACGGCGACGAGCCCTATGTTACAATAAATTTTTGTGAGATTTAGTTGTAAAGAGATACTAAAAGTTTTAACGCAATAATTCTCCAATTCCATAGAGTAATTAAATATAAGTAATTCTCTCAAAAAGTTTGTTACTTTTCCTTAAACCTCTTGGGAGAAATGTTTGTACAACAATAACCTATCTCCATTTTAGACTCAATAGTCAATATTTACATTTTTTATTGGTCAAAATTTATAAATGAGAAATATAATAGCAATGCGATGACCTTAAGATGTGCAGCACCTAGTAAAATATAGAATATTAAGACCAATGAGTTAGAGTTGAGGAAACAAATATTTTGATGAAATGTACTCATATTTTTGTGAAGAGAAATTGACCAAACATTAATGAAAACTACTCTGGTTACACCCGGTGGGGATTCGAGCCTCAACCTCCCAATCCAAACTAGACCAGACCAGATGCCCAGTCTCTATCTAAGGTACAACCGATGGAGATACGACAAAAAGTAATAGGACCAAACTTGTGGATCTCGCCAAATCCATATCTGCTGGTGCAATCAGTTTTTTGATAGGGCTTACCGTTTAGCCACAAGAGACTTCCAGAGAAAGGTACACACCGACTTTAAAGGTGCTCAACCATTTTGAATTTTTTTTCGGGTGTTGAAATTAAAAAAAAAACTTTTTGGAATTTTCCCGTGAGCTACAGGCTAAAAGCTATAAGTTTGCCAAATTTCAAGTTTCTAGCTCATCTGGAAGTGGGTAAACATTAATGTCAGTGAGTGAGTGAGTCAGCCATCTGGCTTTATAGTATTATAATTAATAAAACTCAATGGTACGTCACATACATTCTTGAATCCTTTCCGTACCCTTGGTGGTGCGCGTGCCACGGTTAGGGAAACACTGTTCTAGTGCTATCAACCTTTTTTTAAAATCCAATTTATCATGTTGTTTACACCCCGTGGTTAAACGATATACCAAATGTTAAAGTGTTTGCCCAGTTGCTATTATCCCAAGTATTTTTAATTTTCTTGACGTGCAAAGGTGTGTGCTGACTCATATCGGTATTAACTCTTTAATCTCCTAAAGAACTGCTCGATCAAAACTTGTTGGCCTATTATCTCTCAGATTGAATGATTTGACAACATCATTAGAGGCGACGCGCTAGATTGCGTTAGATCACTCGGTATGGTCACACTAATTTCATCAAACAGGGTTTGATTGATTACACACACAACAGTCTTATACCAACATCTAACATCCTTAACACGTATATTATATCCTGTTTTTCATTCAATAAAAAAAAACACCTTATTTTGTTTACATTGCTAAATATAATACACTTATGTCAAAAATATTATTAGGACGTGACCTTTAAAATTATTTACCTACCACTTTCAACATGTTATGTTTATTTTTCACCCTCCCCGTTGGGAGGTACTAATTTTAATTATGCCAATGGAGTCGAGACGAGGAAGATAAAATTTAAAGGAAATTTAATCGAATTTGGACGAAAAGTAGGAATCCATTTAGGCAAAATCACCCTCAGTACACCCAGCTGGAATACGGACGCCGAGCTTCCCTACACCGGCGAATAGGATTAGACGAGCCTTACATTGATGTGGTTCAGGAATGCATCTTAAAATAAATGCATCACCATTAGCGTTGGGAGAATTTGGGAAGATCACAGTACCATTTTCAGTGAATCTGATTTGGGCTCGAACCCATACCTCCATGTCAGTGGTGGCCAATTACTATGTGAGTCTGACGCCTTTAGACCTTCAAAGCCACCGCTGTGGGTAGATTTAAATTCTTTGACACAGTAAATTGTGATCACAGTTAATTGAATTTTGTATTAACATTAAATGGAGTACTTAAAACAAAATACTATTTTATGTACAATCGGCTTACGATAGTGAAATAAATTTTCTCAAATTATTAAATTACTGTATATAACATGACGCCCCATACTCAAGTAAGTTTTTTTGTTCTTCATTCATTAGAGAAATCTGCAGGGGTGCGCAAAGTCCACTTTTTCCATTCGAAGCGAACTCGAATCGAATATATGAAATATTCTCGACGCCGAATCGAAGTTAAAATATTTTTTGTTAGTTTTTTACACTAGAAAACTATATTATATTGTTGTTTATAAAACTATATGTATTTAAATTACTTAGAAAATGTTTTATTGTACTTATTGTTACTAATATTTCATTTTAATATAATAAATCAAGTTATGTTACAGCTTACAACTCAATTACTTAGGAATTTTTACAAATAAATATTGTTTTATATTATATATAAATGGCAATAATTGAGCATGAATCGAGTATTTTAGCTGTCAATATTTTATTGACGTAGCTTCAAAGCTGTAATTATTTTCGAAGCGAAGCCGAAGCTGACATTTGTTTCGAAGTTTCGAAGCCGATTCGAAGCTTCACGCACCCCTAGAAATCTGTACTTAGCTAATGACGCCAACTAACATAAAACAACAAACAAAGTAGCTACTATATAAGCTAAGGCTTATATATTGTTATTTAAACAATTCAGAAAAAAATATGATTTCAAATTTAAGATTTTATAAATGTAAATACTAATGAAAAATCCTATTCAACTGAAAGACCCTGGACAAGTTATTTATAATCTTGGAATATCAATTATAACAAAATTTCATAATATTTAAAATATTTCATTGACTCAATAATTAGTGCATTTAAAAGAGTCAAATGGTCAAACTATCATTAATAACACATTAAAAATTACAATACAAGTGTAGTTTGATGCAAAGATGAAAAATATAAAAAACATTTAAAAGAACAAGTTAAAATAAGGTTAACATCTCCAGTCAAAAGTTTTGAATATAATATATATAGATTGAAAGTTAATTTAAGTTTAGTGAAAAAAAGTTTAGTTAAGTCAAAGTCTTAGCTGAAATCAACGTCCCTTTACTCCTATTTGGTAGTCCAGATCAAATGGATAATTCTGGAAGATTATTATCTTCCATGTTTCGGTAATTCAATATCGTACAATCGAAAATGTAAAACAGAAATTAAAGAATCCAGAAAGAAATGTTAAAGAATAATAAGGTTAAATCGAGAAAATTAGAAAATATACATTGGAAAACTGTAAAAGATTATACCTGAAATTATTTAAACAAACAAACTTACGTCGTCGTTACTACTTACAATACAAGAGCGCACTCACACGTTCGTTGTTTTCATCCTGGTTAAGGAATAATTTTGTTACCAGCCAAAATAAGATTTCTACTGGAAAGTCCTTGTCTCAATTAAAAGTGAATTGTATATTTTAAAACCATCCCGAATACTTCTTTAATTATTATAGTAATATCTATATAACACAATTAATCAAGGCAATTTCACTCAAAACTACTTTTAAACCCAAAGATATTTCGTTTAAGTTTTTCTTTAAATACAAATAAAACACGGTTCAATTTACTTATTAATTCTATCTTCTCTCAGCATTCGTCTGTGCTTAAATATTACTGAAAACTACGCACATGTATTAATGATTGCTAAAAGTTGGTAGTTTGTAGCTTGAATGATACTAGTCTACTTGTACTGAATTCAGTACTTAAACTGTGTGTATGGGGTCTTAGAAAAAGAATAAGCTTTGGAATACAAAGATAATGTAAGTCGACGTTGTGGGAAAAATAAAGTACCGACATTGACTGTAATAGGAATCAAACCCCAACTTCAATGATCTTAGTCAGTGTGATCAAGCCTGCAATTCTAAATAAAGTCAGTTCAGCAAAGGTTATTGAAAATATCTAAATCTCGGTGAACACATTCTAATAATCATCAAACTATAGCATAGAGAATTTTACTATAGTAGAATTCTGGTAGGAAGAATTTTATATAAAACATTTTTTTTTTGGTAACCAATCTTGATACAATTTTACGTTATCGTTAAAATGATTTCATAGTAATTGTTAGTATTTTTGAAAAATGACAGTGGAAGATCTCATTACTTGACGTGTACATATATTAAAATTGTTTTAATAACTTTCATAATCCTGGAAGTTCAAGTAGGAGGCAGAGGACAGAGCTCACTGGCGGTCTAAGTCCACATAAAAAAGGAATAGATAGACATATCGTAAGGTAGAACACACAATAATAATAATAATATAATAATAATAATAATAATAATAATAATAATAATAATAATAATAATAATATATACTTATTACAGTGCTGGCCAAAAGTCGTGAGACCTATGAGAGGCTACCACTGAAAAGTACATAAGTACCTTACAAGCACATATAATAAAAAAATAAGGTAAACAATCACAGCTAAATAATGATACACACGGATGAATAGTTTTAAAATAAGGAAATAATACTAATCAAGATAATAAATAAATAGCTTAAGAGTATTAAAAGCATAATTATTTAAAAAGCAGTAACAATAAACAAAAAAATAAAGCAGAAAAATGTACATTTAAATATTTGAGGCAGAGCCTCTAAAGGATAAATTAGTAATAAGGGATTCCTTTAAATAATTCTCCGAGTTTGGCCTTTATGATAAAAGTTGAATTCGACAAATCTGGAACTAGCGCTGTAAATACAACGGCCTATAGGGCTAACCTTGTAAGAGTTGTTGAGAGAAAATAATTTTGGATCATGAGGATCCCGAGAAGGAACATGAAAATCTACATAAAAAAGGAAAGTTTACAAGAAATTTTGCTATTGAACATATTAAAAAATTAATAATGATATTAACATCCAAGACACATCCTTAGGTTTCTATATCAAGCTGTAGCTGAGTAATAGGACTCTCATAGGAAAATAGTAAACTATTTTAGGTGTTTCCTGTGATCGACCCAAGTACTCTCTACTCAGCACTCAACCTTTCTACCACTTAGTCTCAAACACGGATAGTATGGCACTCAACAAATCGGATTTCAAGCACGTGGCATCTATTGATATCCAATCAATATGTGCACTTTCCCTTCCTTCACCTCTGACAAGATGTGTATTAATCACAACTTGTGGATGTGAGGGATGCCAGGCCTCCACCGTGGTTCGGATTCCACTTTAAACAGTAGGTCCTCCATTTCATCTCACAATCACCTACCATTACACATTAGCGTAAGTGCGTATAACCCGAACGGTAGTAAGACGCGGTGCTAATAATAATAATAATAATAATATGTGCACTTTATTTAATCAATTTATAGTCTCTTGATGTGAACTAATGACCGTCTCACTGGGAGAAATGCGTTTACCCAGCCTCCAAACCTTTTGTACACTCCGTTTAACCTGATAGGCAGCAGTCAAACCTTGAAGGATACATTTATTATTTTCCTACATCTTATCCTACTCAGGTGAGGTCAACTTTTTTTTTAATCCATGTTAAGTGACAATAAACTGCCATATTTGTTTTGACGGGCCTGTTTTACAGACGGATGCCCTTCCTGACATTAACCCCGACACATGCTCAGAGAACAATGAATCCTATGAGCGAGTCCGAAAGAGTCTGCCAATTTGGGCGGAAAGTTACTTTCACATATCTTCCAGGGTTCTTTTACATGCCACAATTGACATGGAACTGACGGCTTTACTTACCCTCCGAAGGAAATGTTGTTACGGATTTTTGTCGCTCAAAAAAAATCCATAAGCCTCGTTTGGGTTTTAACCCTCAAACATTGGGTCCTGAGGTTAGTACTTTACCCCAAGACCACCAAGACCTTGACGGATTACACTACGACCCTATTTTATAAGCTATACCATAGTGGAATAATACAAGGTAAGCTCTCAATCATACACGGCAGACGAAGATGATGTATATAGATTTACACTTCAGCTGTAAGTTATTTGATATAATTTATTATTATTTTTATATATTAACTTATATAAAACGCACACAAGTGGGCCCGTGATTAAGGCATTAGTCTCGTCTAGTCTGGTTTTATGGTGATTAAGAGGTCCCAGTTCAAATCTCAGCCGGATGTACTAAGGTGTTATTCCCAATGACATCCTATTTCCCTTTAAGCAAATGCTGGTACCTTTTATAAATTCTAACGTACTCATTCCTACAATCCTTTAACCATCACTGTAAATATGTCTGGATGTCTAGTAGGACGCTATTCACAAAAACATATTTGGATAAAGATTTTGATACTTAGCTATTATACTCCATTATTTAATGTAGATCTATATGTTACACCCCAAAAGAGGAGTTGGCCATTTAATGAAATGAGCAAATTTTTGCCCATTCCGTGAACTAGCTTCTTCGCTAGTTCATTTTATGGATTGGTCAAAAAACCTCTTGTGGTTAATGGATTGGGTAGAGATTGCGCTGCCTAATTCATGGACTGTCTAGTTCATGAACTGGGCGAGTTTTTGTCTAGTCCACGAAAAGTACAAGTGAAGAACAAGTTTGGTCCAAACTTTTAATCTTTTAGAATGGAAGGCTAGGTTTAGTTAGGTTGGGTTATTTTATTTATTCTTAAAATATTATATTTGAAAAAGAATTGCAGTTAAGCTTTTATTAGATAGGACAATAACTAACAGTTCATGAAATGGTCAAAAAAAAGGCCAATTTACCAAATGTACAGAAATTGGACCAATTCTTGAAATGGGCAGTTTAAATAATAGGGTGTAACGTACAACTTATAAGATGTTTCTACAAGAAAATTTTTAGAATATTTGTTTATTTTATATAGCCTATTTCATGAAAATGTGTTAAATGCAACAATAATTTTAAGTTAATTTTACAGTTTACAACCCGACTTATATACAGTTATAATCACGTGTAGGAAAACAGCTGCTAGAAAATTATGTTCAGATATCTGCGTTTTATTAACCGGGCTGGGCTATCCGCAAATTTACGAGATACAGATGGAGAAAATTAAGTTCAAAGTTAATATACCCGCACTTGCGTTTAAGGCGAATGAGAAACCATTTGGGGGTGGGGGTGAACCACCTCCTCATTTCCAGTTGGTGCTCAAATTCAACTCCTCTTGGTCACCAGAAAATCAGACTATATGTGACTGATGCCTTTGTCGACGTGACCACCAGTTTAGATTGGTTAAAACTAGTTGAAATTATATTTAGCTACTAAGCTATACCCAATGAAGGACAGCTTAGATTAAAACTGAAAGGCCCATCTGTTGCCAATCTGGTGATTTAACTTTAACCATAGTTTTTTTATAAACTGGCATATTTTCCAGAAATGCTACTAGATCTATTTCCACGTATTCATACTTTAAGCCATGTGATATGCAGCTGGCAATTTTTATAGATATAATCGATACCTCTATAATTATAATAAAATTGTTATCAATGTTAATGCCAAAAAATACGCTTGTATTTTTAAAATACGCTCTAAATGTTCATCAGCAAGAATTGCGCGGAATTTTGTCAATTTTTTTTAGCACCGTGTTTTACTACTCGTTCGGGTAATACGCCTATGTAATAAATACACTAATGGCACAGGTATTAGGAAGGTTTAATTGAGAGGGAGTGCACTCGCATTTGCGTGAAAGTAGAATGGAACACCGTTAAGGAAAAATTACCCTCAGTGCACCCAACCGGGGTCAAACCCCAATCTCCCCGTCTTCGTCAGTATAGTCTAACCCTAGATTTAGCACATTAGACCAAGGGTCCACCGAAGTGGGTTTGACAAATTTTACGATCCCTAGCGCTTCCAGAACTTTCTGTGAAGTACGTGGATCTGGAGAGGAGTAAAACTCAGCCTTTGTGAGGACAAATGATGACTACTTAATAAATAAGTGACAGTTACAGTTTAGAAAACTGAGATTTACTGCCAGAGGGTTATTGCACTGACCACATTAGACTATATCCACGAATGTTGGTACTATCACTGCCGATGGTGGCGGCCGCTCGGTCGGTATAAATCACTTGCGGGCTCAAACTATGGAGTTTTTATTCAAACATTCCAAGAAACGAGAGCTTATTATTAAATTATTACTTTTTAATACACTATTTTTATTATATTAAAAAATTAACTCGCCAGAACTTTAACAGTGGCTTCAATTCAAGGAAGCAATACAAAATACTAATTATCTTCCGTCAGGCAAAGGGACGCAATGTTCAATCATAATTGGTTTGTAATAAGGCATCTTGATTAGAACATTGTTGTTTAATTAAATCACGCAAACCAAAAATGTCGACAACATTCCCGCACAGCTAATAACTACTGTATACAAAAATAAAAAATTGTTAACTGTCAACTTTTTTAGTAACTTCGTATCCTTTAAGATGGTCACAAAAATGTACACATGGGACAGATAATTTCGCATCTTGGGAAATTGTTGGTGAGGAATCGATTAACAACTCAACTAAATTTTCTACAAGCCATAAAACCTAATTAGACGATCCTTCCATTTAGTCCACGCTGCCCATCGATGTGAGTTCCAAGTACGTTAGATGGTCATTATTAGATATATTTTCTATTCCTTATTTATGTAACAATCTTAAAATTGTTTGACGATAAAACTTATTTAGTAAGTAGATTTTTATCTAGTTGAGCACAAAATACGAACTAACTGTTAAAGCTCTTGTGGGTTGATTCACATTCCAATAAATATGTATTGTAATTAATTTGTGTTTAGTATAAACATGGGAATAAATCTAGAACCTATTATTTAAATAACAAATACTTATTCTAAACTAAGATTTTTGGCTGAATACACAGATATTTATAAAAAAATCCCAATAAATAAGTCTTTTTATTTTTAATATTTTTTTTGTAAAAAATTACAGATTATAATATAAGAGTTTACCACTGTAAAGAAGAAAAATATTCCACTGTGTAGAGGCTTTTCTAAAGCACTGTATTATCCAAGTATCAAATATATTTTAGTTCAAATAATACTGTGTCTAAAGCTGTTAAATCAATTTACATATATATATCTTAAATCCTAATATATATTTACATAATATCCTTTACATATATATATATATATATATATTTATACATACTAGTTTGTTTTTATCATTTTAGTAAAGTGTTTTTGGATAGGGTCTATTTTAGTCGAAGTTGTCTTGGTTTGAGGTCTATAAAAATGTTGTCATAAAATTTATATAAAACGTTTGGATTGAATAAATTCCATTCACTTTGAAACGTATATTTTTAAAAATGTTCGATCATATCAGTTCTTTCACTCAACGAAATGAAACAGAACGTGTTTGTAAGTTACGCAATTTTTGTTTAACAAATCACGAGGGAAACTGTTTCTTATTGGTATTATTGGTTTTATGTTTTCAATTCTCTTTCTCTTCTGGTAAAGGCTATAGGTATCGCCCGCATCAGTGGGCACGTGGGCTGAGGCGTTAGTCTTGACTTGTTTGGTTTGTCGGTGATTGAGCGATCGATACTTGAACTCTGGTTGGGAGTAAGATACAATTTTTTTCCTAAATGGTTTTACACTCTCCCTTCAAGCAAATTTGAGTACATTTCCTCAAAGTTCCACCTCCCTTATTTTTATTTATTTAGTGTAAATATGTGAATAGTCCAGATGGGTGGTATGACTCAGCTCACTTAAAAAAAAACCTAAAATATAAGTCAAGCAACTTGTCTAAATTGTTGATAAACAAACAAAAATAAAATAAACTATAAACAAATTTATATAACGTTTGTCATCGTTGAAACCCAAAAATAAGCTTTTGGAAATAGAGGAGAAAGGTTTTGATGAGTGATTGGGTGGAAGGACGGGGGGAGGGGGATGTAGGTGAAGAAATAGAACAGACAAAGATATGAGAAAATAAAATAAATCGAGTTTTCTGACGCACTTATATCAAATAGTCTATCTTCATTTTTTTTTTCAAAAAAAGGAGGCCAAAGGTTTTGTCCTGAATGTGAGTAGAATTATCAAGAGCCTGTAGCGAAGTGTAAAGAGAGGTTGCGCGAAGACGGTTCTGGTTATTGGAGAAATTGTGTCTTTGGTCTCAGATATATATTATGTGGTCTATATTCGGAGTGTTTACGCACTCTTTAGCGCCAACAATATTTCTTGACCTAGTTTGTTATTTATAATGAAACTAGGGGTACATGACTACACGGAAGTGTTTAAAATACTGTAATATAAGAAAAAAAGAAAAATCTACAAAATTCAGACGAAACAGATTAAATTAAATAAGATACTGAAAATCAAGTTAACTAATAAAATATTTAATCCCTATATTATTTTACTATTTCAAAGATTGGGCTTATGGCCTATATATATATTTCAATATCATTTCATTGGGTTATATTATATAAATTTGTCTTTTTTACTTTTACAAAGCCGTTTCGCATTATTATATTTATGTAACAACAGTTTAATACTATACTATTTATAAAGTGACGTTTAAATATACCTATTCAGGTCTTTGATAAGATTAAAATATGTTTTTATTCAACGTGATTCTAGGAATTTTCTTTTGACTTAACCTTGGCTTCATTTTAACATGATATTCGTTCTAGTGCATTTGTCATTGTTCAATTGGCAGCATTAAGCCCTTCCGAGTCGAAGATGGTTGCTTTATGTGATAGATCGAGATCTTAAGTGATCATACATATGTAGCTGATGATGTACGCACGTCCATTACAGAACTCTGCCTTAAAATATGAGTGAAGAATGACCCTGAGCATGGGACGATTCCTGGATACCTCAGTGGTTAGAGCAATGGCGTACTAAACCAAAGGTCCCGGGCTCAATTCCCGTGTTCAAATTTTCAGAACATTTATTTAAAAGTTTTTTGATTAGATCCATTACGCTTATAGCAAATATGAAAAAAAAAAGTTATGGTTACTGTAATGTGGAAGAATAAAACAAAACAAAACCAAGAAATGTTTTACTTATTTTGGCAAAAACTATTTTTTTACATAAAGACTTAAAAATACTGACCATAATCGCGTTCCACTCCATTCCACAATGTGACCTTTATGTAAAACATGCATTAACATACTTTTATGTAAAATGACTTATTTTAGTATTACATTTAGTTATATTCAGGTATTTTAATTAGTAAGTTGATTAAAAAGGTTATTAACGACTTAAGATAGGGTTAGATATTGTAAAGGTAGTTTAATTTTGTTTAAATATTTGAAAAATGACACCTGAATACGGGAATCGAACACGTGTTCAGGTGTAGTTTCTCAACTAATTTAAATTGATCGAACTGTGTACATTTCCCGTGATTACATCAAGTTACAACTTGTGTGTTGATATTCAAAGGTAATTTAAATTAAGTGCACCCAAATTAGTGCAAAGAGAGAATAAAGGAAATATGCAGTCATAAATCACAGATGGGAAAACGTCCCCGGGTGATACTCGAACCTTGACCTCCCCGTTACTTGCAATCAAATCTATTACTAGCGTAACCTCTTAGACCACGTGATCATCTGTGTTGGTGTATTAGTTTTTACCACAAATTATTCAATTAGTTATCCGTTTCTGTGGTCAAATAGTTTGAGGCGTCACTCACGCAATATACTATATTACCGATGATGGATGGATCGGGTTTTAATCCCGTTTGGAAGTACTGAGAGTGGTTTTTCCTAAATGGTTTTCCACTCACCCTTCTCGGAATGCAGGCACAATTCCTTTAAATTCAACCTTCCTCATCCCTATTACATTTCCCGCCTAGGTGGCGTAGTTAGCTAACGGACTAGTTTCGTGTTGAGCTAGACTGCTGAGGACGGGTAGATCGAGGTTCAAATCTCAGTCGGGTGAACTGGAGGTTTTTTCTTAAATACCCGCCTCGATGGCGTAGTTGGCTAACGCGCCAGTCGTGTTGAGCTCGATCACCGAGGACGGGGAGATCGAGGTTCGAATCTCGGTCGAGTGAACTGGGGTGGTTTTTCCTAAATGGTTTTCCACTCTCCTTCCACGCAAATGCGGGTTCACTTCCTCTAAATTCAACCTTCCCAATTCCTAATCCATTAGAGTAATTAGTACTTAGGCTTATAACCCGAACGGGTAGTAAGACGCAGTGCTAAATATTATTATTATTATTATTATTAAATATTATTTTCTTAAATGGATTTACACTTCCTTCCACGCAAATGCGGGTTCACTTCCTCTAAATCCAACCTTCCCAATTCCTAATCCATTAGCGTAATTAGTACTTAAGCGTATAACCCGAGCGTGTAGTAAGACGCGATGCTAAATAAATAAATAAGTAAATAAAACTTAGCACATTAGCGTAATTTGTTGATATGCGTATACACTGAATGGATAGTAATCCTCAGTGCTAAAAATGATACAAATTAATTAGCTGGAATATAATATCTGTGCCTATATTCATGGCTACTTAAATAAAAACATCCCCCATAGCTAAGATTACAAAAACAAATATATGTTTGTAAAAAAAAAAAGCGACCAATGATTTGATTGCTGTTTGCATGAAATTTAATACCAATAAAATATTGTTTTAATGGTAAAAGATAAATTTCCATAGTGGATATAATGATCGAGTTAGATATATTTTGAAAATAATGAGTAAGCCCTCTATTGGTTATTTCAATAAAGCCATTATGTTTCACTTAACAATCTTTTCTGTGCTGTTATTTTTTTTTCTTTTTGTAGCGAACTCGAACATCAAAGAAGCAATTATCACGGAGTCACGGAAGGAAAGGGAGGAAACAAAATAGTAAATGGGACATAAAAGGGACACTTGAGCTATATAATGTCGGTGTATGGCAAACTTTTATGATTGTTGGTTAGAAGTTATTAATATCTTTAAAAAAAAAGTTAAAAATAAAATAAAACAAAATTTTGTGCTGAAATCCCGGAAGGGTGCACTGGATATCATTGCTGAAGGAACTGCATGGTTACTATTGGGAAACAACGCAAACCTTTTTTCGTTTTTTATGGTCAAACTCCCCTTAAAAAATAAGACAAATTTCGCAAAACTGGTTAGTCGACGTTGCCAGTAGCTCCTTCTTACCCCAGCACACCATTTTCTGACATAACTGAGAGCGAGGAGATTTGGCAACAGTTAACTGAGTGAGAGCGAAGATAAAGCTTTTCTCCATAAGAACCGCAATTCCCTCAGTAATGATATTGGTTGTAGTAATATATGGAGCACGGATTAAAAAAAACACTAATTTCTTTTGAAAAGGATTTGGGAAATCACAATGTGAAAAATATAGTTAGCACACCCAGTTGGAATTGAACTCCATTCTCCCAAATCATAATCAATCACTCATTTTAACCCTGTCAATAACTATATATACACCCGCGTTGAGGAAATATTGGACGAAACATAAATATTGTCTGATCTAAATTTCCGATGAACGGGATATTAAGGTTAGTGTTCCAGCCGGGTGTTCTGTTGGGGGCTTTTACTAACTGGTTTACCACTATCTTTCCACTTCAAACGAAGATATATTTCCTAGTAATTCTACCTTTCTCATATAGCTTACATTTTAGTTGCGCGATTGAAACTAGAGATGAAAGTTTTCCGAGAATTTTTTTAATCGGAGAGTTTCCCGCTCGCTGTAGAGGGGTTGAAAAGTAGGGGTGTCACCTAGCGCCTATTATATATATTATACTTCAGATAGTGTATTAAGGGATGAGTGGATTGATAAGAATGAGGGAGGGAGTTTGATGGCATGGTGGAGAGGGGGGGAGGGGGACAAATATGAAATTCGAACCCCAATGTCCCCGTGATCGGTAGTCTATTCTCTTGCGAGAGCGACGTCTTATACCAGAGGTCCCCAACCTTTTTGTACCTTAGAGCACATTCAAAACTAACGGTAGTGCAGTGGGCACCAATTACTTTTTCAAGATGCATTTCCTAACTCCAGCCAGGCTCAGATGTCAGCCTCAACGTTATACACACGGTCGATCAATTGCCATGTTAGGTTTCCAAAAGCGATTGTGACGTTACATGTGGCTGAGGGTAATACTCAAGGCCACGGCTCATAGGGGGGGTTCAACCCCCTCCAAGTTGAGAAAAAATAGATTTAAAAAATATTGATTTATTTAGAGTTTTCAAAAGTCAATAATAAAGATTAATAAAGATGCAAGACAATATTTAACTACTCACCACCATTTTGGTGCTTAGGTACATTTAAAAAATATATATTTATTATGTGTTCAGGCAATAAAGCTGAGTAGACCCATGCCAAGATATTTACAAAGGAAATAGGAGGTATTGGCATGGTATTAGTGAGTGTGGGGAGAATGATGGATCGGGGTAGGTTTTTGAGATTAGAAAAAAACAAAACCATTCAGCTTGAAACTATTTGAGTGATAGTTCCAAGTAAGAGTACACTTTGTAAATGAGCCGGCAAAGAAAGAGGGTTGAGAGGAAGGGATTGGAAAGAGGGGGCTTTCAATCACCAACTTCTTGAGAACAGCATACCTGTAGATAGGCACAAACTTGATTTTTGTTGGAAAAGTGACAGATTTAAATAATTAGTCAAGAAATTTTCAGCTGTGGTCAAAAAGTGGCGGGCAGACGCAAAAGGCTCGGCGGGCGCCATGGCACCCGCGGGCATAGGGTTCGGGACCCCTGCCTTATACCATTTAGCCCCCGAAGCGGGTTGAGGTAAGCTCATAATTCCCTTACTAGCATATTTGACAAATTATATAGATTAAACCTAAAAATTTAAAGTCCAAATTTTGGAAGTCACATGATTGCGAACTCGTGAACTAGATTTTACACTTTTTTTTTGTTTTTGAGAGGTTGGCGCTATTTAAGGCTAATGAATCCAGAAATACTTGATTAGTAACAAACCAATGTAATTTTTCTCTCCATCTATCCATGACTGTCTCCAGCCTGTGGCCTGGGTCAGCTTCTATTCAAGCCATAATTTTCTCACTACCGGCTTTCTAGGCCTGTCGTTGCTTCATGTGCCTTATATTCTAACCTAAAACTAGGACAGTCACAACATCCAGTTCCCAGCCATTAATGTATCAATGTGAGAGGGTAAACCCACATTTCACAAATGATACATTTTCGGTGATGCCGGGAATCAAACCCGGGATTCTTATCTCAGTAGGCAAACACGCTACCGATTGAGCTAGGGTGTTGGATTCATTTTTACTCTAAATTGTTGAAAAGGATACTAGAATGGTTTTTAAAAGCTTCTCCCACTCGCAAACTACCGCTATGAAACTAGGTTCTAATCCCGATTAAGACATAATTAAGGTGTGATGGGAGAATACGTGAGTTATGCTCAGTATTTTTTCAATTTTTTAACAAACAACTTTTTGACCGAAAAAAATGCTTAAATATATATGTTGAATCAATTTTACACACGTAATATATTCAAAAGTTATTGATTTTTTGCCGTTTGAATCTAAACAATTTAAATGAGGAGAAAATGTCATGCCCAAATTCCGCGATGCCCATTGCAGGTATTCAAGAAGCTTTTAAGATTATTATGTGTAAAAAACTAAACTAAACTTATCTTATTTGTTCGAGAAAAAAAATTGTTTATGTTATAAAAACGGAAAAAAAACCCAGACCTTAACTTATATTTCTGTCCATCACAACTCAAAGCGGTCACCTTGTTCAACAAGGAAGTAAGTATCACTCACTATCAGGCCACACGACTTAAAATACAAGGGTCTGTGTCGTTTTCTGGAACGACTTATTTGGTCTAAGCTTATACTACCTTTCGCTATTCAGCTACAGCCACCCTTTGTCATGTAATTAAGAAAAAGGGTTTGAATGAAAACCACGAGATTTCTTATCTCAAGGTAAAGAGGAAAGCTCGCTCCTAGTTCTCAAATATCTTAAAATTCTCTGCTGTGATCCTATAAAGAATAATGTGTTTGTTAGAGGAAGATTAAATCTAGAGACCCGTTTCTGTGGCCACATGGTTTAAGGCAGTACTCATGGATTAAACTAGACTTCCGATGACGGGGAGATCAAAATTCAAATCTTGGTCGATTGTACGGAGGTTAAAAAATGGTTTTCCACTCTCCTTCTACGCAAATGTGGGTACAATTACTCTAAATATAACTTTACTAATCCCTAAAATCCCTAGTATAATTATTAGATAATCGTATAAACCGAACGGGTAGTAAGACGCGGTGCTTAAAAAATGGAAGTTAGAAACTTTTTCCATCAATCCTAGTCCCACAAAAATGCTTAAAAATTCTTTTAAAATAAGCAAATGTTACATTTTAATAAATTTTTCTGTTAATAAAATAATATAAGCTTAAGGTTATCAAGGAAAAAGAGCCCTATTGGAATCTTTTGACTCTATTTTGTCGTGAGCCGTATTTTAACATTACGTATCGTAGAATTAAGTATTGCGTTAGAGCAGAACGTCTATACGTCCATTTCTCGCTCATCAAGGGCGGCCCTCTTAAGTGTTCGCGTGGGCCCAATCAGCGGTGGTCACTGTAAGTGTGGTTCCGATCGATACCAGCCCCACTTGCATAAGTGTCCTTCAACTTGCCAGCTAGGATTCTCTGTCACTTGTCTATTAAATGTATATTGTGGTGGTCAAAGCATCAATTAGTGATGTTCAATCAGAAGCCACTTTGAGATAACTTCACCGGTTGTTAGAGTTCAACAAGTTAAAGCCTCCTTGAGAATAATTGATATTTGTAGCGAAGGATGATATTATACGCGTAACCCCTTTTCCCGACGTTGATGAATCAGTTGCACATAGATATTTTAGCACCTGCGCCTTTGTACTAATTACGCTAATATGTTAAGAATTTGTAGGGTTGAATTTAGAGTAATTATACTCACATTCGCATGAAGGTAGAATGGTAAATAATATATAAAAACACCCTCAGTATATTCGACCGAGATTCGAGCTCCGATCTGCCCATCATTGGCAGTATGAGAGAGTGATACCTTATACCTGGTGGTCGCCAAAGTGGGTTGCACTCACCTTACCTAACCCGTGCCCGGGTGTCATTTTTCAATTTAAAAAATATGTTAGCTTGTCTATTTAACCCATTACTTAACTTAGTATTACCTAATCTACAGTCAAATTTTTATAAGAAAAACCATATCTGACAGACACGAACGTTTATAGATATATAGTTTCACCTATTCATACGTCAGGTCATCAGTCATGTGATCTGCAAATGTCAACAGCTAAAATAACACTATAAACACAGTAAAATGCTATCAATACAGGCCGCAAAAATTAAGTTTGTATTTTATAAGGGATGGCTCTTATGAAACAGCCAGGGTGCGTTTCCATATGACTTTCTACTGTACATCCACGTAAATGAAGGTTTATTTCATCTATATTCTACCATCCTAGTCCCTACACCCAATATAACTGCAGAGGGAACTGCAGGTCCTATGTAGAAACGCTTTATCTTAGCTCTCTCTCTTTGTTAACTGTTGCTAAATCTCCTCACTCTCAATTATGTCTGAATGTGGTGTGCTGGGGTAAGAAGGAGCTACTGACAACCTCGACTAACCAGCGTTGCGAAACTTGTCTTATATTTGAGGCTAGATTGACCACTCAAAAACGAGAAAATGACAACGCTGTTTCCCAATAGTAACCATGCAGTTCCCTCAGCGATGATATCCAGTGTAGTGTAAATATACCTATATTTTGGACGGGCAGTAAGACGCTAAGAACGGGAAAAGGGAACGGGTTAGGAAGGAAAGTAGTGTACCGTCCGATTTAGATTATAAGATTTTTTTGAACAGTTATAAAAGTTACCAAAACACTCTTCATATAGGCTATTTTACATCGAGTCATGTGATCTGTAATTGTCGTTTTACGTAGATTATATAAATATCTATTAATAATAACTTATAATATATTAAAATGTTATTCTTAAGTCAAAAACCCTTTCGTCTGGTTAGTGCTGCCTGCACCATCTGGTAGACATCCCATGTACTAGGGAGTTCAAGAAGTGTGGTGGTTCCCTGTGGCTTTCCACACTGAATTTCTATGAGCGAGAGCAAAAGTGCCTACAAATTTTGCCGGAAAGGTATTTTCACATACCTTCCAAAGCTCTTTTACATGTCACAATCGACATGGAACAAGACGGCTTTAATTCTCCTCCTAAGGAAGGTGTGCTCTGGATTTTTATTGCTCAAAGAAAATCGCCCACTCCAGTGGCCACATGGTCTAAGGCACTACTCTCCCAATAGAATAGATGAGTTCTCTTTAACTGTGGGTCGCGACACCATTTGAGGTCACGTAACTGAATGTGGATTGTGGGGGTCTTGAAAAATCTAGCAACATTAAAAGGCTTCTGAACGCGCAATGACCAAAAATTAATTCAAAATCAAACTCGTAATGAATCCGAGGTGTTTCTGGCAGCGCTCGCCCAGGTTGCATCGCGCGACTTCACCACAGCCTTGGTTCTGAGCACACAACAAATTGTGACATATTTATGTTAAAAGATAAAATTGAAAGTTACACTAAAAATTAACATATGTAAGAATAGGGTGGAAAATGGTTCTTTAGAAATGCTTGCTTACATATACAAATGATTTTATAGTTGAAAATAATCTTCCCAAATATTTGATTTTAAGAGTTATAAATGATCACCCGAAGTGCCTGGAGACAAAGTTTCAAAAATACTTCCCTTCAAATTTTGATTCTAAAAAACTAACATACTTAATTGAAATAAAAGCCGTCAGTCATCTATCACTAAACGTCCAAAAAGAATTTGCTGGGCTATCAATGAACACAGGTTTAAAATTTGAGTTTCCTATTGAATTTTGGTTTGGGAATAGGACAGAATTTCCAACAATTTCCAAAATGGTCCTAAACATATATCTACCATTTTGTACTACGTATCTCATATCCATGCGAACCAACATTCTCAGCACTGACGAAATATGGCTCTGAGAGATGAAGGAATACATGCCCTCTTATGTTTGATAGCTTGCGTTCTCCCACACGCATAACTTGATTAAGTTTTATAAATGCAACATAATGTACTTCAAAACGATTAAACCGTGTATGACCTAGTAATTATATATTGGTCACAGCTTCCCGTTACAAGCCCAACCCTTTTGTTCCCTTTGAAACAATATTTAGACTGAAGTTTCTAGGTAAGCTCTCACATATTAATAATTAAATCTAAAACATACAATCTCTCCCTATCGTGCTAGCTATCAAGGGAGCCTTTTGTTTTTGTAATTACTTTGAAACTGTGTAGCAATTCCCGCGATAATAATGTATCGGCGATCCTTTCTTTTCAACCCTTTGGGGTCGACCTCGCCGCACTAGTTTATTGAAATAACCTCCTCTGTGTACAAACGTCTATTTCGCATTAGGTCAACGCCTGAATGTGTGTTTGTCCCTTGGAAGGTGGTAGCGCAAGTGTCGCCCCTGGCGGCTAGTACAATAATCATTTGAGAGTAGATAATTATGAACAATTTACAGTCCAATGATAATTCACTAACTAAACACTGTAATACGTCTGAATGATTGCGTTAGTTTGTAGTTTCTATTTGAGAGTAAAGTGGACTGAAATAATCACCCCTACCATTAAAAACTTTATTATATGTTTAAGGGCGCTTTTGAGTGAAGGAGGTACATTTTCAAATTTAGTTTCGTTACAAATTAATTTTAAACAACTTAACACCCATCGATGGTCTCATCCAGTGGCGCAGGAACTAGGGGGTACGGGGGTAAATTTTACCCCCCCCCCAAAACTTGAGGGAGGTAAAAAGTATCATTTTTACCCCCTCAAATTAATATAGTAACATTTTTAGATAATGTAAACATCTTATTTAGGCAAGATACAATGTTCACACTATGTTAACATATTAAAAGTAAAATTTGCTTGGAGCTTACACTGAAGAGATTTTGAAAACTCTGATAGTAGTACCAGCTACATCAGCTACTGCAGAAAGAAGTTTTTTAATGCTTGGACGCATTCAAAACTATCTTCGCTCCACGATGAGGCAATGTAGACTAAATCACCTGAGAGGCTCAACAAAATTGAAATTGCAAAACTGGTTAGTGGTCTTATAACTAGTAACAAATATAGGGCAAAGATGTATGGAAATCTACTTTCATTTCCAGTGTTTCATAATTTTTAGTTGAGCTGCATCAGATAAGATTTTTCTTAATATGTTTTGTATGTATTAATTCTAATGTTTGTAATGATTAAAATAAACGAGAAAAATGCACAGTGGGACCATTAAATAAGGTATCCCTCGTTAGACTGATATCACTTTACGCGTTTTCACTATAACACGATTCTAAGAAATATAAAAATAGTGCATGGTCAGCTGGAATTTCGTAGTCATCCTGTTTTGTGGTGGTCTGACCTTGTGTACACACATTCGAGTGAAAGCGTTGATCTTTACTGTACAGTTTGGTGTTAGGGGGTGGTATTGACAACATTGGATATGCATGGGCAGAAGTTAAACAGTCCTGTATGAAGGGAGTTTGAAAAAATATTTGGCCTGAAGTTTCTGATTCTCATGATTTTGATCCTGACCACGACATGACATTGTTGACATAGCAATATGTTGGATTTGTGGACATAGATAAGGTAAATTTGGATCAATTGTTCCAATCCAACTCAACATAACTCACCAATGAAGATCTTCTAGAAATGGAGAATGGCAAAAAGAATTAAGAGGAAGAGCCTTATGTTGTTGAGCCTATCAAACAACTTTCAACAAAACAATTTGCTGATTTATTTAAGCACAATGACAGTGCAATTAGAATCATTGAAGAGAATGACCCTATCATAAATAGCAGCACCAAAGTTGCCAGAGAGATCCAGAGTTCTTTGGCTTGCTACAAATAAATCTATAAAGAGAGGGAAAATGCTGCCCCCGTCAGTTGAGTCTTACCATTTCATCAAAGAAATTGAAAATCGTCAGCCTAAGCACCCAGGGTCTTCACAACAGCAAAAGCTTACCATTCCAGGGCCTTGAAGAAAGCAGGAGCGTACCGTCCAAGGGTCTTCCGAAGAGCTAAAGCCTACCATCCAAGGGCCTTCAAGAAAGCAAGAGCCTACCGTCCTAGGGCCTTCATGCCAGCAAGAGCTTACCGTCCTAGGGCCTTCATGCCAGCAAGAGCTTACCGTCCAAGGGCCTTCAAGAGAGCAAGAGCTTTCCATCCAAAGGTCGTCAAGAGAGCAAGAGCTTACCACCCAAGGGCCGTCAAGAGAGCAAGAGCTTACCGCCCAAGGGCCGTTAAGAGAGCAAGAGCTTACCGTACAAGGGCCTTCAAGAGAGCAAGAGTCTATCGTCCCAGGGCCTTCAAAAGAGCAAGAGCTTACCGTCCAAGGGTCGTCAAGAGAGCAAGAGCTTACCATCCAAGAGCCGTCAAGAGAGCAAGAGCCTACCATCAAGAGCAAGATAGTGATAATCCATATTTGCCAAATCCAGTTATTTTATCATGCGATTGAAGATTAACAGTAAGTGTACCTGTAGCATTGTATTAATTAGCTACATTGATTAAAAATTGTGTTTGTTTACAAATTTCAGGGGATTGAAGATTGACAATAGGTTTAGCCTACCTAATGCATTGTACTAGTAATATAAATTTTAAAAATGACATTAATTTACAAGTTTTAGGTTTTTATTTCCTTTGGAGTAATTCCTATATCACTCATGTTAAAATCATTTCAATTGCATTTTCGTGCTACGCAATTATTTATCAGAACCAATCACTCGCGTAATGTGAAGGACAGCTGTATTACATTTTCCTGTTCTTTTTTTAGTCTCAAAAATGTTATCTCCTATAAGAACACAGGGTTATTTTTACCCCCCCAAATAAAAACATTCCTGCGCCACTGGTCGCATAGTTTAACCCGTCACTCTTGTGTTAGAAAGTAATGCTAGCGATGTCATCCCTATTCAACTAGCGTAATTAATATATGCGCAGATACCGAATGGGTACTAAAAATCTGCACCTTTTTTTAAAAACCATATTTGACCGTGGTTTCTGTGTGTGGAGACTTTCAGCCACCTCAATCACCGTCTGTTCTCTGGCGGAATATGTCGAGGGACCAGAGGCTACGTCCGACTAGATCGGCCTCCAGACTCTTGTCGGTGTCTGAGTGTCGGCTGAGGGGTTCGAGAGCCCCTGTGGTGCCCGGGTGCGACCGGTGTCATGACTCTGGCGGAGGATGAACTAATGAGAACAGAGCGTTACCCAGGTTATACCTTTGGAGATTGTCTACATGGCATACCCGCAATTAGATGACATGATGATAGTGATTATTAAGGTGTGGATATGGCGAAAATCTTTAGCCTAACTAACCAGACCATAGTGACCATAGGAATTGTTTAACTTTCGGGAAAAATATCTATGGTACTGACGGGAATCGATCCCAACTTCTAGATAGGTATCCAGGAACGCTGACCTATAAACCAGCGTTTTCTCATTAAATTTAGTCACGGAACACTTTTATATTTTGTACAACATAATCGAACCCCTTAAATATTTTTAGCGTGGAATAAAAAATAAAAGTGCCGCAGGCGAAACATTTTCTTGGTTCAAAATCAAATACCTTTAAAGTGAAAGTTAATTTTTTCCAGGAGGGCTGAGCGGGGGATGGAAGACAACTACACGCTTTTTCCTCTTTCATGTCCCATAAATAAATGTAGCCGTCCTGCATACGTGCTCGTTGAGGAAAAAAAGTATAGCTTTTACTCTTAACTAAACAATAATTAATATGGTATCGGTTTCTTTGTTTATTATGAATCGTTGCTTCTCCTATCACGTAGAAAAAGAAACGATTGCTATTAAATAATTAAATAAGTTATACTTGATGAAGGATAGGGAAGGAAAATGCATCACAGAAATATATAAGTTTAACAAATAAGTTTATTAAAAAGCAAACAAAAAGATATATAATTACATATGAGTGACAAGATTTTAATTCAATTAATTAACGATAACTGTATTCCTTTATCGAGGTAGAACACATTAGGTTGGACGAATAGGTATTAATACCTTGTAGACGACGACCCGACAGAAGTTAGAGAGAACATTTCGTTTAGTTTAATAACTCTAGAAATAGGGATACTCGCTCTTACTCGAACGAAGAAGTGTCTGCCACAACTTGGCAACAGTAAAAAGGGGAATTAAGAATCAGGCAATATACAAAAAGACAATCTAGCCAGGCTAATACCAGACTAATACCTGAGAGATCTAATCATGAAAAATAGTGAAACAATTGAAAATAGAAACATAGCTTACCATCAAATCCTATATTTTTAGAGTTACTAAGAAGAATATTATTTAGGCTAGCTAGCTTGTATTAACCCTCATGGAGATTTACGAAAAAACCAGAGAATAATATCTTATAAGAGGAGCTTCCATTTTACAAATAATAGATGGCTAACAATCAGGCATCTACACAGTATTTTACTATGACCAGTCATTTCCTAATGAGTACTGCCAGAGCAATCAAAAGTAAATTTATACATTTACCCATTACTAGGGCATACAATAGCTAGTAAAAACTATATATTTTTAACATTTATATAAATATGGCGCCTGAAGGGGCTGAAAGAAAGCATTATCCTCGCGAGCCACTACTTCAATCTACTAGTGCTCCCACAGGTTGGGCACTGTAAATAACTACACAAACAAGGATGCAATCATGACTGCAACCAGTCACTGACTTAACTAGGTCCAGAAAAAAGTGTTAGATGATCTGATTGTAACCATATAGAGATCCTAAGCGAGATCATACCGTTTAGGCTTTCATAAAAATATAACAATGTCTTAAGGACTTAAAAAAAGAAATCAAATTCATGGACTCAGTATACTCAATTACCTGGTCCTATACATATGTAGAGCAAAGAACCCTCGTATTTAAACTATGCCTTGTAGGCATAGGGAAATAATCGTCAGACTATTTGACCCAAGAAACTGTGTCTGATGAACATAGAAAATAACGTCAGACATTCCGACTAAAGAAACCATGTCTGATGGACATAGAAAATAATGTTAGACATCTTGACTAAAGAAACCATGTCTGATGGACATAGAAAAAGATGTTAGACCTTCTGACATTAAAACTTGTTTCTGATGGACACAGAAAATAAATCAGACACTCTAACACAATACACTATGGCTGGTGGACATAGAAAGTAAGGCAAGACATTCTAATACATGAAACTATATCTGAGAGATAAAGATAGCAACGTCAAAGATATTCTGACATGATACTCAATGTCTAATCGACATTGAAAATAAAACAAAACATTCTAATACGTGAAACTATACCTGAGGGACATAGATAGCAACGTCAGACATTTGACATGATACTCATAGTCTCAGAAGAGGCTTCCTCTGAAACACGGCCGTGAAGCCAACGCCTGATACATCGTGGCCACCAGTAGTCTTCGGTGCTGAAGTTTTTTGGAGTAGTTCTTCCTCCGGTGAATAAATACAATGGAATACAAAAATGTAAGTCACAGGGAATCCGTTATATAGCAACAGAACTTCCTCGGAAAATGAACTACAACAGGAGATCTAAGGGGAGAAGGGGGTTAATAGCTGCGAAATAACTCCACTTTCTCACTAGCGTTGTCAGAATGTGTGGCGAGCAGAGACAATTATATCTCTTTTCTTCGACGTGTGCCCTTCGATCAAGACGTGAAAATGCTCGCGATGCCAAAATGGTCTGCTGGGGCAATGTTCCTTGACGCTTGGGCGTTTCCCGGCAACATCAATCCAGAGTGAGTCACCACCACCTGCCACATATTATTGGAATATATTATCGCTTGTTATATTGTTTTAATTGTCTTTATGGCATTTTAATTATAGATGTCATATTATATCAATGACATGCTACAATATTATTATTAGTTTAAAAAGTACAGAAAAAGCTTCAATACACATTTTAATCATAAGAGAGTGTAATATATTAATTTCTTGGCAAATTCTTCTTGTATCTTGTTTAATTGTTGACAGTTATATTCTCATGTCTGGAGCCATATTAAGTTAGTTTCGATACTTAGGCCTAGTTGCGGTTCCAGAGTATAACGAGAAGCCAGTTTGGGACAAGTACTTGCTGAAAAATGGCAACAGTACTCTGATTGTCTACCGCGAAAACTCAGAGTATTATTTGCAAAAATCGACCCTTGAATGTGTAAACATATGAGCCACTGAGCAGAACAGATTTTCTGCAGGATCTGGATTACAATTAAAAAGGCAGTCTAGTAAACAAGCTGTGCAATAAACGTGACCTGAATCAAATGTTTTCTTGTCCACCAGATTTTTAACTTTTAATGTTTACAAGTTTTTTCTTTTTTTTCTTGGAATCCTCAATTTTACCTCGCGGAGCTCCAGAGTTCTGTGGAACCCCATTTGGGAAAGACTGCATTAGACCAAGGGGCCGATTACGCGCTAATTTTTTTTTCAAACAGTCTCTAAAACCCAAAAACTCGCATTATCACAATATAATACTGGATATTGTATAATAATTATACAATACCAATGTAATTGTATAAACAGTATTATATTGTATTCTGGCTTCAAAATTATTCTGATTTTTAGATTGAGAAAACCAATACTCATTATTATATTCTTTTTTATATAGATATTATTTGTATTTATATTATGCTGAATTTATTTTCCATTTTATATAATTTTTAACTATAGAGGTAATACTATTATAAATAACTATGTATAGTCAATTTTATCTATTTTAATATTAATAATAGGGTTTTTCGAAGGTCACTTTTCAAATGCGAAGTGAAGTAAAAAGTTAACTTGAAGATATGTGAAGTAAAATAGTTTTTGTTGTTGTTACATAGCATTTAAATTTTAAATTATTCGTTAAGTGACCTTAGGTAAAGAGGAATGTTTGGATGCATACATAAAGCGCCTCAAATTAGACCAAAACATTTTGAAGACTCGCACGTCCCTAATAAATAACAAATTGTATGGCTATGTCAATCAATATTTAAAATAGCCCGCTAGTAGAAAAACGGTCCGTTAAACCTAAAATAACACAAACCTTGGGGCCTATTTTCTTTTAAAAAAAAGTTATTCTCAATATGAGAAAAAAAAAGAGTAACAAATAATTGTTCGAATTCGCTAATGATCTACTCGGACTACTGAAAAGGATTTGTCTATGTGCTGTTAAGTGAAAACAAGAGAATCTAATTTAAGAATTAATGAGGCATGGATTGAATTGTTGCAAAATGGACCAAGCTTAGCGTTCGCTATGTTAATATACACATTCAATCACTTTGTTTGTAGTAGCAGAAGACGTGGTTTACATTTATTTTTCTCTTAAATTGAACTGTCGATCCGATTTTTTTTAATAATAAAAAAGATGTTGACTTAGTAAAAAAGTTATTATTTTGATTTCTCAATGGCAACAAAAACCATAGCTTTGAATTGAAATACTAATTATGGAGGCAAGCCAAAATATAGGAAATTGAGAAGTAATGGAGGTCATCAAAGGTTGTTCATTAAAATTTAATGGTATGATACAATCGTAACATTTTGTCAAATTTTCATGGGAAGGTTTTTTTTAGTCATTAGAGTCAGCTTTCCTGTATTAATGCATCAGGTCATGTTATATGCAGCTGTGATATTTGATATATATTATCAGTATTTATCAAACAGTAAAAATGTCTCATTTTTAACATAACTAACCTATTGGCTGTAACTCAACTATAATAACTACTTGTACTTTTTGTAATAACTAAACGAGAGTTAATCCTATTCATGATTTAAATAATATTTTAGACTCAGTAGATATAAATGAAACGGAGTTTGGTTGTTTGAGTTCCTAAGCTATACGAAACCTTAGCTCAATCGGTAGCGTGTCTGTCTATTGAGCCAAGGCCCCGGGTTTCGATTCCCGGAGGAACCGAAAAATGTATAATTGGTGAAATGTGGGCTTACTCTTTCACAGTGAGGAATTAACGGCCGGGGACTGGATGTTGTGCTTGTCCTAGTCTTAAATTATATTATAAGGCATATGAAGTTACGACAGGCCTAGCAAAGCCGGCGGTGGAAAATATATGACTTGAATAAAAATCTGACTCAGGCCAAAGGATGGAAACAGTAATGGATGTAAAAATGTCCTAAACTACTATTATTCAAGACATTCACTTTTGAAATACGTACATTTTTCGTTTCCTTTGACAAACCCAATCTTAACATATTATCAATATGATGAAAACCAGTAAGTAAAACCAGTACATGATTTGGATAAAACTTCAAAATAAATCCGTGCTTCACGTGCTATCCATATAGTTACTTTATTGAGCTAGGAAGGAGGATATAGTACATGAGTTAGAGGAAACGTACCCGCATTCACACACCCAGGTACACCCGGTCAATATGTGAGCCCTGATCTCCTCATCAGTAGCAAACCAGACAAGACGAGACTGAAGTATTTGTCTGCGTAACCAACGTTACTGGTCACATGCGACAAATCTTAGTCCTTGAATAAGGACGTTGATCCCTTCATAACGGTGTGATGGAAACATCACAGATAAAAATATTTACATGACTATAGATTTAAATGTAAATTTGTGATTGTTTGTCGCGACAAAACTGATACTATCCCGTAGACCCATCAAGCTCCACGGGCAATTGAAGAGAGACAATGCGCTATGGTCATTGTACGGTGTCAATGGGAGGACATATTTTGGCAACAATAATGGTCGTTACGGGAATACTACGTTCAGGTTTGTGGCAGAATATTTTCAGTCTAAATTTTGACTAAGCGCCTTTAAAAAAATAAAAACTTAATTTGTTCCAATGCTGGGTTACCAATGTTACTATATTATTAAAGGTTATTTTGTAGGTATTGTTATTATTCATCAAAAATAACAGCTGCACATCTCATAACTTGACGTATGTATACGTGAAGTTAGTTTTAGTTAATTTTTATATTTGACTTATATTGTAATGCTATTTATAATGGATCAGCTAAACATTTAAGACCCTCATCAGTGGGCACATGGGTTAAGGCATCAACCTCGTTTGCCCTGGTTTGCTGGTGGGGATGTTTGTGACCTGAATTATGTCCTGGCATATTGAACAGATTTTTCCAAAAATTGTTTTCTACTCTCCCTCCACGCAAGCCTCAGTGATAAGTAAGTAGAAGAGCACCGAAAAAAAAGTCAAATAAACACATTATTTTACAAAAGTGGACTAGCTTATAATTATGCATCAAGAGATACAGAAGAACTATTTCAGCCGTGTTCAAGATTATTGTGTTAGAGACGTAGGCCAAAAACAGCCTCTTAAGGTGTCAGTGTAGAGAGCGCGAGCAAAGGTCAGTGTTTTTGCAGTTTTTAAAACAAAACTTTTTTTACCAAAGTAAATAAAATATTTCTCCAGTACATATAATTTAATTTTCTTTACATGGTGATATCAACAGTTCTTAAATATTTGTCATGAGCATAGCGGTATTAGATGTGAAACATTTTAAACGAAGAAAAAAAGTTGTAATTAAATCCAGGACATACTTGACAGATATTCAACAATTTATTGTTGGTATAACCATGTGAATAGTTTTCTAATTTTCTGATTTTTAATATTCTTTCAAGTTCACTTCAAAACTTTAAGTTTTCCCATGTAAATTTATTTTAGTATACCTTTAAATACTGGCTGTCAAATCTGGTATCATAAATACACTAATTAATTGTTCTTAGTTATAAAGTGTTCTTAATTCATCTGTTCTCCATAATGTACTTAATTTGATAGCTTTGCGATTTTATTCTCTTTTAATATATCACTTTTATTTTAACCGTGAACAGTTTCAAAAAATCTATTATATTGTGTACATTATTCTCAAACTTATCTATGTGTCATTTTACATTAATATTAATAACATTTCTTTGCATTCTTTAATTTTGGTTTTCAATTAGATGTATTCTCTAAATTCACTATTTTATATCAACACTTAACTAACTCTTAATTTATCTTCATATTTACATTTTATACTTTCAATTATACTGGTTTGTTTTTTACTTAATAATTGGTTAACTTTCAGGTAATTTTATTTTAATGTTTATATACACATAGTCATTTGTCTGGTAACATTTTTATTTGTCTCATATTGTTTTTATTCAGCGTAATACATCCACTACATTTGGTTAGTTAATTATTTTACTTATTGCATATCAATAAGGTTTTAATATTAACATTTTATTCAATTTACAATATAAGCCAAAATAAAATAAATATACACACTAATAATTTATTTATTTTATAATATACTGTTAAAATACTTTTAATATATACCTATACTTAAGTCTTTGTTTTTTTAAATTATTCACTTATCTCGTAAATTTGCCAATACATTTCTTTACTATTATATTACTATTAATATATTCATATATATCTGGTTAGATAGGCATTTTGTTTATCATTCAGATCAATATAATGTTTACATTTATATGCTATTTAGTATAATTTTACTTACAGTTAAATTAAAATTAAAATTTTATGTTTTTGACTCATTTGCTATAACATGATATAATGTTACCATTTTATATATTCCTTTTTTTAAACTTGGTAAATGTACTCTATAACAGAGAATATCTTTCTCGAGTTTAATGTTTTTCTTATTATTATTGTTTCACTTTGTGATAAACATGAAATTTAATTAATTTTCCTAATATTTACTCATTTTATTTGTGAATTCAATTATTCTAATCATTCCTCAACCATCATTTGAATATGATTTTACTTTTATAATCCAGCATATTGTCACATCTTTGTTCTTACATTATTTAAACTTCTACTATCAACTATCATAAAAAAAATTGCTCCAAATAGCTTTTAGACATATTCAATATATATAAATTACCTTCGCCTCCATTGGTTGGGGAACTCACCTTACAAAGCTTAACTTAGCCATGACCGTGGTATGAACGCATATTTTAAGATTATTTAACATGATTTATAAAGTCCTCGCACCGATGGGTGCGTGCACAAATACGTCAGTCACGGCTTGTTCGTTTTGACATCTATCGGTGAGTCAGGGTTTGGTTACTGACCTGGTGTATTGAGTTTTTATATTTTCTAAATAGTTCCCCAAATTTCCCTCCATGTAAATTCAAATATTATTCGTTTAAATTTCACCTTAATCATTCCTTTCTCTTTGGTGCAATCATTTGCGAACTACCCTTACAGGGGAAACAATATTTGTAGAATTTATTTTTTCCCATTCCACTTTGGAAACAAACCAGGGATATATTTTGTCTCAATGTAGATAGAAAGGGTATTTCTGGGTAAACTATAACATATTCTCACATTAGTAACTTTATGGAAGCTTCTAGACTAATTTTTTTAATCAACTGGCTTAATGTGTCAAATATTTCGTGTAGGATGGTTAAGGAGGCACTTTACATTAGTGATAAAACAAATTTACTGCTGTCATTTATCTAATAATTTAACCTCATCCTCTTTTTTTTTAGATGCCAAATGCAGTCTAATTTTAGACGTTGATATATTGATATCATTATTCAGATCATTGATCTGAGTAATTATTTTATGGTTAGTGAATGTTGACTGAACTTTTTCAAGCCATCAGTAAAATGAATCCGTAAACCCACATATCAACTAGTCAAATTACCTAGTGGATGTCCAAAGTACTAATAATCACTCACGTGTCAACTCGTTTATAAAACACACTTGTAAGTTTAATTCACTCGCAGTGTTTATGTTTGCTTCGAAAATAAAATCATAATCACCATCTAATTTTTAACATACATATATATATATATATATATATATATATATATATATATATATATATATATATATAGTATTTATGTGTGTATAACGTACTAGCTGTAGTATTTTAGGGATCATCTTACATATTTATTTAATCAGAGTTTAGATATATATACTTATTTACTCTATAGCACTAGGAGCTCGAAAGTTCATTGCCGCACTTACAAAAGTAAGCCACATATTCCTATTTTAGATAGTTCTATCCAGTCCACCTCATCTGTCCACCAGTCCACCTGTCTCTTTAAGGTCCGTTCTAATGTTATCCTCCCATCTGCGTCTCGGTCTTTCCAATGGTCTCTTCTCGTTGGGCTTTCCAGTCATTACACTAAACACAGTTCTAGATTCTTCCATCGACGCTACATGTCCTGCCTACCGTAATCTACGAGACTGGATCATCCCAGCATTGTCTTGTGATGAGTAGAGGGCATGCAACTCATCATTATGTAACATACTCCACTCCCCAGTGGCCTCACCCCTTTATGGATCAAATTTAGATACAATAAGCTATATTATATATTATTAGCTATTTTAAAAATGATATTTTAAACGATCTATTTAGAATTAAAAACACAATTTATAAAATATAATAAATGCTAGAATATTATGTAAATAATATATTTATTATTATTATTATTATTATTATTATTATTATTATTAGTATCATTATCATGATTATTATTATTATTATTATTATTATTATTATTATATCCTATGATTATAGCAGCATTTCAAATTATTGTTCTTTCATGCGCTCTCTAATTCAGCTATAGGTTTACTCTTCAAAAAATACATAATTTAATATTTCACAGCAAATAATTCCTGCAGAAGCAATAATCATATATAATTTTTATTTAAAATATTAGCCTCTTATAAAACTAGTAATTAAATAATTTCTATTCACATAGGCCTTATTTACCTTAATACGATAGTATAGTAAAAAATCAACTTGTTTAATTAATATGAAAACTATAAATGCTATTTCACACGTAGATTCTTCATTGACCTAGATTAATTTGAAAACTATTTGATTTCACTATTTTAATTAAAAACTTGACTCAACATATTTATTAAAAAAAATCAATGAATTACTTACTTACAATGAATACTTACTAAGTAGTTTCATTTAAAGGACACACGACATTCCTATACAACAAAATTGACCTATTTTGTTAAGTTTAAATCATATCAATTTTTTTATAAAACTTAAAAACCATGTTATTTTAAATTTCTCACGTTTGTGCCGCAGTAGCTTAGTAAATTGGTCTACATATCATATTCCAAGATTATAAGAAAAGTAATTTTAATTTTTCATTGTCTGTGCTATACGCATATAACTAAATATTAATTAACTATGCTAATGGGGTAGCGATAAGAAATGTATAATTTAGAGGAAATGTCCCTACATTTGCATGGAGTGATAGTGGGAAGCTATTTAGGAAAATAAACCTTTCGTACACCCATCCCGTATTTGAGCCTCAACCATTTGTCACCCGAAATCCAAACTAAATGAGCTTGCCACTTAGATGGTGTGCCCTATCGGGTATACTTATGGTGATTCATCACTCTGCCTACACGCAAATTAGGGTAAATTTCCTTAAAACTCAACCTTCCTGATAACTAATTCAGTATTGTAAACATGGTAATAACCCAAATTGATATTAAGGCTTGATTCACACGTTCGCCGAAAATAAAAAGCAAAATCTGCCTCAGTGGTGCAACAATTCACATCCTGTATGTTGACCCATGATGCATTGCAACGCTAATTTAAAACAACTGATTATCAACATATTTTATTTTATTTTTTTATTTTCGGATAAACATATATTTTAGAACATTCTCCCGATGAACGTTTTCAAATTATAACGCTGTTTCATGGCACAATCCAATACATCGATACACACGCTTTACATTAAAGAGTTATTCCAAATCTCCTCACAAAGGCAAACGAAGATGTCTGCTCGCTTCTAGCTGTACCGCGCATGCGTTGTCAAATGCGCATGCGCACTGATTTAAGATGGTTGGTTCTCCTGTGCCGAACATCTCTGGACGAGGTAGAGATGAGTTGAACTTTAGCGGAACAGCTTGCACTGATGAGGAGGAAATCTTGTGATTGGCTTATTGCTCGTCACATGACCCCCCCATCTCTATTCTGCGTTTGTTTTTCGGCGAACGTGTAAATCCACAGTAAGACGTTGTGAAAACACACACAAATAATTGGCTATGTAATCGGACAGTGGTGGCGCGTGAGTTGTTTACTGCCCGGACAAGCCTGGACTGACGTAAGTCTACTAGTAAAATGTTCCCTCCTTCTCATTTCCCGTTTGAATCTGAATAAAAAGAAGGTGGAGGAAGTAGAGTGTGATAAGATTCCTATCTTCTTTGGCCGTGTGTAAGAAGGAGTCTGGTGAAAAAGAAGGTGGAGTGAAGTAGAAGTTGAGTTGATCTACTAGCTACTTTGGCCCATCTGCAAGAACGAGTCGTACTGAAACAGAAGGTGGAGGGAAGTAGAAAATGCGATGATTTCCTATGTCCTTAAGTGTCTGCTTTATCATACCTTTCCAAAATCTTCACTCGGGATGTATATATATATAGTATCTCAGTTACAACTTCACCAATACATTAACCTGAAACTCAGTTCTGAGCACGTCAAATTACGGCCGTTATTTGTCTGTATCTTGTTCCTGTTGAAGCTATTAGTGAAACCATTTGGCGAGCTACTCTAATACGCACAATTAAGACAAAGACGGTTTAAATCATGCAAGAATAATATAAATCTAATGTCGGGGGAGGCGGAGTGGCCCCAGGAGCAGAGTTGGGGGAGGAGGGGGGGGAAATTAGTAAAAAGCATACAACCAACCATCTCATGAATAGTCAAAAAGAGTTTCCTACCGTGCCATGGATTGTTGGAGGCTTCAAAACACATGGTGAACAGAAGACACACCCAAACACACACACAGGATTGAATTAACATAGTGTTTAGATATGGGTGTATGTGTGTGTGTTTGTGTGTGTGTATGCGGGTAGCACGCGTGCGTGAACAGAGAGCCCAGCATACAAACGCGGGCAAACACACAGTTCAGGGGAACTTTCTAAACAAATATATTTACATTTTCTGTAATGTGACAATATCGTGGCTATAGCGCAGTGACGAAAATATATTTAAGGTGATTGAAAAATAAATGGTACGGAACTCCGCACGGAATTTCTCGATCTATTGTTTAAAAATTGAGATATTTACTCAAAATCGTAATATATGCAAACGAAATAATAATAATAATAATATTTAGCACGCGTCTTACTACCGTTCGGGTATACGCTTAAGTACTAATTACACTAATGAATTAGGAATTGGAAGGTTGAATTTAGAGGAAGTGAACCCGCATTGCGTGGAAGGAGAGTGGAAACCATTAGGAAAAACCCCCAGTTCACCCGACCGAGATTCGAACCTCGATCTCCCGTCTCGGCGGCCGAGCTCAACACGACAAGCGCGTTAGCCAACTACGCCACCGAGGCGGGTCAAACGAATAATATACATTAGAAATCCAAGCATAAATTACACTATATTAATGTAAACTTTTTTAGTCACAGTTTTAAATGTTCTAATTTTATTTTTAAATAATAAATGTCCTTATTTGTATGTTTGGACCAATAAAAAAAAATATCAATATTGGATCCACAAGGGTCAGCACCTCGTATTAAAAATTTCTACTTCCGGTTAGAAATTTCGACATTTTATTAGGTGTTGTACATCTTCATGTCATCACATTAATATTAAATTCCTCATTTATAAATTTTGACCAATAAAAAATGTAAATATTGAATATTGAGTCTAAAATAGAGATAGATCATTGTTGTACAAACATTTCTCCTTAAGGTTTGAGGAAAAATAATATTAACGTTTTGAGAAACTTACTTACATTTAATTACTCTATGGCATTGGAGAATTATTGCGTTAAGACTGAAGTAGTATATGTTTACAACTAAAGCTCACAAAATTGTATTGATATATTTGCCAATATCTCAGAAACTGTTTGTTTAAAAAAAAAATATTTCATATAAAAGTTTTTAATTTTTAATAGTACTACAATTTTGCAATATAAGTTATTTAGTTTCTCAAATAGTTGCGGGGATACGGAAATTTCAGCTTTTGTAAAGTACCCTAAAAGTCATTTTCATGGGAAAATGAAAATAGACAGTTTATTTTAATATTACCCACGCCTAGATACGAATTTTAATAAAAATTGTTATAGCCAATTTTTAGAAAATAGATTTTTTCTCTTTTCACCCTTTACTAAACCACTCTTAATATTAAGTTTAAACAGACAAACAGACAGACGGCATTGCAAAGAACCCTTTTTAGGGTTCAGAGGTTCATGAAACGTTGACACCCATCAACATTTCAAGTTAGTTTTTTTTTTACGGTAGCAATACTTTACCTTTTGTGTTAGAAAAGTTAATAAATATAAATATTTGAGTATAGCTTGAAAGTTATTGGTTTAATAAAAATATGCTCAGAATATAATATTTGTATTATATATAGATCTACATAATTGAAATGATAAGTAATTTCATATCTCAAATATTTTTGGCGATGTGTAAAAAAATCAAAATTTTATGCATTAGACCGGAGCCCTTAAATTCATTTTGTCAAAATATTGAGAATAGCTATTTTGTTTGAAATATTTATAAATGTTTAGAAATATAATTTAATCAAAATCGTTAGAGCTAATTTGGAGAAAATCGATTTTTTATATTCTATTGTTGCCCTTCAGTAAACTACCCTTAGTTTAAGGGTTATATATCCAATTACAAAAACCCCTTGAGGCAACCCTATGAAAACCCTAGATACAAAGTTTCAGCCCGATCAGTAAAATAGTTTAGGCTCTAGTTGGAGGTACAGGTAGACAGACAGAAGGAAAAGCAAAAACAACTTTTTCGGATTCAGGGGTCATGAAACGTAGAGATTAATCAAAATCTCGAGTTAGATTTTTGTGACGATCACAATACTTTCTCTACCTGTAAGATAGCGAGAAAAAAAAAAGGTGCTATGGAAGGTATCTGTTCCAAAAGGGATGAAAATACTGAGGAGTGGATGAGATTACATAATGATGTGCTACACATTCTGTATTCATCACAAGACATTGTTAGCTATTCTGTGCGGGAATGACATTTTGACTTCGGGAAATTTTCGGGCGGGAAAGGGACTGGAAACAAAAAAAGATTTTAAAATAAGTTTCCACTTCAGGATTATATCTAGTATTCAGATTTATAATTATTGTAATATAAACTTATCCTTCTCATTCATTCCAATAAAAATATGTAAGTAATTTGATAACTTCAATTAAGTTAAATGTAGTGGTAGATGGCAAAAAATATTTTTAAATAGGAAGAGGGACAAAAACTCTGATTTGGTTATAATTATAGGTATGAACAGTAAATTAAACTTTGTAATACCAATTTTTAAAGGAAAAAAATATGCACACTTAAAATATGTATATTAATTTATTTTTAAATTGTAATTTGTCCAAATACAACTAAATAATATTTTGTATAGCAAGTGTTGAGTAAGATTCTCGATGTATTGCAGAACTAAAAAAACCTAATGCAACTATTATAATTGTACAATTTTAATCCACATATTTGGTATAGATATAAATAGTTTCTAAAAATAGATTTTAAGATTTACTAAAAAAGTTCTCAAATAAAAAGTTTGTTGCTTGAATTTGAATAAATACTTACACAGTAAAGCATAAAAATATTCAAACTAAACTGAATAAATAAAAGTGAGCCACAATCTGTTCATAAGAATAAAAAAAAATATTTCTCAACTGGTTACCTTTTCGTTTTAGTTACTAAATCTCTTACAGAAAGCACTGTTGGACTCAAAAAATAATAGTTTATCCAACTATAACTATCTATGATAGAAAAAAATAAAATGAATGCCGTTCCAAATAGACATCTACGTAATAAACATAGTATTCCCTAGAGTCCATGAATATCTGTCAAAGAAAGGGGTCCTAAAATTTTATTAGAACTTTTTCTCTTAATTTAAAAAGTTTCTCATATAATACCGATATGATCATGACAGATATTTAGCAACTGTTCTCACAATATGAAGAAAATCAAACTCTATGTTTGTACCGGAGCAATATTTGATTTTTTTGACACAAAAAAATTGATATGAAAACTTCAAAAACATTGGCCTTTTCTCGAATTATCTTCAATTTCACCCCAACTTATGGATATATTATAAATATTTTAGTAACTTTTATAACTGTCTGAAATTGTTCCTCCTACCAAAATCCTACAATAGCTCACATTGAAACAAAATCACTATATGCCTACTGTGAGCATTAAAAATTTTTATTCCAAAAGTGACATCGTTTGTCTTATTAATACATGAAAGTAGATCTGGTAGCTATTTATAAATTTCTAGGGCACTTTGACTTATTTTAGGAATTTAATGTTTGTCTTGTTGTATATAAATGCATGTTTAAAGAAAAAAAAAAAAGATTGTTCACAAAGCTATTTGGATATCATAGATTAAATCAATTTCCTATTAATCACAATTTCTAAATATAATTTACGTTATGTTCCCGATGTCATTAAACATTGTTTAAGGTCTCTAAAAGAAGGTCTTGAGTTGTAAATTTGTAGAAAAAACAAAGTCTAATCAGTCTTTTGGTTTTACTAGAAATCATGCGATTTGTTCAAGCAAGAAATTTGACTTTGGTGATTTTTATCTTGGTTCGAAGAATAGTTTTTATAAATAGGAACTTGAAGGTGAACACTGATTCACACCGTCAGGTTACCAAAGATAGTGTTATAAGTTTTAGGTTTCTTAGTTTGGGACTGCTAATGTTAACACCCAAATACACACGTTTGGTTTATGTGATAACATAGTTTTAAGAAACATTACAAACAATAGTTTAATTATCATGGCATAATATTTAATAATAAAAATATTTATTAGAATAATCAAGGTCCATTTATTCTGTAGAATGTTTAATGATAGTTTGAAATGTCTAAACATTCACTCACTTATGATGAAAACGTAAAAAATTGTAAAGCCCCGTAATTTTGTCATGCATTTGAAAAATGCCTCTTCAACCGGAGAGATTCGACTAAATTATATTTATAATAAACAAAGTAGCTATAATACCCCGGAATATTATTTATTACAAGTTAGTGAAAGGATACAAAATCAATTTCATGACACAATTTGGACCATAACTGATGAATGAATTCTGTAGATACGTTACCAACTGAACTAAGCTTTTGGATGAATTCCATTATGAGAGAGAAAATTATCACCGAATATAAACAATTTCAAAATTAAAATAAAGAAGAGAAGAAAGATTCAAAGAAATTATCGCGAAGTAAATTTGTAATGTAAAATTAAGTTAAGTAAATATTTATGCTTAGTAAAAGTCTAGTAAAAAATGTTTTTAAGGAATAAATATAGCTACAGTCCAGTTTACATAAGAAGAAACTTATCTGGCAGCTAGAAAAATACTGGGCTAGATTTATTTTTGCTTATTCACATGTCAAGCAGTGTAATGTGCAGCTGTCACTTTTGATAGCAATACCTATAAAACAACATTAATAAATTAAAAAATATATAATAATAATCAATTTTGGCCGCAAGAAAAGTTTGTTTTTCTAAAAGTTCCTTCCTACGACATTCCTACTGTAAATAATCTAATCAGAAACCTCTAATTTTACAATCACGTTTAGAGAAAATGTATTAATCTGGAAATCATATTTATATTCATACCATTTTACTGTAAATAGTATTTAATATATTCATAACTATTGACTATGGTTCAACTATTTTTTAACTTTTAATTTAGTGTAAAATCTACATCATAACTTATATATTTTTTCATGATTGTATTTTGTACAAAATAAAGAGATTCAAATATTGTAATTCCAATCCAAATTAATTTTTCACCCGGTGACCTGGCGGTCTAGGGTAAGATGTCGGATTTCTGTGCTGGGGTCCGGGGTTCAATCCTCGATCCAGCACATATTTATCTGATTGCCAAACCTTTACTTCACTCTGAAAAGAGTGTATTAATCACACTTTGATGTAGGAATCCAGGCTCCATCGTGGTTCAGATCCACCGTTAAACTGTAGTCTCCATTTCATCTCACAATCACCCTACCTTTACACGTTAGCATAGATGCGTATAACCCGAACGGGTAGTAAGACGCGGTGATAATAATAATAATAATAATAATAATAATAATAATAATTTTTTCACTAAGTGTCAGAACAATTTAGGTGAGTGATCACGTGATCACGTGTGCGTGAAATATAAAAAGCAGCGAGGCGCAAACCTAAAATCCTACTCATGAAATGTTGAGTATTTTATTTAGCTAAGCTGGCTCTATTTTTTCAAATTATTAAGATGCTTATTTAAAAATTTTATTCGACTGAAAGTGATTAGTTATCGGTTTTTATAAATACATATTTTATTTAAAGTTTACACATTGAGCACCATATTTCTGCACTATGAGTATAATAAAAACAAATCCAAGTAAGTATACCTTGGATTATACTAAAATAAACTTTTTGAAACAGAAAAAGTTGACATCAATATAGAAATAAATATTGGTTTTGGAGTAAGTAGAGTTCACAAGAATATGTGTTTCGAAATGACATGGACCTACAAACAAGAATTTAATGAGGGACTTTTGATCTAGTGTACCAATTTTCATATTATAATATTTATCATAATCTGCCCATCATAAACTCTACCTTAAAAAAGGGTGTGATAGATAAACACTGGAACCCAGGAAGAACCTGGCTAGCTCATTGGTAGCGCATTTTTTTTGTAAGTCGGAGGTTCGGGTTAGACTTCCGTAGATATTTGACTTTTTTTTAACATATAATAGAGATAAGTCAACATCATCAAATAAACACAGCAATACATTATATTCAATACAGATAAAATTAGCTTAAACTTGGTTTTTTTCAGGAAGCCCACATTCAACTACCAACATTGATAGAAAGTCACTAAAATATGGCATTTTATAGATAAGTTTTATTTGAATTATCAATTAAACAGTTAGCAAATACTTTCAATAATATTTCCTTGTAGATTACCAAATAATTTATTTTTACATTATTAATTAAATTGACTAAGTATATGTTTACAATATTGTAATTCTTTTTTCCGCCATTGTGGCAACAGGAATTTCCACTTTTCATATAATGGGTTTCTGATTCGTGGTTTCATAGAAGGCGACCTTTCTACATTGCTTGATTAAACAGTACAAATATCATGTCAAATTTGAACAAATTTCCACATACTTACTATTATTTTAATTAAACACACGTTATGTTAACCGCCACACTTTTCCTTAGTTAATATTTCAAAGCAACATTTAAAACATTTAAATAACATTTTATACATAAGTTGATAGGCTATTTCCTGAAGTTAAAATTACAGAAAACGGTTTAAACCGATTTTAACAAACAGCACTCATTTTTAAGCTAGGGTCTAAAATGTCGGCCCAAAATAATAGCTTCCAGCAAAAAAATTTAAATTTTCCTAGCGAATTTTCAAATTTTATGTCGTAATTGCTAGTGGATAATAATCTGCACAATTAATTCTTTATTAATTTCACCATGAAAACCATAATTTATATACTATGAATGTAAATCAGTATATAGCTTATTTTCTTTAATCAAACATAATAACCTAATTATTATTTAAATGGTATGGCGTAACAAATAGAAAGCTGTGAAAGGGGTCGAGTTAAATCTCTCATTGTGGTGTGATGGGAAAAATATCCATATTGATTAAAAGTCCTATGAAATTTTAATATAGCCTTGGACGAATAAACCTTTAATTGTAAAGTCAAGTGAGGCTCTATAGAATATTTCTAAATAAAAAGCTTTGAATACACTTTAGCGTGATCATCTCCAGCCACCACTGCAACGATCCACTTGTTTGTACAAGTTCGAACTCCATCACATGCTGACAAGTTAACTGTGTACCACCTGTGTTTTATCCCAGCCGTCTGTCCTATTCCCACAGTCTTATAGGCAAACACTTCACAACGCTTCACTTCACTTTGCGACAACACACTTAACTACGCTTCACGACAACAATTTTATCCTCTCAGTCAAGCAACTCATACAATATACAACACATTCTAAAACGTGAACTAAGGAGATGCTTAGAAATGCTAGGCACATGCCAGGTGTTCTTGGAAAGCTCTTGTCTTATATACCAACACGTATCTAAGATTCAATTTCAAAGATGGAGACTACCCAAACAATCACCTACTGTTCATCTGTAAAAATGAAGTGGCCTACGTCAGTGATCAAATAGTCTTAGACGTAGCTCTCATAATAGACTAACCTAGGCCTACCAGTGACAAGGTGGCTGGGGTTCAAATTTTGGTCGAGTATACCGAGGTTTTTTTCCCCCTAAATGACTTACTACTCTCCCTCCACGTAAATACTGGTACCTTTCCTCTACATTTTTACCTTTCTCATCCTTACCCCATTAGTGTCAATATGCAGATAGCACAAACGGGTGGTAGGACGAGGTAAAAAAAAAACCCAAGCAAAAACCGTTAAGAATATATCTTCATTGGTGTTATAAGAACTAAACGTCAAGACCATCTAGTTTGGTTTACTATTGATCAAATCCCGATAGGATTTATTTACACTTCCTTTAATATGTTCCCATTTCCCTCCACCACTTTACCTCATGTAAATGCCAGTGGATTCATTCTAAATACTACCTTCCTCAACTTATCTCCGTCAGTGTAAATATTTTGATATTCAGGACAGGTAGTAAGCCATAGTGCAAAAAAATAAAAATAAAGATAAGTTATAAAAAAAAGTTGGCTTTCGATTCTTAAATGAACAAGTCGATACCGTATTGTTCGTAGCTTCACAAGCCATGGAAATAGATGGTCTGTGGTTGATACAGTGTTTGGGACACTTGTACGACTCAAAATACCTCTTACACTAACCGGCCTAGAGGTATAATGGTCAGGGGCTCTGGATACTGACTTAAAGGTTCCGGTTTCGATTCCTAGCTGGTGCTTGGTGGTTTTTCTCGAAAGTAGGATAATTTCCATGATCACCAGGGTTTAGTTGATAAGGCTAGAGCTAGGTTAAGATATTGATTGGCTTTAACCCGTCATATTAGCTACCATCATCCCCTCATCTAATGGACATGGAAAGAGCCTCTATGGAAATAATGTACGATTAGTATATTTGGGCGTCCCCTGGGCAACACTACATTAGTACTGGATAATATTCCCCATGGTGAGCTACGAATAATGTCTGTCCAAAAACGTCATTTTTATTATTATTACTATTTCTTGCATTTCATGGGTCATATATATTATAATACCTATGGATAATATCTTATATATCATTTTATAAGCCCATTGTGTCAGACTTCTGTGCTGAGGTTCCGGGGTTCAATCCTCGGTCCCGATTGCCTCGGTCTGATTGCCAAACCCTTCCTTCACCTCTGACAAGACGTGTATTAATCACAACTTGTGAATGTGAGGAATGCCAGGCCTCCACCGTGGTTCGGATTCCACGTTAAACTGTAGGTCCTCCATTTCATCTCACATTCACCCTACCATCACACATTAGCGTAAGTGCGTATAACCCGAACGGGTAGTAAGACGCGGTGCTAATAATATATAATAAATAATAATAATAATAATAATATAATAATAATAATAATAATAATAATAATAATAATAATAATAATAATAATAATAATAATAATAATAATATAAGCCCATTTCCAGTAATTTAAATTACGAGAAAATGGCTTAACAGATTTTGACAAATGAACACCCACTTCAAAAGTTAAGGATCGATATTATTGGCAAAAATATTGGCCTAAAACTAAAGCCCAATTTTCCAAGCGAATTTTCCATCTTTTCCTTCTACGTGGCAGTGGATCATCAGTATAATAGTTATTTGTTTACATCACTATGGAAACCATGATTTGTGTACGATTGTATGTAGATAGATCAAATATTAGTCTCTGATTAAAAATAATAACAACTAGACTCTTAGCTGAATAGTTTGGTGCAACAAATAGATAGAGAGATGGGAGAGGGGTTCGTTTTAAAGATCTCACCGTGGGTGAAGGTAGAAAATATACGTTGGGATTCAAATCAAACACCGAAAGCTGAATCTATGTAAAGTTGATAGTCTTTGACGAGTAAAATTGTAACTAGACAGTCGAGTGAGGGCTTATTATAGTATAGAACTTTTCCCAATAAAAAGTTTAAAATACATTTTCGTGCAATAATCTACTGCCTTTGCTGCAACTATCCACTAGGATTATAATAATTTACTATTCAATAATGGAATATTTTTAATTTTATGTTCTGAAATAGTGAATTTGATATTTAGTTTAGTCTAATCTTAGTTGCAATTTCGAGTAGTGGATGGGAGGCAGGCTCCTAATACCCCCTCATACTCCTCACCTACCTGGGAGATTGGTTGACTCTCTAGACTAGGCTATAAATGCAGCCCTGAATGGGTTTCTCCGAATGAGTTCCACTTCACACGTTCATTCTGCTGTCCATTTTCAGGAACTACCTTGCAACATATTCCGAACGATGATAGAGCCTAGAAGCTATACAAGGTCTCTGGGATTTATAGATCGCCGCATCCATCAATCTCTACTCCAAATCCCCCGAGCAGTCGGTCCCCGCTTCACTCAAGAATCCAAAATGGTTCTGATACCCTTTTCTCGTAAATTTGGTCCGGTCGTGGGAAGGTTGATCGAGTCTTGAAATCTTTCATGTATCCGTTGGTCAGCATCTTGCTTTTTTTTTTTTTGTGGTGTGAAGATGAAAAATACGAAGGTAATAATGTCCAATTGAAAGTCAAATCGACGAAGGTAATAATGTCAATATTAAATTAAAGAACGGAGATAGTAAAACCAATAATGTCATTAGAAATTAAAGAAAAATTGTGGTAAGGCAGCCAATATTTAAAAATAAAAACTATTCCCCACTTAAAAAGTTTCCTGTCATAATTCGAATGTATCAAGTCAACTCAACGCGTCTGAAATCTCTAAATTGATTGCTACGATCAATATAAAAACAAACCTTGACATTGACATTTTACCAGAGCCGTCCGAGGAAAAGTTCCTGATATTAATTAGTTTATCGTGTTTACAATGTGCTCTTCAAAACACCATTAACAACGGAACAAACATTTTGAAGGAAAACTTTGTTGACTTGTTTAAGTGTTCTTTGTTTGGAAATGCGTTCGGGGAAAAAAAAAGGATTTCTTAACTCATTTAAATTATATTTTTTATATCATATTAAATGTGTCCTTATTTTTATTGTAGACTCATATTAATACCTCTTTTGGGTAAATGTACATACATTTAATATCAAATAATAGTAATTTAATTATTCTCTATTGAGAAATTTCGGAGCTGCTTACAGTTGTTATTGTCATATTTAGTGAGGTTTTATTTATTTCAAGTATTTAACGTGCATTTTCTGAGCCGACTGATTATATCACGCAAGAATTTCTATGAGCAAGAGCGAAAGGACCTACCAATTTTGCTGGGAAAAGTATTTTAACACACCTTCCAGGGTTCTTTTACAAGCTACAATCGACATGGGAGCGACGGCTTTAGTTGCCCTCAGAAGGAAGCTTTACTGCGGATTTTATCGCTCAAGGAAAATCCATCTGCCCCAGCTGGGTTTGAGCCCACGAAAATCGGGTCCTGGTGTGAGAACTTTACCCCAGGTCATCTAGGTCGACAAATAAGTGACATACTTATTGCATTTTGGTTGGAAGGATGCGCAATGTTTGGCTTAATTCGACTTTGTAGCTCGAGTAGATAAAATCACTAGGTCATATTCACACGTTAAACAACCTCTTGCTAAAGGCCTACATGTGTGTGTGTGTTAGTTTAACAATCAAGTTTGCAATTAACTCGTATTCAGCCGCTTCGGGGGCCACGTGGTCTAACGCGCTATTATTTGAGTAGAGTAGACTGCCAATGACGGGGAGATCGAGGTTCGAATCTCGGTCGGGTGTACTGAAGGTGTTTTTTCCAAAACAGTTTACCACTCTCCATTCACGCAAATGTGGGTATAATTTCTCTGAATATGACCTTCCTAATCCCTAAAACTATTAGCGAAACTAGTACATAAGCGTATAAATTGAACGGGTAGTAAGACGCGGTGCTAAAAAAAAATCTCGTATTGGTGGGCTTAATGACATGCTCATCTAGTCCAGTTTGACTGCTGTCCACTGAGAGAGAGTTTTCCAAGTTGGTTTACCAATATACTTCTATGCAAAAGCGGTTACATTTACTCTAAACTCTACTTTTATCATTTTCAACCCATTAATACTCCATGGCGTCAGCGCGCAAATTGATCTATGCCAACCGAGAGCCCCCCGTCTGTTGGCAAAGAACGCAATTAAAATTCGTACAGGTCGGATGATTAGTAAAAAGTGGTAATAAAAAAAGGCACAAACAAAACATCGGGAAGGATCTTTAGAAGCTGTTTTAGAAGATTATTATTTTTACTGTATAGTTATATTTAGCACCACGTCTTACTACCTGTTCAGTTTACATGCCTATGACCCGCCTCGGTGGCGTAGTTGGCTAACGCGCTAGTCGTGTTGAGCTCGACCACCGAGGACGGGGAGATCGAGGTTCAAATCTCGGTCAGGTGAACTGGGGGTGGTTTTTCCTAAATGGTTTTCCACTCTCCCTCCACGTAAATGCGGGTTCACTTCCTCTAAATTCAACTCTCCCAATTCCTAATCCATTAGCGTAATTAGTACTTAAGCGTATAACCCGAACGGTTAGTAAGACGCGGTGCTAAATATTATTATTATTATTATTATTATTATTATTACATGCCTATGTACTAAATACACTAAGGAGTTAGGGATTAGGAAGGCTTAATTTAGTGGAAACGCACCCACATTTGTGTGGAGGAAGAGTGGAAAACCATTAGGAAAAACCACCCTCAGCACACCCGACCGGGATCGAACAGTGATCTCCCCATCTTCTGCAGTCTAGTCCAACACGAGATTAGAGCTACAACCTTTCTTTATCTTATGAAGCTACAACAGGCCTAGCAAGCCGGTAGTGGAAAATCTAAAGCTTGAATAAAAAACTGACCCAGGCCATAGTGGAAACAGTAATGGATGTAAAGTACCTTTAAGTAAAGTAAAGTAAAGTAGACTTTAACATTTTGTATTGTTTATGGTGTTTTAGATGAAGTTAGTAGGTTTTTGCTAGATAAAACCCTCCCTTTCGACTGTTGCTTTGTCTCTCAACATGACTACCTGAAAGGATACTCATAATTTGAAAGGGTTGACTGATTTGTTTTCAGATTTACATGTCAAAGAAGTAAACCCTGATACTCTTTATGTAACTTTTTACATAACATGATTTATCGACACATATGTGATTTTTATGCGATTAAAAGTACAGAATTAGCAAGTTATGGTGAAGTATGGATGTGATTTATGAGTTTGTGTCTTATCTTGATTTTTTTAATCTCATTAAAGGGATTTTTCTTTCTTGATTTATGATCTGATGATGCGATGGTGGCAAAGTTTTTTTTTATCAGGATACAGCTCTGAGTTACAGAAGTTACTAAGCGTATTTTCAATTATTCCTGAGTCAGGTTATACAGCTCACACGTTTGAAATTTCTTTCACATTCTATAAAATAACAATACAATTAGAGTAAAATTCTATCAATGCTTATCGCGAAAAAATATGTTTGTATTTTAATAAGAGAGGCCCCCTAAAATATACTACATACAAATACAGAAATGGTCCAATTATTTGGTATTTATGTGTATATTATTATATTGTTCCAAATTGATCATTCTAATATGATATTTTTCTTTTGTTTCAGGCATCAACGCAAACGAGTTTGAAAGTTTTATCATCGATGACACATATGAAGAATACAACGAAGACATTATGAATACTGAACCACAATCTATATTACAGATAGTTATTTAATTAGAAATTTAAATAAGTGAAACAATGGTGGCGAGAAAGGGTTTCCGTCTTACAGTATAAAATAGGAACTCCATTAAATATCTAATGTGTGCAAACATATCGATTTAATCTTGATTTATAAATAAAAACAAGTGGAAATAGCATGGTAATATTTATTAAATTGGAGTTTTAACTGTTACCTTTCAGGTTGATATAAATTATAAATATATTGTTTGCAAAAACTTAGTTTCTATCATTGGAATTATATTATTGAACGCTCTATAAAAATAAAATACAGCAGTTCGAGTCCGTAAAAGTTTAAGGTTATGTCCAATTAATCGCTAGTAAATAAACGGATATCATAATATTAAACCTATTTTTTACTATCGAGCAAATTATTATTTTAAAACAAAAATGCCTACATATTTCAAGTGATTTAGCTAAGTTTAAAAAAATACATTTGGATGTACCTCGTCATTGCTTAGCCCCAACGAGTAAAATATTTTTTTTTTTTAAATCGATCATTTATTTTTGTTTTATAACTAAGATATTAAATTATTTTTAAATATTAATTTACAAATTAGATTAATTCATAAATCAACCTTGTTTTTTTATTACATCAGAGACAAATAGTTTCTAAAAAATATTTTTAAGCAACAATTTATTTGTTTTTACATTTTCCAGGAACATATATGAACATTTTTCAAACCACAATCATTATTCGAAATTTTTTTGTTTTGAAATATGGTATGAATAAATTCCCACAATAGTTTTATATTGAAAAATATTGTATTAAAATTAACTATATAATTAATATATATAAAGTATTCTTTTGGCTGGTAGTTATTTAATATATTCCAGGAAGTTTTTAAAATTTTAACAGAGATGGTAAATTAATAATAGTAATCCAACAATACTTTAGAAACTAGCGTTTTCGGCTGGAAACAATGGATGGTAGTTGCAACCGGCCTCCTCATTTAAACACAAGTCATGAAAACACCAAACGTTGGACGAAATGAAACCCTCACCAGCTGGCACTTCGGGGGATTTGAGGGGCAGTTTCAAAAGTTCGTTATCCTTAGCTTTGGCCAACGGCCCGCAATTCAACAGGCCAATGAGAAGTGCGATAGAAGCAACCTAAGCTCATCCAGTAACACGTGCTCAACTTGAACTCTAAAACACTGGTGGTCAACTTATGTAGAAGATTCATATAAGGGGTCAAAAGTGTGTCTAGTGGGAATATTTTTTTTCTGTTTGCTGTATTTAATGAAAGATGTTGTCCATCAAATTTAAAGGAAACAAAATTAGTAAAATATAGTTAATTACAAAAAGATTGCAATTAAAAAGTCTATAACATATTGTTATATTAATAAGGTAAAGTGTTAAAATCTAGTCAGTATTAAGAAAAGAGGGGGAATGGGAGAGGAACGATCAATGGGGTATCAGCTTTACTTAATATATTTTTATTTGATAAAAATAAAGAAAAAATAACAATTTAATTTACATCAATTAAGCTGTAAAAATATATTTGTAAGCGGCCATCATATTGGTAAAATCCATGGCCTTGTTCGAGGAAGTGGGGGTCAGCAACCCTTTGTTGTAAACTTAAAAAAAAGTTTAGATAAAATCAAAATAAAGGTTTATAAGCTCTCCTTAACTAGTAGCTACCATTTTTTCTTATGTCTAAATATATAATTGTGTTTATTTAAGGTGTGGTGTAAGGGGACGCGAGAAAAGGCCAGTATTTTTGCAGTTTTTATAGATAAACCTTTTTTTAGTCAAAATAAATCAAATATTTCTCAAGTACAAAAATAGAGTTTAATTTTATTCCCATGGCGATATCAACAGCTATTGAATATCTGTCAAGTGTATCCTGGAATTTAATGACAACTTTTTCTCTTCATTTAGAAAGTTTGTCATCTACTGGTGATATGCTCATCACGGATATTCAACGACTCTGTTGAAATCATCAATTGTCAAGAAAATTATTCTATATGTTTCTACTGGCAAAATATTATATTTATTTTGAAAAAAAAAATGTTCTGCTATAAAAATGAAAACACACTTACTTTACTCGTATTCCCTTCCACTCCACTTTAAGGCTTTTAATACAAGGGGAGAGTTATTGACACCTGTGATCACACTTGTAGGTAACTCAACATAACTAATATTTTCTTAATTTCTATGAAATTTTCTAGGCCGTTCGTTTGAAAACTATGTTCAGATAATTTAAACATAAGAGACTTTGTGAAAACAGTTCTAGTTTTAGAAATAAAATTTATTTCTAAACATTTTAACATATATTATTTATTGAAAAACATTTTTAATTTTAGTAAGAAACGAATTGATAGTAAATTTATAGATATCAATTACTATAAATACAAATATACGAAAATAAAAGTAAGGGTCAAGTTGAGTGATTAATTTTTTGCACCCACATTATTTAAGCACTTTTATTTTGGTAGCCATAAAAAAAACTCCAAATAACTTTTCGAGTAATTCTATATACATAAAATGTCTTCACCTCCAGCGGTTGGGAGTCTGTAGCACCCCTTATTTTATTTTGCCTAGCTATGGCCTTGAAATTATTGGTTAATGAAATCGGTCATCTTATCCTACTCGCTAAAGACTGTAAGCCACCATCCATTATGTTCGAGTCTTTACTTAAGTAAACAATAGTATTTATATTATAATGAAATAAAAGTTTATAACAAATTAATATAAACTATAGTATCAATTTAATGTAAAAAAATATATAGTTACTGTTATTAATTTACACATAATTTCATTTCAAATGTTTTAAAACAATTTTTTTTGTATGAAACTTTTATAGTCAAGTTATTTTATTAGTCTTATTACGTAGTAAATGCATGTTCAAATAATTTTACGGGCTTCGGTGGCCACTTGGTCTAACGTACTACTCTCGCTTTAGACCAGATGGCCGATGACTGGGAGATTGAGGTTCGAATCTTGGTAAGATGTACTGAGGGTATTTTTTTACAAAAAATTTTACTCTCTCTCCACACAAATGATAGTACATTTTATATAGATGTAACCTTATTAATCTCTAGAACCATTAGCGTATAACCAGAATGGGTAGTAAGACGCTGTGATTTTTTTAAATTTCTTATCTTTCATTTCACAGTCAAATATGAACGAACACAACTCTCAGAAGTGAAGTCTATTATTCTTTTAATTAAAAAAACACTCTCACAGGGTAAATATACAAATCAATAAAGACATGTTACCACGTTGATACATCAATACCATATACAGTGTAATGAAGACTATTTTAAATATCGTTCTTAAAAATATTACCATTTTCAACTGCTATCTTAAGAGGACGCAAACATGTGAGGTAGTGAATTTGTGAACTTTTAACATTGGATTTAGTGAATTAATGGAATAGAAACAATTAGGCCTAAACGATAACCATGGAAGACTTCGCCTCTCTGAACGTCCTACCGTCTCCAACTTATTCACCACTGTTACTGAGCAATGAGCTACCGGTGCGCAATGAGATTCGCGCAGAGGATGACGTAACACCAACGCCTGAGACGCTGATGACACCTGACGGTGGCACTAGTAACCTCAGTGTATACCTTCTGACTGTTGCATCCACCGACTCTGCTATCAACTCTTTCTACTTTTATGAGGTAAGTTTAAACTTAGGATAATAAATATATAAACAATATATATATATATATATATATATATATATATTCAAACAATATTTAAAAATGTGAGGATAATATATTTATTCAAACAATATTTAAAAATGTAAGTGATAAAGAAAATAACTCCCCTTTGGCTATGAATTATAGACAATTATAAAAAAAAGAAGAAATATTAAAATAATAATGTGTACCTGAGGAAATGTTCAATTTTTGAAAACTTTGAGATCATTAAATTTGGTACGGTTGATAATATTTGTTTCAAAATTCTGTGGCCTGGCACGTTTTTAATCTGCCGCTATTAGTTTGAGGGGCGGCCACCAGGACAGTACTATTAGCAGTACAAAGGCGTCAAAGTTGTCTAAATCTCCAACAGAGTGTTTTGTTTATCTATTCTTGTTTTGTCTTGTATTGTGGCTGTATTATATCCCTTAATTATGTCCTCAGAGAGACCAATAGTTGTGAAAGGGGGCGTATTATTTCATGTTTTAAGCTTTATTCTACTTTGTTTGACATAGAAATAAGTACGTAGAGTGATATGACAAGTCTGGATCAGTGGAGGATTTATATTTTTCCCACCTAGGAGCTACACATATCTTGCCGTTCCTCCCCTCCACAAAAATAGAAATATTAGCAGTTTCTAGACGCTGTACTTGGCGAAGGTACCTTGGGACTTCATTTCGTGAATTAAGTTTTTCTGTTCCATCACTCGCTATGACTATAAGTGCTTCTATAACCTTAGGCTTTATATATATATATATATATATAATATAACGTACCATGTTGCCAAAACAAAGGAGGAAAAAGTCTCTTATAGGGAGGTAGGGCAACAGGGTAATGGAACACGGACATCCAATAGCTTGTAGCACGGGTTTTACACATCCATCTCGGGAGGTAACTTACGTGCTTATAACGTTTCGTTACTCTTTTTCAATATCAATAGTTTTTCTTACAAAATTTGCTGACCCCCCCCCTTATTTTGCCACTCTAGGCCATAAACCCCTGATCCCTCCTGTAAATCCTGCTCTGCCTAGGTGATAGGCATAAGGATTAGAGGGTTCTTAGGAGTCGAATTTTGTGGTCCGTGCTTTTCAAGTCGTACGGGTGCCGAACTTGAAAAGAGTTTCAACTGTACTTAGTATTGCAATGAATAATATTTTATATGAAATCATTATCTACCCCTAGCATAGAGGGTCGAATTCGGAAATTTATTTGCACTGGCTTATAGTGAGGTTCACCAAATGGAGATGGCAGGTAATGTTATTAATATTAAATACTATTTAAAGCTATTTAAAGTTTAAGTATACACATATAATTGGGGTTTAGGTGCTATAAACTGTCAAATGTTCCAAAAAAATACTAGCCTAGTAATTGAGGAGGTATACAAAATTATTATATTACATATTAGTACATTGTGGGGGGGAGGAGTGGGAGAGGGAGGGATGAATACCCAAAATGACATAATCCATACTGCCTTAGCTGATATTTATCTCCTTCAATAAATTGAGTAATTTAATCTGCGTTTTTAGCAATAAAAAAAAGATTATATAGATGTGGACATACCCCGAAAAGTTTGTATAAAGTTTGATTAATTGGAACTCTCCTTCAATACATTGAGTAATTTAATCTGCGTTTTTTATAAATAAAAAAATGATTATATAGATGTGGACATGTCCCAAAAATGTTTGTATATATTAATTGGAATTCTGACAATGAAACCCTAACTTACAGGTTGCTGTAAAAAAAAAGGGATCGTGTTCCTCATTTTCTCGAATGATACAGCTACAGAAGCCTAGCAACGATCCATTGATGAATAATCAATTCCAGATGAAAAGGAAAGAGCGCAACTTTTATCCCCATTTAAACTTCAAAGCACTGCTTGAGGGGATGAATTATAGAATGGATGTTCTGTTTTCCTATTAAAAAAAACTTAAAACAAATTTTTCTTAATTAAAACGTTTTTAAAGGCTTTGAATATAATTTTTAATTAATCTTCTTATCATAACATTATTAATTTTATTCTGAAAATTGAAAAATGACACCTGGACACGGGAATCGAACCCGGGACCTCTGGCTTAGTACGCCAATGCTCTGACCACTGAGCTATCCAGGATTCGTCTCGTGCTCTGGGTCATTCTTCACTCATATTTTAAGGCAGAGTCTATGATGGACTTAGCGGAAATCGTCGGCTACAAATATGTGATTATATTAATATCACGAGCCATCGGATAACGCATAAATAATAGCTCTGGCTATTAATTCTTAATATGTGCGATTCCGTACAATTTAATAATTGTGCAAATGGCAGCATAATGCCAACTACCGAGTCGCAGATGGCTGCGTTATCCGATGGCTCGTGATATTAATATAATCACATATTTGTAGCCGACGAATTCCGCTAAGTCCATCATATACTCTGCCTTAAAATATGAGTGAAGAATGACCCAGGGCACGAGACGAATCCTGGATAGCTCAGTGGTTAGAGCATTGGCGTACTAAGCCAGAGGTCCCGGGTTCGATTCCCGTGTCCAGGTGTCAGTTTTCAATTTTCAGAATATGATATCTAGGTGGAGTAATCCCCACTAATAAGCATAAATAATAGCTCTGGCTATTAATTCTCATTATTAATTTTATTAGTTAGTGGCCATTGTGTCAACTGTGTCAATAACAACAAGATCCTTTTTCAACATTTGTTTTTGAGGTGTGTTTAGCATAAAAATAAACATTTTTGAAAACATTTTAATTGATTAGTAAGGAACGTTTAATATTTATAAATAAAATTCAATTTTTAGATAAAAATTAGGTTGTACAAGTTGTATTAAATTAGTATAATATAATATATATGCACAATATTTGATTGATATTTGGAAGAAATTGGTAATATTAATTACAAGTTATGGTACTTTATAGTTATGAATGTCTTGAAATTATAACAAACATCTAAATATTCAGTACATTTTAAAATTGTAGATATTTGAGTCAAAATTATACTTAAAACAATATTTATAAAAAAAAAAAAAGATGATGTGATCAGGCATATTTAGTATTTCTGTTTTATTTTGAGAATTGACAGAACAGGTTATTAAATTAATTTCTGGTTAGTAACTTTTACGAATCCATTTCAAAAACCACTTATTTTTAAATCAAAGGAAGAAATACATATAAAAGCCTCTCCAAATTTTCCCTAATTAATCGAAAGTGTCGTGAGTTATGGTTAATACTCAAGATTTTCAAATTTACTCTAAATTGTTAGCAATATAAATCTCTGTTTGTTATTGAGGGTGGTTTGATAAAAAGGAAGAGGATATTTTCAAAATGTCTAAAAAAACCATCTAAATGATGTTTTCAATGGTAAAGTAGCAGAATTGTACATATCACAGTTCAAACAATAACCAAGTATAGTTTAATATGGCACATTACAAAAATATTAGTAGAGTATTCAAGTCAAGGGCATAACTTAAACGTAACTAATCGTGGAGATTGACCACTTTTTTAACTGCCCACCTAGTGAAATTATAACAGTCCTAAGCCAAACGGGTAGTGAGACGTGGTGCTAAAATAAAAAAATATTATTTAGTATTACTAAATTCCTTAATCAAGTTTTAAGTCGCTCGTTTTGCTTAATTATACGGGCCAGTACAAATGTTATAGCAGTCCATGGGTTAGCCACCCCTTCCTTAGGAATCCCATATTCTATCGATTGATATGTGTGAATTCTTCCACCTGGAGTCAACACCCATTTTCAAGAACCCACCTCATGTGATATATGTAAGATTTAAAATTTGACATTCAAGTAAATGATTTATACTGCACTAAAAAGTCTTACAACCTCCCTTTTACAATGCCTTTATATATCTTTGTGTTATCAACATAAGCTTAAAAGTAGGAAGAATTCACATTGAAAATGTAGGTGATAGCCGTTTTCCTTGTTGCCATTCCTACCAACTTGTTATTTGAGCCAGTATACTCGTATATGTGTAAATGAATAGTGCTTATTTGAGACCCAAAGTAAATACTAGATCCTTGATTACTTCAATAAGTACAGCTGTCAAACCTAACATTATCTTTAATTTTAATTGGTAAGTTTGTAATTATGATATTTGAAGTGAAAAGTTACAATCACAATAGGAAAATTAATAGCACCTTAAACAAATGTTTAAAATAAATAAATGGTATGGAACTCCGCACGGACTTTCTCGATCTATTGTTTAAAAAGGAGATATTTACTCAAAACTCGTAACATATGTGAAACGAAATAATATACACTAGCAAACCCAAGCATAATTGCACTATATATATGTAAAACCTTTTTTGAGTCCAGGTTTTAAATTTTATAATTTTATTTTCAAATAATTAATGTCTTCATTTGTATGTTTGGTCTGATAAAAAAGATCAAAACTGAGTTCACAAGGGTCAACACCTCGTATTAAAATTTCTACTTACAATTACAGTTACAATTTTCGACATTTTAATAGGTGTTGCACATCTTCATGTCATCGCATTGCTATTAAATTCTCATTTATAAATTTTGACCAATAAAAAATGTAAATATTGACTATTGAGTCTAAAATGGAGATAGATCATTGTTGTTTTCTCCAAGAGGTTGAAGGAAAAATAACAAACTTTTGAGAGACTTTCTTATATTTAATTACTCTATGGCATTGGAGAATTATTGCGTTTAAACTCAAGTAGTATCTTTTTACAACTAAATCACACAGATTTGTATTAATATATTTGCCAATATCTCAGGAACTGTTGGTTTTATAAAAATATATTTCATATAAAAGTTTTTTTATTTTTAATATTACTTCAATTTTGCAATGATAAGTTATTTAGTATTTCAATAGTTGCGGATATACGGAAATTTCAGCTTCTGGAAAGTACCCTAAAAGTCATTTTCATGGGAAAATGAAAATAGCCAGTTTAATTATAATCTTAATCAACGCCTAGATACAATTTTAATCAAAATCATTAGAGCCTATTTTGAGAAAATAGATTTTTTTCTCTTTTCACCCTTTATTAAACTACTCTGTAAGTTTAAGTTTTAATAGAAACACAGACAGACGGCATTCAAATACTATTTTTAGGGTTCGGGGGGTCATTAGACGTCGACATCCATCAACATTTCAGGTTAGGTTTTTTTACGGTCGCAATACTTTACCTTTTGTGTTCGAAAAGTTGAAAAATATAAATATTTGCGTATAACTTGAAAGTTATTGGTTTTATAAATATATGCTTTAAATAAAATATTTGTATTATAAATATATCTACATATTTGTAATGATAAGTAATTTCATATCTCAAATAGTTTGGAGATATGATTAAAAAAATGAGAATTTACGCATTGACCGGAGCCCTTAAAGTCATTTTGCCCTATATTGAGAGTTTCATTTTGTTTGAAATAATTATAAATGTTTAGAAATGATATTAAATCAAAATCATTAATGCCGATTTTGAGAAAATCGACCTTTTCTCTTGTTGCTCTTGGTAAACTCCCCTAGTTTTTGAGTTAGATATATAATTTCAAAAATTCCTTGGGGCAACCCTATGAAAACCCTAATACCGAGTTTTAGCCGATCAATAAAATAGTTTAGGCTCTATTTGAAGGTACAGACTGACAAACGGAAATTCAAAAAACACTTTTTCGGATTCGGGGGGTCTTGAAAACCACGAGAATTTGCATAAAAAATTATGTAAGATAGTGAGAAAGTAAAAAACGCTTTGGCAAGCGATATTCACACCACGAGAACACGTATGCTGGAAACACATGTGTCAAGACTAGGTTGATAAGTTGATTTTTCTTAAACGTTCAAAATATTTTAACATATTTTAATTTAATTCACTAGTTAGTCTACACCTGGGGGTGGAAAAACCCTATCGCCAATCGCTATAAGTGGCGAATTTACCAATAAATTGTAGTGATTTTGAGTTTGCCATTTCTCATAGTAAAATAAACTTTTTCCTGACGTGTTTGTGTTGTCTGATATTGCCAGCATGTATTGGAAGCAATTCGCTTTCTAAATGAAACATTAGCGTAACAATGCCACCCAATACAACCCTGCGTTTTTTTTTTATTTCAACGACTTCAAATTGGTATTTCAATTCTTGCGTGATCCATTCCACTTTTATATTACCAATTCAAACAAAAAACCTCCTTCTGTCTTTGAACAAGCACGGGCTTGAAGATAATTTGCTTTCTCCTCACAGTCCGGAACATTTGACAATCTACCATAACTCTTCATTCACAATATGTGGAAATCTATTCTGAGTGACAACGATCTCTCAACTCTTAAATCTGATATTCCTAAATTATTGCTCATGTTTGGATCAACGTGGGTGTGACTCGACGTTCTCTACTGCAGGATTCTTCAAGTCAAAATACAGATCACGAATGGTAGATGTCGATTTGGAGGCGAGGTTAAGGTGTTCATTGAGCTCTGATATTCAGCCAGTGTTTCATCATATTTTACTCTCACTACGATCTTGATTGAATGCCTTCCCCTTCACCTCTCCCCGGTCCATCCTACCTCCCACTAAATTTCCGTGTGCACCACTGTACAAACTGGTCATATACCTTAAGAACATAAGGAATATTACTTTCACCCGCCTCGGTGGCATAGTTAGCTAACGCGCTGGTTTGTGTTGAGATAGACTGCCAAGGACGTGGATATCAAGGTTGAATCTCGCTCAGGTGAACTGGGGGGATTTTCCTTAATGATTTTCCACTCTCCTTCAACGCAAATGCGGGTTCAATTCCTCTATATTCAACCTTCCCAATTCCTAACCCACCAGCGTAATTAGTACTTAAGCGTATAACTCGAAAGGGTAGTAAGATGCGGGCCTAAGTATTATTATTTTCATATATATAAAGTGTGTTGTGACATCATATATCCTACTAGTGGAATCAAATATGTAGAAAGTGGGGGGAAAGGGGAGGAGGCTTGGGGTGGGGAGCCAGTTTTGGGAAGGTCCAGACCCTACGGTAATTTGATGGACCCTCTTATGGAAGGTCCAGATATACGTACACAAACTTTTATTGGCTCTAGGTATAGCAAACTTTTCTAGTGCACTCCCTAGAAAAACTAACTTGCCATGTCCTAGAATGTACTAATGTTTCAAGAATTTTCATGGAAAACAACTTAGTAGAAAAGTAGAAATTTTCATTTAATACTGCTTCTCACTACCTGTTCGGGTTGTGTGCAGATGTATGAGGAAGGATGAATTTAGAGTAAGTGTACAGCATAAAAAATTGGGATTCCAACCCCGATCTCCCATCATCAGCAGGGAGTCTATTGCGAAAGTGATGCCTTAGACCAGTGTTTTTGATCGCGACCCTTAATATATTTTCCCGGCCTGACAACACAAAGGTCGCTTTCAATTGCCTATTATTTTCGTATTAGTGTTTATTAAATTCATTTAATTGAACCAAATTAATTTGTAAAAAAATTAATTATTTCAACAACTTTAAAATCTAACAAATTGTAAAGCACTGTGTTTAATGAAAATGTAACTTTGTTACAATATTTATTGACTAAAAAAGACTATTTCAGGGACTAATACAATGTTGTTTCATTCTAAGGGAAAGTTATTTTGCGTTTTTATTTTATGTCGATAGATGCTAGCAACTAAATTGAATCAATTTCAGTAACTTTTTTATTTTAAAAATATAGCTAAAATTACATAATATTTGGTGTCAAAAATTTTGCAGGTGACAAACCAGAGTTTTTCAGTGACAACCATGATGCTACTTTATTTTGTAGGTGATATATATAATTTAAGGAACTACATTGAAGAGACACAAAATTAAAGATGTAAAATGCACAACTATTTTTGTGTATTTTCATATTAAAAAATATATTAGTGTAACAAAACAATAGTAGTAGCCTACCGTTTTACTTGAATCCGTTTCTGAATAAAAAAATTTAATGTTTATGTATATTTTTTTAGCATTGCGTGTTACAACCTGTTCGTGTTATAAGCTTATGCACAAATTACGCTGGTTTTAGGGAAGATAAAAGCTTTATATTTAGTGGAAGTGTACCCGTATTTGCATGGAGAGAGAGAGTGGAAAACTATTTATGGAAAAAGCTACCCTTAATATACCAACCGATATTCGAACCTCGTGCAGCAGTCTAGTTTTCTTCAAGTGTGGCGCCTTAGAACATGTGGCCACCGATGCGGGTTTGTATATGTTAACTAAATAAATTGATAAATTAACATATAGTATAGTGATCTTACATGAAAGATAATTGTGAAACAAAGAATTCAGACACGCGTTTATCTAATTTAATGTACTCACACGTCAAATCGTGTGAAATACAGCTGCCAGTTTTCAGAGAAATATAAATGCCTATAAAGTAATGAGAGTAAAATAGTTTCTAAAATGTTCAATGCTTACCCAACAAAAACTATTTTTGTATTTTCTAGACTTACCTTTCTACCAGTTACACTATACACAGAAGGCTGTGTTCCAGCGGCTTGCTTGACAAGGCGTGGTATTAAATACAGCTTACTGCATTGTTTATAACTTCGTCACCGTGTAAACAAACTTTTCTCCCCGTTCAAAATAGTAGTGAAAAATAAGATAGATCTCTAGCATTATGTATTCCCGATAACCTGTAGTCAAAAATAGAACATGGCACACAAATTCTCTTAATAAAACTATTTGCAATTAATATTTGAATTTTTTTTTAAATTTAAAGTTTGAACATTGTCCGCCGAGATTTCAAGTGTTCGGAAAATATTGTTCGTGAATGACTTCCAAATTTATTTTCTTAAAATATATATTGTGAATAGATTTTAAATAAAGGAAAAAAACACACAAGCCAAACAAAAAATAAGTTAACTAATCTAGTTTACACAAAACATTATTTATAAATAAAAACATAACCTATAGTTTCTTTTTATGATACAATTAGTAAGATTTTTAATTTGTTAAGTTACACAATTTTTTATCGTTACTGTGAATTTTAATCTACTTAAAAAAGTTTGCATGTTCTTACAAATCATAGTTCATTAAGGTTTTTACCCATATCGCTGGTGGGCACATGAACTTAGGGTTAAGTCTCTTCTGGTATTGTTTTCCCGGTGACGAGGAGGTTCACGTTCAAATCAAGGATGGGGTTTACTCAATGTGTATTTTTATATATTATTTCCCACTCTTACTATATGCAAATGAGGGTACACTTTCAATTACCTACCTCATTTGTGTAAAAATGTGGATAGCCCTGACGGGTAGTAAGACGGGGTGCAAATTTTAAATGGTGCCAAATTAGTGTTACAAACTATTACTCAGTTTGTAACACAAACAATACTCTGATAAGCTGAGGGTTATTGGGTCAATTTTACCCAATAACGAAACTAGGTGTTGTATCTGGTCTATAATTAAGTTAGGTTGTAAGTCGTGTGTCTGGTCAAACTTGGTGGTCTTGGATTAAAGTGCATGCCTCAGGACCCGATATTTGTGGTTCAAACCCAGCTGGAATCGACTAATTTTTCTTGAGCGATAAAAATCCGTAGCACAACTTCCTTCGGAGGGGATGTAGAGCTGTCGGTCCCATGTCAATTGTGGCCTGTAAAAGAACCCTGGAATTTATGTGGAAATACCTTTCCTGTCCCAATTAGTAGTCCCTTTCATGCTCACTCATAGAAATTCTTGTGTGTGATAACCATTAGGTTCAGAAATTGCACGTTACAGCAAATAAATAATTTTAAAAACATCGGAAAATGAGTGTAAGTATTTGTTAGAAATCGAGGCTAAGGGAGCCACCAACCGGAGTTTCAAAAGTCCAGAAATCCCACGTTATTTACCCAGTGGTTTGTTATTTAAAAATATGGTTCACGCCAAAATTGAAGTGAAAAGTATCAACTTAACACCTTGAATTTACAAACCTTATATTTTAAGTTTTATAATTTTAAAAAAATCATTAAAATGTAAAACTAGTGACGTTTCAAGTGAAATGTCGCAGTTTCAATATCAAAGTAAATAATAAAAAACTTAGATGTAACCTTCCTCTAAATTATAGTAATTTTTTAAAAGATCATATAACTTACATTTCTTTAATAATATTTTAGGATTGTTTAATGGTTTTGAAACAATAGAACTTCCATTCCCATGATTAATACTGCTGTGTAAAAGTTTTTCTTTTCAAGTAGCTGGCGCACTTAAACTTAAGGTCCATCCACCTTCGTGGCTGTATGGACTAAGGCGTCACTCTCGCAGTAGACTAGATTGCCGATAACGAAAAAATCGAGGTTCGAATCTCTATTGGGTGTACTGAGGTGGATATCTACCAAATAGTTTTCCGCTCTTCCTCCAAACAAATGCGGGCATCCTTCCTCTAAATATAACTTTCCTAATTCCTAAAACCATTATCATAATTAGTACATAAGCGTATAACCCGTAAGGGCAATAAGACGCGGCACTAAAAACAAACAAAGGTTACCGATCGAAGCTTAGCTACCGACAGAAATGGGCTTCATTTTAAAATGCTATATTTGTAATTTATATTGGGCTCAGGGCTGGCAAATGAAAGCTTACATTTCTCTATGTAATAGAGAATGAAATATGTAAATCATAACTGGTAAGACCCATTCCTAGCCTGGTTATACCTTTAATGGCGTTGTTCCGGATGTAGTAATGATACTATTAGTCTCACTTCATATTTCCTAGCTTACACTAATATTAGAGTTAACAAACCGAGAGGCAGAAGGTTTATTAAGGTGTTTTGATTAAGTATATTGTTCAGTAAGACATTTCTATCAAGTTTTTAGATTTGGTTTAACAATTGTTTCTACTGATAAGATTAAAAAACTATTGAAGTGGCAGCTAGCATAAGTTAATATATTAATGTGGAAGTGTAGGAGACGCTATAAAAGATAAGTGATTTTGCAGTTTTTATAGCAAAAATAAATTTTTTTTCGGTCAAATTAAAAAAAAAATTCTCCAGTAGAAATATAGAGTTTAATTTGTCTTCGCATGATGATATCAACAGTTCTTGAATATTTGTCAAGGGTTCCTGCAATTTGATGACAACATTCTCTTTTCATTTAAAAAGTTTCTCATCTAATGCCACTATTTTCATGGCAGATATTCAACAACTTTTGATATCACAATGTCAAGAAAATTAAACTCTATGTTTCTACTGGAACAATAGCTTATTTATTTATGAGAAAAAAAGATTTACTATAAAAAAACTGTGAAAACACTGCCTCTATCTTCCGTTCCCCTTCATCCTCACAATAATTGCATAAGATGTAAAAAGAAGGGTTATCAGAAAAATTAAAAGAACACTATTTTAGTTTATGCTGACATGTCTGAATTTTATCTAAATTACGTTATAGAGTCATATAATTCCTAGTCAGTGTTTAGTTTTTTTAGCACCGCAACTTATTACTCGTTATGGTTATACGCCTATGTACTAATTACGCTAATGTATTAGGAATGAATAAGGTTAAAATTAGGCTAAAATATACCTGCATTTGCTTGACGGGAGAATGGAGATACCATTTAGGAAAATCCACCCTCAGTAAAACCGACCTGGAATCAACCCTAATCTGCCCCGTCTTAGTCAGTCTACTCTATGCGAGAGTGATACTTTATACCATGTGGCCACCGAAGTGGGTAGGTTGATGTTAACATCATATTTAGAAACTGTTCTGAACATGATTATATATTCAATTAGCTTATGTTAAGTGAGATTACTCAAATTTATATATAATGAATCGAAGTTATCTTTTTCCATCGGAATTGTTTCAAGAATGCAAAGGTTACTGTAGGGGTTGAGTTCGAGGCGAAGTTGATTTGACCTTCGGCTTAAACATTTTAAAGTTTCGCCCTCTTCTCTACCGTTTTTTCAACACCCAAATCCTCAACCTCGCGAGCCCAGACTTGTCGCGAGAAAAATCAAGACTCGCCGCACTGCTCTTAAAACCACTCTCCTTGTCCTCGCTAATCTCGTCCGCGTTAATTGGCCCTGAGGGTACCTCGTGCCTTGTAGTCGCGGTAATTATGAGATAAAAGTTCCTCCCAAACCACTTAGCCAGTTCAACGAGGACTCAAAATCTTCCGCCATATCTAGTTATAATTCGAGATCTCAAAGGTTGATACCCCTCTCAGACAGAGAGCATCCCATAATTTTAACGCTGTTTGAATTCAACGTAAACGCATGCATAGCATAGGACTTAAAAACAACATTTTTTTGGAAGTACCACTAACATGCACAGCAATAGCGCTATTTAAATGTACGGTGATCATATTTTTATATTTTCAAGACAGAATTTTTCTCTAAATATAATATTAATAGTATTTCCTTAACATAAACTATTATTCTCCCAATTATCCCTAAGCCCCCTGAGAATTATGAAAAAAATTACTAGTATTTAAAGCGAATGTGATATATTATTGAGGTTGGTAATTATTGGGTTAAGTTAAACTGAGTTAGTAACCGAAAATACCCCATTTTAATAATGCACTCCTAAAAAGAGCAGTACATCTTTATCAATAATCACTACAATCAGCTGGGAAAATATACTATGCAAGTGCAAACGTAATTTTTTTTCTAGCACCGCGTTTTACTACCCTTTAGGGTTATACGCCTATGAATTAATTTAATCTAATGTGTTAGGGATGATGAATACTGAGCGGCTAAGCGGCTCAAAATGTTAGGGCAGTGATTTTCAACCTTTTTAAACTTGCGGCACACTTAACAAGATACTTAAATTGCCGTGGCACACCATAAGTTTTTTTAAAAGAGAGATTTAAAATTCAAAAAAATTATTAATACTAGCCGTAATTTTCAAAAAGGTTATTTTTAAAATTTATGTTAGTATTTTTACAGTTCCAATTATTGGAATGAGATATCACTGAAAAAGACGTAATTTATAGAAAAATCCTATTACGTATTCCATTGGCCTCAGAAAAATGTCCCTTCCTCTCTATCATTACCACACATCAAATTTTGTCTCAATGAAATAATAAAAAATTCTTTTTTTACTAAAATAGTTTGCTATATAAGGAAACATCGTATTGCTACAATAATGTTTTCTATTTATAATACGGTACGTTTAAAGAGGGTAAGATTATTAAGAAATATAAACATGAGTATAAATGAAAAGTATTTGCTTACATCAAAATATGAGTAGGAAACCTGTGCTTGGTAATGCCTGATGATGTCCCTTGTCCAGGTTGGATGGTTGACAAGCATAATCTCAAGTCCTCATCCGGTGTTTGAAGCCGCGACCTTTCTTGCTCTTCCTTGTGTTCATAGCAGAGAAACTAGCTTCACACAAATACAAGATTGAGAAAGGAAGGAGTGCTTCAATCGCTTTCTTTGTAACGATTGGTTACTCCGGTCGAAGAAACAAACAGAATGGGGCCAAATCTGTTGATGAGCGCTTAAGTTTCAGTCCTCTGTCGTTTCTTATTTGTGTAACATCATCTTGTTCTGCAACAGTCAATTCTGTTGACTCTAAAGAACTTAACACAAACGGATCTCTCAACCAGTCCAAGGAAGAAACATCAAGTGATACAAAATACTTTTCTTTGTTTTTACTCAGAAGTGACAAACTTTGTAAAATTAAATCAATAAGATTTTTGTTCAGTTTGCAACTTTTTGTCAGCGCAAACCTTTCAACTTTGTTCTCTTTTTTGATTCTGTCTCCCCACAGTGTTAGTTTTTCCTTAAAAGAGTTAATTTGGTCCGTACAAGTAAGAACATTTTCATTATTTTCCTGTATATTCTTGTTAAGAAAGTTTAAGGCTTGGTAGATGTCAGCAAGGAAAGCAACTTTATTGCACCAGGTCTCATCACTAAGTAGGTCAGCTATCTCAGACTCTTCAGACGTGAAAAAAAAACCCTATAAGCTCTTCCCTCAATTCATAGACCCTTGAAAGCACCTTCCCTCGAGATAGCCACCTCACTTCCGTGTGCAACAGAAGTTGTGTGTGACAGCTTCCATGGCAGAACACAGTGTCGAAAAAACCCTCATTTTAATCAATTCATCGAGCACTTTTTGGAGCTCAGGTACTAATGATTTGGAAATTAGGGCCTCTTTATGCAGGAAACAATGTGTAAAAACAATTCCAGGATTCTTTTGCTTGTAGGGTATAAAGAGTGAAGGGGGGAAAAGGTAAAGAGTAAAAATGATAAAGGGTAACTAAAGTAAAAGGTAAAAATGTTACACGGTAAATGGTTCAAAATGTAAATAAAAAGAGTAAAAATGTTTACAATTAAAAAAGTATTACCACATAAAAGCTATTCATAAGAAATAAATCTGTCTCGCAGCGTTAATATTTCTTTATTTATCCTGTTTTTAATTAATTTAAAAATCTAGTCAATATTTTAAAAGATGGCTTCAAGATGCACATGTTCGTGTACAGGAGTTACTAATATTTAAACGTCAGACCTCTGCGTGCGATAGATATCACGTAACACTCATGAGAGACAAACCCTTCATATTATTAATATAGATAGATTCCCCAAATTGGTAGCCGCATGGTCTAAGGCGTTAATCTCGCAATAAACTAGGCTGCCAATGACGAGAAGCTCGGGATTCAATCCCTGTCGGATGTATTGAGTGTGGTTTTCCCTGAAATTATTTCCACTCTGCCTCCATGCAAATGCGAGTACACATCCTTTAAATTTAACCTTACACATCCTTAACCCATTAGCGTAATAAGTATATAGGTGTATAAACCAAACAAGACACGTGGTAAATATATATTTAAATTTTATTTACTAGACTGGGATTCGAACCCCGATATCCCCGTCATCAGCAGGCCAGTCTAACAAGATAGTGACACTTTAGACCATTCGACCACTGAGACTTGGCCTTAATTTGTAGATACATAGAATCACTAAATATATAATTTACTCTCCGCATACTTTACTAACAGGGTAGGAATGTGGAAGTTGAGCCTTAGGGAACGTGTATCCACATTTGCGCGGAGGTAAATGAAACATACAATCAAATTTAGGAAATATAGACTGATAAAATTCAACCAAAATTTAACCTCAACCTCCTCCTCCCTGGCATATTAGACAAGACGATACTGACGTATTATCCATGTTCCCTCCTTCTCCTACCTCCCTTCTGATGAGGGTTATAATGTTGTTTTTCTCACCCTCGATAATGATTGTGAGAGCTCAATGACAGTTGAATCAAGTGCGTGCGATCTCGCTCTCTATTCGAAGCACTCAGAGCTGTCGTTCCGTCACCAGATTTGGCAGGGGGTGACCGAGTTCGCCATCGACGGCTGAGCTGATTGATTGAAGTAGATGCGTTTCATGAAATATTTATGACACCCTGTTCTTATTCTCGAAAGGGGGCGTTAGTCTCCCCCTTGAAAGATTACAGTCACTCTCATGACAGTAAGATGGCGGTCGTGTTCCCTTTAGTGCGTATCGAGAAGTAATCAGTAGGATTGAGCGATGAATATTGTTGAAATTTCTCCCTTAGTAGTTTAATTAGGAGACAATTCTCTCATATATGCATAGTCTAGAGCCCGTGCAGAGTCAAAACCAAGCAGGAGAAGGGGACAATCCAACCTGAGTGCCATAGTTCTGGAGGCGTCATTAGATCGGGGGGATAAAATTAAATAATACATACATACATACATACATACATAATACATACATCATACATACATACATACATACATACATACATACATACATACATACATACATACATACATACATACATACATACATACATACATACACATACATACATACATACATCATACATACATACATACATACATACATACATACATACATACATACATACATACATACATACATACATAACATACATAATACATACATACTACATACATACATACATACATACATACATACATACATACATACATACATACATACATACATACATACATACATACATACATACATACATACATACATACATACATACATACATAACTACATACATACATACATACATACATACATACATACATACATACATACATACATACATACATACATACATACATACATACAACATACATACATACATACATACATACAATACATACATACATACATACATACATACATACATAAACATCATACATACATACAAATACAACATATACATACATACATACATACATACATACATACATACATACATACATACATACATACATACATACATACATACATACATACATACATACATACATACATACATACATACATACATACATACATACATACATACATACATACATACATACATACATACATACATACACATACATACATACATACATACATACATACATACATACATACATACATACATACATACATACATACATACATACATACATACATACATACATACATACATACATACATACATACAATACTACATACATACATACATACATACATACATACATACATACATAACATACATACATACATACATACATACATATACATACATACATACATACATACAATACATACATACATACATACATACATACATACATACATACATACATACATACATACATACATACATACATACAATACATACATACATCAACATACATACATACTACATACATACATACATACATACATACATACATACATACATACATACATACATACATACATACATACTACATACATACATACATACATACATACATACATACATACATACATACATACATACATACATACATACATACATACATACATACATACATACATACATACATACATACATACATACATACATACATACATACATACATACATACATACATACATACATACATACATACATACATACATACATACATACATACATACATACATACATACATACATACATACATACATACATACATACATACATACATACATACATACATACATACATACATACTATACTACAAATACATACATACATATCATACATACATACATACATACATACATACATACTACTACATACATACATACATACATACATACATACATACTACATACATACATACATACACTACTACACATACTACATAATACTACATACATACTACATACGTACATACATACTACAATACATAACGTACATACATACTACATACTACTACTACATCACTACTACATACACTAATCACATACATACTTCTACAATACATACTACAACAAACTTGCATATAGCTCATAATACATTAACTCTACATTCCATCTCACAACATTTCCAACATACATCTTAATCCTATCCTTAACTTAACATCCACACACCATTCACATCTACATTATTACTTAAACTCATTACATCATACTCTTTCAACATACTACATACGTACATTCTTACATCTACCTACTTTGATCCAACACACATTTACATAATATATTTACTACTTCATACGATTCTACATCTACATCTCATTCAACATCAACCACATACGATACTTCTTTACATTACATTGATTACACTTTCAACGCAATCCTTACATACATCCATCATACTGACTGACATACGAGTTATTTCAATACATTTACTAGTATCTACATTCCAACAACATTACTGCTACTGTGAATTCTCTTAGTCTAATATTATTACATTTACATACAAATCAATCTGCATACTCTTAATCGATACTCAACTGAGCTCATGTATAGTGCATACTGATTGCTATCCGAAATAGATTATAGATGTAAATATTTTAAGTTCTAATAAGTGGAGTTACATTTACATTATAAATAAATTGGGATTATATATTTTGTATTACTAGATTTAATTAATTTACATCTATAACTATTATAGAATGAAAGTTTTTACATTTAAATCAAATTTCATTTGGCATAATCAAATTGATTCAAATGTATAGCATTCTTTCACACTTACTAGCGATTACTAATCATATTTAATTGATAGTCTAAATATCATAATGTTAATCAACAGTCAGTGGGGTGACTTGTCACACTGATTTCTGAGTATATTTTATACTGTTGGATTTAGTTGAGAGCGCTGTCAAGTGTTTTAGTAACAAAAGGCAAGCCACCAGTCTCTGTAGAGGCAGTATTATTTTATTTGGAGGAGAGAGGGAAAACTAATATTATCCGCCCTATTAGAAAATATATTCCGGTACGTCACTTATTCCGTTTAGATAATCAATCAGATAATAGTTGTTTTATTTACTGCAGTTTTACTTTCAATATGGTAATCCTTTCCTGTGTGGCTATCAAATAGTTTCTTTGTTGGTCATATACAATCTAATTTTCATAGTAAGATTCTTTTATAAAAATGGAAACATAATTATCAGGTCAAAATTGGTAACATTTTACTGAATTATTAGTAGGACCTATAATTTAAATATAAAAATGACACCTAGAAATGGGAATCGAACCCGTTATCTTTGGCTTAGCCCACCAATGTTCTAACCACTGAACTATTAAGGAGTCATCCCATAAACAGGGTCATTATTCATTCATATTTTAAGGCAAAGTGTTTGATGTACGCGTTGAAATCGTCAGCTACTTATGAGCAACCGATATTATCGCGCGCTATCATATAAGGCAGCCATTTTCGACTCGGGAGGACTTTATGCTGCCAATGGTATTTAGATGCGGCTATAACTGTAGTTAACAACTGTAATAGCTGGGATAAATAATCCACAATGCATTACCTGTGTTGTTTTATAGGTATTGATAATTTATACTAGAACTAACAGCAGCAGATCACATGACTTGGAACATTAATATGTGAAACAAAGAGAATTTCACGCAAAAATAATACTTTAAGAAATACTGGAATATTTGTGAATGTGAAATATTAAATTGAAAGCTTTAAAATAATAGTCCCTGGCAATGTATAAACAGTGAACTGAAGAACTAAGCACCCATACTATTCTAACAAATGTTTTAGCCACCCTTTACCCCCACATACTCTTTGAAACATTGGGTACTATCTCCCTCCATCAAGCTCAAATCATCCTGTTATAAACACCAATTACTTGAATTTATACTAGTTAGTTTTATGTCATTCCTTTATAATGCTTTCTAAAGTGTTTAGAAAAATGGAAGATCCTATTTGAAAACACATTAATTTTATATAAAGAGAATGGTGGTGATAAGTCTCTTCTGATAAAAAAAAAGACTTTACTTTATTGGGTATTGACGAGGTGATCGTTGTTGATTTTGAGATGGATTATTTTATAAAACACTATCAGTTTGACCCGTTCCTCGCATGAATAAGCCACAACAATATTATATCAAATTGCTTTGTTTCCCACCCAGTTTTTAATTAATTAAAATAAATCTAATCAAAATGTTAAAATTCCAAGTTTGAGGGGCACACCTTCGTGTGGAAGGGCTACTAAATTTTAAAATAAAAGCCATCTGCTTGAGATATATATCTTGCAATGCTCATGACACACAGGCAAACCCTTAATTTTATTAATATAGATTCATGATCATGATTTTTCAGTTGTCTTAACGACTTGGTACTCTTCATTTCCGTAACTATACTAGAATTCGTCAGGGAAAATATTGATTATGCTTCCATCATCACACAGTAAAGATAAATCCGGGTGAATTATTGGATTAATTTTTCACGACCCAATTCTTCCCCTTTATACTCAAATTGTCTTGGCAGATATATTTGATTTTAGGTTTGAAAGTAATTGATTTTGTTCAACGTAGTAGGATTTTTTTTTTATTAATGTCTACAAACTCATATTTCAGAATGACGAGAAACATAATGTAAATATTCTGGACAAAGAAGAGTTTCTGTCGGTCGAGTCAGCTATATATGTTTAGTTGTCAACCTAAGTAACTAGCTCTCGGGCCTTAAGGGGGCCGCCTAGGTAAGCGAGAAACTGCCACGCGGACGTACAGCTCTAACGCAATATTTAATTATACAATTTGTTATTTAAAAATATGGTTCACACAAAAATAAGGTCAAAATATTCCAACATAGCTCTTTTTCTTTAACAACAGTATTTTGTCATTTTTATAAATAAAAATGAAATAAAATGTTTAACTAGCTGATTTTCAACAACTTTTTAATCATATTTATGGAGCTATGAGATTAGTCTTAATGTAAAAGGGATCTAAATTTAGCTTTCTTCTATCAAATAAAGTAATTTTTTGACAAGCTTACATCAGAAAACTTCAAGATATTTGAGAACCATCGATGAGCTTTCCTCTTTACCTTGAGTAAATATAATAAATTTCGTAGTTTTCTTTCCCCTCTTTCTTAGTGACATGACAAAGTGTGGTTGTAGGTGAAGGGTGAAAGACTTACAAAGAATAGAGAAGTAGTTCCAGAAAATGACACAGATCACTGTATTTTAAACCGTAGAGCGATTGATACATACTCGCTGACCGAAGAGGCCGCCTTATGGAACTCGAAATTTCATAGCCGCCAGAACGTAGTCTTTTCATTCAACCCACTCCTTTTACAATTCCATACAATTACTAAATATCCTTTAAAATCCATTTTCACATTATTTATAATCCCATCGATATCTCAGCCTACCAAGGGGTCTTGTATCTTCAGGTTTACCAAATGACATTTTGTATACACTTCTGTCAACAACCATAGGTAGTAAATATACTAAGAATAATAATGATTAAAAATGAATTAGTCTAATACAATACTAGATAGTTTTTTCTAGTATATTATATTCTGAGAAAATCTTGATATATTTAACAATATAAATATTAATAGCTTAATGGAATTGAGAAATGTTGATATAAAAAGAGAGAATAAAATGGGTTGCATCTGAATTCAACATAAAGGAGGTGAACATAAATAATATTGTGTTTAAAAAATGTCGAGAAGACGTGCAACATTGTAAAAGTCAAATTATCTATATTCATAAAATAGAAGAGTTTGTTTGTCATGAGCATTGTGCGATATCTACCTCAAGAAGAGGGCTGAGATTTTAAAATTAGTAACCCCTGTGCACGAACATGTACACCTCAAAGCAGTAATTTTACAATTTTGATTATATTTTTCTAAATTAATAATAATTATTATTATTTAGCACCACGTCTTACTACCCTTTTGTGCTATACGCTTAAGTACTAATTACGCTAATGGACTAGGAATTGGGAAGGTTGAATATAGAGGAAGTGAACCCACATTTGCGTGGAGGGAGAGTAGAAAACCATTTAGGAAAAACCACCCCCAGTTCACCCAAGTGAGATTCGAACCTCGATCTTCCCACTCTCGGAAGTTTAGGTTAACACAAAATCAGTGCGTTAGCCATCTACGCTACCGAGGTGGGTTTAAAATTAATAAAAAACCAGGCTGGAAGCGATAATATGAAGCTATATTTTTCTGTTTGTTTAAAGCAAAGGAAAGCGTTACCCGGGTAGATCTGCTAGTAAAATAATAAAGTTAAAACTCGCCTCGGTGGCGTAGTTAGCTAACTCGCTAGTCGTGTTGAGCTAGACTGCCGATGACGAGGAGATCGAGATTCGAATCTCGGTCGGGTGAACTGGGGTGGCTGTTCCTGAATGGTTTTCCACTCTCCCTCCACGCAAATGTGGGCTCACTTCCTCCAAATTCAACCTTCCTCATTCCAAATCCACTAGCGTAATTAGTACTTAAGCGTATAGACTGAACGGGTAGAAAGACGCGCTGCTAAATAATAAATAAATAAATTTAAACAAGTACACGTGTAGTTGTCACCAACAGAGTTCTGAGAAACACTGAATTAAATAATAATAATAATAATAATAATAATTTAGTTCAAGAGAAACTTGGGTCATATATTAATTTTGGCTCCTCTGACAAGAACAGTAGAGGAGCACTAATTCTCTCGTATTGTTTATAGGGGTCATCAGTTTGACCAGTGTAGTGTATCATTATTGAATTGAAAACACGGTTGAATGAATCTGTCTATAAAAGAAAATGAGAAATCTATTATTATTTTTTATCAGTTCTGACACGCTCTGAAAGATTGTTTGAAAAAAAAAAAAAATGTTCGAAACAATTCTAAAACCTTTTGGGGGTCAAAGAGAATGATATATATTTCCAGCCACTGAACCTTACAAAGGGGAGAAAAAAAGAAAAATATGTCAGAGAAAATATTTAAAATTATAATTTCAAAAGGGCTCAATTTTTTACGTTGGTGCGAGATACAGGAGAAAACCCAAGATATATCAACATAACTTCTGTTAGATGTTTTATAATAACAATCAGCGGTGATCACACGATCTAATCAGGCATGCTAGCAAGAGATTGGACTGTCCGTGACTGCGAGGTTTAGGTTTGGATCTCGACCAAGGACACTAAAATAAGGTGGTGGGGAGGGTTGATCAAATTTAATTAAATGTTGTGGTTTTACCTGACTCTCTCCACGCTAATACTGGTTTGATTTATTCAGAACATCTTCTCCAAACCTACTTTGTGGTTCCCACATTTGTGTAAAGGGAGGTTGGTAATCGAACTACGACCCTCGAATCCTCTCCTAGTTCTCTAGATAATGCTGGATCGCTTAATTTAAACCACGCTTCTCACTAATACCCTTTATATTTACCGTTAATACACTGTATTTAAAACTTTTTAGATATATGTGTATTGTGAAGTTTATTATAATTAAAACAAAATTTGAACGAACGGTTTTTAATAAACTATCAAAAAAAAATCTTTTTCATATAAACAAAACCTAATTTGTATTAGTATACATAATTTGTATTATTATATCTAGAAATGGGTGGCCTGGTGGTCTAGGGGTAAGGTGTTGCTCTTCTAAGCTGGAGATCTGGGGTTCAATCCTCGTTCCAGGCACAGATTTATCTGATTGCCAAACCCTTCCTTTACCTTTGACAAGACGTGTATTAATCACAACTTGTAAATGTGAGGAATGCCAGGCCTCCACCGTGGTTCGGATTCCGCGTTAAACTGTAGGTCCTCCACTTCATCTCACCCTACCATTACACATTAGCGTAAGTGCATACAACCCGAACGTGCAGTAAGACGCGGTGCTAATAATAATATATCTAGCAAATTTAGATACACATTTTTAGCAAAATTGTGTCAGTGATTTTGAAATTTCAAATTTTTTAAAATCCGTCATCAGTATATTAAGCTCAAAATTTTTTTTTTTTTATGAAAAAGGAAAATACATGTTTAATTTTCACGCAAAATTCTCCCAAGATATTATTTTTGAACCAAATAATTAGTTCCATTATTTTTTACTGTCATAAGTCAACTATCAGTTAAAAATCACGATTTTGCCTTGAGATATAAAGTTTTAACCAAGCCCATTAAAGTGGGTGTATAGGGAACATGAGTTAAAGGCAGTATTTTTCAGTTTTTATATCAACACTTTTTTTTGACCAATATGAATCAAATTTTGCTTCAGTAGAAACATGGGGTTTAATTATCTTCACATGATGATATCAACTGTTGTTGAATATCTGTCAAGGGTGTCCTGGAATTTAATGACAAATTTTTATCTTCATTTAAAATTTTCTCATCTATTGATGCTATGCTCATGACAGATATTCAACAACTGTTGATATCATCATGTTAAGGGGATGGATCACCATGAGAGATGAGCGCGGCCGGTTTCTAAGACGATTTCTCTGTACATGATTACTAAGAAAACTATTATACATATTTTAATCAGATTTTTACTACTGTAAAGATCAATTCATTTACATGGTTTATAGTTTATTCCTATCCACCCAGCCAATTCAAATTTAAGTTTTAAAAAATAATTTAAAGATCACTGCATGAAACAAACTGGGCTTGTCATTTAAATGTGGGAAGACCTAGGCTAAAACGGTTTTCATTTTATTACAATAAACACATTTCTCTATCATTTAGTATAATTTAACGCCAGTTAAAAGTTAAATATTTGTAAGCAGCTTTGTTTAAATAATTTTTGCATGATCGTATTTTCTTGGTTTAGTGTTGTTTTAAAAAAAATCTACAGACAAAGTATAAACCGAGTAAATATGATTGAGAATAATTATCATTTCATTTTTCAGCATACATATTGTTCTAAACTAAAATAAAGTGGTACAGTTTTATTTTAATTCAAAAAAGTGTTGTGGTGCAGTAGCCTGTGACCTAGCGGTGTAAGGTTGAACAAAATGAACCTCTCGAGAAAACTCATGGCAGTGATGCCAAGCGTTGCACGGTGACGAGCAGATGTTCTCAGGAAAAATATCAACTCGACTGCGTTCATTTATTAAATCAGTTGTGTGAATACCACGTGTTTTGCAATGGAAGCCGTTTCTGTAAAAAGATATCGAAGAAAATAAAATAAAAAACTACTTTATCTCTCAACCAGACGAAAGAAAAATAAATGTTTTACTCTTGTGAATTGGATGAAAAAAGTATCATGAATTTATTATCATTTCTGCTTGAAAAATACAATTTTAATACTGTAGTTTAAAATTCATCCATTAATTTCAAATCATGTGTGTAGAATAATATAATTACAGGACCCGCTTTGGTGACCTCATGATTTAAGGCACTACTCTTGCAAAAAACTGGACTGCCGAGGACGGGGATTGGTGTTCGATCCCAGTTTGGTGCTATGAGGTTATTATTCCTAAAATGTTTTCCACTTACCCTCCACGCAAATGTGAGTGTAAGTCATCTAAAAGCAACCTTACCCTTCTCTGACACATTAGCTTAATTAGTACATCGGCGTAAAACCCACACGGGCTCGGTTCACTTTGGTGTACCAATCAAACACTTTGGCCCTACCTTTGGTAATCTGATCTGTAAACAGAGTCAATAATTTGGTATTGATAATACGGGGCTAACTAAATCATTTTGGACTATTGGTAATTTGAACAAGAAATACACTTGTCACAATAGATAAATGTCTTGAAACTATTTTGCTATTGGGACTATTGAACATGCCTTGACCACCACTCTTTTAAAATTAATAACATTAACACAGATACATATTTAATTTTGACAATTATTATTTAACAAAATAGTTTCATCACAAATATCATTTTTACTTTCTCGCACCCCTCGCGTGCCATAGTCAAAGATTTGGAAATAACGTAAGCTTTAGAGAGGAAGGGAAGGGGGGAACACAAATACTAAAAGGAGGATGTTACTCAACACATATAAGAGTGTGCAGTGTAAAGATTATTTCCATGTCTTTTTTTTTTTGTTCTTGTGATATTAGAAATGCTTCACTTCTTAATATTTTTCGATGTTATTCGTAAATTTACAATAATAAAGTAGGGTAGATAATAAATACGGTAATTAAGAGAAAGTGTTCCCACATTTGCGTTGAGGAAATGAGCAATCACGAGGAAAAACACCTCAATTCACGTGGTAGGGATTCAACCAAAAATTGTAGCACAGGTCCCTAATAAAATTAAAATTAAAATTGTAATATTAAGTGTGTTCATTGCAGAAGTTTTGATGAAGGACTTTGAATGTATAAGGTTGTAGAATGGATGTATTATTATATACTGTGTGTAGCAAAAATTATAAAATAGCTAGTGATGTGTATAATATATTATGAACGTTCCTGACACAAAAGTGATTGATAAGGGAGAAATAGATTATAAAATGATCATGCTTCAATGCAAAACTTGTGTTTAAGCCTATCAAATTTGGTCAAAATCGATAGATTGATATTTTCTATACAATTGGGTGAAAAACCTTTTCTGGCAGCATATTTCTTTATGTTTATTGTAATTTCAAATACTTATTTTTAGAGTTAGTGTTTATAATTTTTGAAGTAGAGGCAATAAGTGTAATATTTATTCTATAAAAAATATACATTTTTAAAAATAAAATATTTATTTTTGCAGAAAATAGTTCTATATGCTATCTTCAAATTTGAATATATATATTTATATATATAATATTTATTTATTTAATTATATTATATTTTTTATTTACATTATAATATAATATTATATTATATTTTGATTTACATTATATTATATATAAATATATATGTACAGCCCGAACGGGTATTAAGACACGGCGATATAAATAAATAATAGTAGCGTGTTTGGAACCGTTTTAAAAAACACCCTCAGTATACACTACTGGGATGTGAACCCCAAAATATTTTCTTTCAGTTCCCGAAGTAAATGGTCAGATTAATTTTTTTTTTTTCAAATAAACAGAGAATTTGTGAATAGATTTTGTTTTTCAAAAATTGCTTTAGTGGTTTTAGGGATCAGGAAGGTTATATTCATAGAAAGTGTACCCGCATTTACGTGGAGGGAGCGTGGAATACCAGTTTGGAGAAACTAACTTTAGTACACCCGACCGAGATTAGAACCTTGATCTCCCCATCATTGGCAGTCTAGTCTACTGCAAGATTAGCGCGTTAGACCATGAGGCCACCATGTTAAAATATGTATAAACGTATTTGACTATCGAATATAATTAATAAAAAATAGGTTAATAGAGTTTGAAATTCTTGATAGTTACAAGTTCATTGGTGTAACTATAGGATGGTGGCAAAATTCCACAGGGCCACGCCCTAAATAGGGCCCACCACGCAGGTCCACCAACCCAAAATTAATTTGGTAATAGATGAAAGCGTTGTCTTTCAGGCCTATCATTGTTTCATAAAGATCTCACTAATCAATCAAAAATTACTCAATAGTCATTTTATTGAGCATAATTTATGCTGTACAAAAATGTATGTACATATTTTTCTGTAAAATCAATAGAAACAGCTGACAGGTCATTTTCAAAACTTTACTAAAAATTATTTAGGACGCACATGAATCAATAAAGGCTAAAGGGATTAGCTATGTTGTCTGTTGAGCTACTACCTGTAGTTTGTCCTTGGAGGAAATTGTAGACAATTTCAGAGAGACGTATGTTTGTTTAGCCTCTATAGGTGTTAATATTGATGATTGACTATTGATTTGTTTATAATATTTATTAATATTGTTTTATTCAATTCAGATTAAGTTTTTTACATTATATTAAAACTTTTCAGCAACAATTTTATCAAATATTATGGCTGTATGGTAATGCACTTAGAGTGGTTTTTCCTCAATGGGTTTACACTCTTATCTTTCCACGCAAATGTGGGTACACTTCCTCTAAATTTAACCTACCTACTCTATATTAATACGTATTATAAAATAATTCCAATAATAAATGTCTAAATATTTTTTTTATAATCTACAATTATTCATAAGATTTGGGGACGGTGGTGTATTTTTTCCTTGGGGGCACCCACCGTGGGTCCATCACTGCATAGTTACGCCTTTGTACATGTTACAAGCTAATGTAGGTCAAGCTAGTTTTACAATAGGAAATTTTAGTGCATCTTTAAGTTTATATTAAAATAATAATAATTATTTGTATCTGGGTGATGTAATATAAGAAACCCCTCATAACTTGGGTTATGTCAGATGCTGAGGAAATGATCTACATTCTACGATGTGTCTGTCGATAGTTTTATATCCAATGTTACTCATTGAGGGTGGACTGGTAAGGGGGGAGGTTTGATAGGGCGGGGTATTACCACCAATGTCTTCTCCACCCTTCCCCCCATCAAAATGTGTCTTCCTCCAGTTTGTTTGGTTCCCTCTGATATACTCTAGTTTGAAGATGAAAGATGGTTTACATCAAATTTCAAATAGGTTCTATAACAATCTATTATTATTTTTAAATGCTTAAGGGCCACCCCAAATAGCTTTTAGTGGCATTCCATTTTCAAACATTTCTCATTGGCTTGGAGTCATTCCCCTAAAAACTCCTCAAAAATATATATTTTTTCATTGCGACTTACTTACAGTTTGAGTTATACACATACATGAATTAGGAACGAGAAAGGTAACATTTTAGATTTAATGTACCCACATTTGCGTAGAGTGAGAGTGGGGAACCATTTTAGGGAAAATGCCCTTATTGCACACAACTGGAATTTGAATTTCAATCTCCCCACCACCAGCAATCCAGTCCAATAGTGTGTGCTACCCACCGTGTTCAACTGACATGCTGAAGACGGGGAGATCACGGTTCAATTCCGGTTGGGTGCACTTAGGTGGATTTTCCTAAATAGTTTTCTGCTCTCACTCCACGAAAATATGGATGCATCTCCTCTTAATTTAACCTTCCTGATGCCTAACACATTAGAGTAATTAGTACATAAGTGTACAGCCCGAACGGGTAGTAAGACGCAGTGATATAAATAAATAATAGTAGCGTGTTTGAAACCGTTTTAAAAAACACCCTCAATATACACTACTGGGATGTGAACCCCAATCTGGTCACCAGCAAACCAGTCTTATACGAGAATGTCAAATGAAAAATGTTTTCTTCCTCAAGGTAAGAAATATTAAGAAAACCATACTACTGATTATATTAGTTCAAGCTAAAAATAAAGCAGCAGATTTCTGCATAGTGTGGTCTTTGATAAAAGCCGCACTCTTGCCTGCCTTTCCCTTCCAAGAAACTTGACCCATGTAAACAACAGATTAGCTCGCTCCCCCTTCACTCTTTTAGACCAAACTTAGCAGATATTTGACAACATCGCAGCTCTAGTTCGGTGTCGGCTAAACAGTCCAAATAGTTCAATATATGGACGTTTCTTAGGAGTTGCGCTGATAGCGCTTCTCAAATTTTACAAGGTAGTCCTTCCACTTAAGAAAATTATACTCTGTTTATACAGGAGCAATATTTTATTTAGTTTGGTCAAAAATTCGTTTTGCTATAAAAACTGCAAAAAAATCACTAGCGCCCCCCCCCCCCTCACACCTTTAGCCTTTTCAATTGTATCCACAAGTACAGACATAAAGGCAGACAGATAGACATACCCACACAAAAATATTTGTTAGACCTAGTTTTTTAAAAATTGAGGGCACATTCGTCAAAATCCATAATATTATTAACGCCAACATCTTTCACGAATACAATAATTTCTTTCTCAAAGAAAGTAAAAGTTACTCTCAAGAAACTAAACACAGTACGTTATAAAATAAACTCTTACGACTCTTACAGGACTAATAAGTATTAAAACCCAGAAGGAAATTAAATATGTCAACGTGAACCAATAAATAAAATAACTTGTGTATTTATTCGAACAATAATGCAGTGTGTAAACAGAAACTAATTTTGCTGTCAACAGGAAATGTTGGTCTAGGCCAAAGTTAAAACGCCATCAACGTCGGTGCCCCATTTAACTTTTTACTCTTGTGGGTGGATTAAGTGCACCAGAAGAGAAGATAGAAAATGTCAAGGGCTGCCTTGATAAATTATACGATGCATGACAGATTAGTAATGCTAATGAGTCAGAGCTTAGTTATTCTAGGCAAAAACAACAAACTTCGCCACGTAGTGAATAATCTTCCTCAATGTCAGAGAATACTAGAGCACTTGATAATATACATACATCAATCTTCTATAAACTAATATAACTAATACCGTACTTATACTATAGGATGGGATGGAAAGTGATGACACATTTAATAATATTATTTTGACTATTAATGCTTCAAATTAAACTTCAAATAACAACAAAAGACTGGTTATTTTCTACATGTCCTTAAATTGTTCGTTTGAAAAAAACAAATGTCCTTAAGATAGCCACCATTATATTCAAGACATTGTTGTATGCGCTCATCAAAACTTGATGTGACTTTACGCAATTTCTCTGGTTGATCCCACCATTCTTCTTTTTTTTAGGTTCCTAAATTGTTTTGGGGTGAGTCACGTAACATAATTCTTTAAAAGTCTGGGCAGCATGTTGGCCGGGCGATGTCCCAAGGAAATATTTTGCGAAGTTGTTCGAGCTGTGTGGGCCTCTGCCCCATCTTGCTAGAAACACAGATTGTTGGTATCCACGCCCTTACTAGTCCATTGCAATTAGACCGAAAAATGACAAATAGGAGAAAAAATTTATAAAGTTTTTAAACTTTTGTCAAATACTCCTTTGACCTCAAGGAAATGAGATCCGAAGAGTTCCCATCTCTGAGGGGGGAGCTTCCCCCCTAACCCCCTTAAATTTGGAAAAACCATCAAAGCGTAATTTGATCGTACCCAGCTTATAAAAAAAAACTAATAACAATGTTTATAATTTTAAACTGTAACAACTTATTATTTTTATAATAATCTTACTATATGTAACCCCGTATTGGCCAGGGTTTTCTTAAAAAATGTATTTTTTATGAAAGAAAAAACAGGAAATCGCAGAATTGTAGTAGTTTCTTAGTATTTATTTCATTTAATGTATTTTTTATGAAAGAAGAAACAGGAAATCTCAGAATTGTAGTAGTTTCTTAGTATTTATTTCATTTAATGTATTTTTTATGAAAGAAGAAACGGGAAATCGCAGAATTGTAGTAGTTTCTTAGTATTTATTTCATTTATTAAAGAAGAAACATAACAAATGTTTATTTATAAAGTTTCTTATATCCGCCAAACTATGCACGTCACCCGACTTTGAATAAAAGAGCGTACGCACAGTGTTTGGCCAGCGCCTGTCATGTAATGAGAGGGGAACTCGCGCATGCGCGCTAAATCACTGTTCTTCTGCGCATCCTGACGTCATTTCTTTACAAATTACACGAGCAGTAGTGTGTTGTGCTTTATCAAGTGAAGAGTTGTGAAGAGTGAAGTGTTTTATTGTATTTGAATCTTCTGCTATACATTCATGGTCTCCAGAAGTTACTAGTGGATCATTTTCACAGTTCTCTTTTGACAATGCTGATTTTAATATTGCCACAATGACCGGAAAGGACACATTCCATTCCATGGGGGGGGGGATACGTTGTGTCACACCAAATACTGCTATAATAGACAGAGAAGTTATCAAATTATCTAGTATCCCTGCTTCAAAGGAAACCGAGGTGGCCCAAAAAAATCGAAACAAAAACATTTAGACGAGAGAACAGAGCTGGCATTGAAGAAGTTACCATACAAAATGTTTACATAGATGGGGCTTTTAAAGAAGCAGCTAAACTCTCTAATCAAGACATTTCTTGGTTGTTTGGGAAATTTTTGAAGCAATTTTCTATGCCTTCCTGTCAAGGTTTTATGGAAAAGGTTACTAATGACATGCCTTACTCAACATCACAGGTACTAGCTCTTCCATTTGTTAACAGCCCACCAACTGATTATGGCACAATATTGACTGTTTTAATTTATGCAATCCAGGAAAGCAATAAGAGAAATCAAATAACGACTGTTGTGACCTTTGATCAACCCCTTTACATCAAGGCAAGAAATATCGTTGCCCTTGAAAACAGCAGTGAAAATGAAATGTTTTCGAATATCATCATTCGATTGTGAGGCTTCCACTTGCTGATGAGCTACCTTGGATCAATCGACTTTATAATGAAGAATAATGGAATTTCCGAGCTATGGGAAACTGTATATTCTGAAGCATCAATTCCGCACATGCTTTCAGGACATGCTTATTCAAGAGCTATCGAGGCACATTGTACAAATCTGTGCGCTCTTTCAGTAATAATAATGGAGGAAATGGACATTTCAGACCCTGATAAAGAGCACATGACTAGTCTCCTCTCCAACTTTGAAGTCATTCCACCGTCATTTGATTGCCTGAAAGAAGATCAAGTGGTTACAAAGCTGAAAAAACAGTTTTTTGACAAGATTAAAAGACTCAAGCAACGAGGGAAAACATCTCAACTATGGCTGCAGTACTTTGAACTTGTAACCCAAGCACTACACTTTATTCAAGCAGAGCGTATGGGAGATTGGAACCTTCACTTGAACTGCGTTAAGCAATGCTTCCAGTGTTTCATGCAGCAAGACATTTCCCTTACGCCAAGGCTGGTCAATTGTACCTCCAGGATATGAATGCACTTGAGAAGAACTTGACAACTGAGAAATTCCGTAAATTTACTCGGACAGCTTTTTTACTATTCGCCGTTCAAATAAGAATTGGTCCGGAGTTTGGTCAGACATGGTGATAGAGCAAACGCTAATGAAAAACTTGAAAAATGTTGGAGGTGTTACACACGGGAGAGGTTTTTCTGGTATCGTTCTTAACAGGTGGATTTGTGGTTTCCCCATAGCCCACCATGTTTGTGAGGAAATTGAAAAATTCTGCAACATGCTCACAATTAGCAGCAATCAAAATGTTGAATTGAGAAGTGGAAGAATACTAACTAGTGAAATACACTGTAAGAAATTCGAAGCATGGTTACGACAACACTCGCCTTTTATTGATATGCAAGATCTGTTCTCACTGGCATCTGGCTTAGTTGCACAAGATGATGTCAGATGCTACAAAGCTGTATCTGTAGGAGAACAATCTCTGCAAAGAATTGGAACTGACATTACACAATTTGGCTCTCTCAAGCTGAAAAGAGCTGGCGTGGCTAAGACAATGTCTTCGTCAACCAGCACAGTAATAGACGGAAAATACGTTATTGAAGTTGATACAACGCAGCTTTTCCAGAGAATACTGTGCACTGTACATTCACCTGACGACTTACAAGATTGTTTCATATTTGAGCTTGCAACAGTACCCATGACTTTATTTGATGGCAGCGGCCTTATGAGAAAGATAGAGAAATCAGCGTTTTATAATGTCTTTGATACAATTCCAGAGCGACCAGTTGGTAACAGTGACAACCTGTACTTTGTTATTGATGGAGGCTTTCTTATGGCCAAAGCAAGGGACCTTTGGTGATGTCTACACCACCTACACATCTTACATCAAGAAGCATTATGGCGATCAAGTAAGAGTGGTTTTTTGACGGATGCACTGAAAGTAGTGTCAGCACCAAGGTTGTAGAACGTCAAAGACGCTTGATGAAGCGTACTTCAAGAGAAATAATTTTTAATGAGAGTACAGTTCTCGTTGACTCAAAGAAACAATTTCTAAGCAATCTTGTCAATAAGGAGCGTTTAATTTTGCAACTCGCTGGCCACCTGGAGAACGTAGGCATACACACTTTTACAGCAACAGATCATGCTGATGCACATATTGTGCGTACCGCAATAGAGACACATGAGAAGAATAACAAGCAAGTTGTTGTAGTTGGCCAAGATGTTGATCTTCTTGTTTTACTTATTGCTCTTACTCCAGACGCAATGGATGTCCTCATGCTGAAAGAGGGTAAAGGTAACGTCAAAGATAGGTACTACAGCTCTAAAGACCTGCAGAACTCTAATTTTGTGACCGATGGCAAAAAATCAATTCTCTTCCTTCATGCGATTAGTGGTTGTGACACAACCTCAGGGTTTTTATGGGAAGGGAAAACTGCAGGCAGTACAGTTGTTCAACCACAGTAAATACCTGCAAGATATCCCTGATATATTCAATAACCCTAATTCTACTTATGATGACATCGAACGAGCAGGAGAGAGGTTCATCATCGTATTGTACAACAACAACAAAAAAGAAGAAAGCAGCTTGAATAAGATGAGATATGAGTGTTTTAATAAACTAGTAGGTCAAGCAAGTGCTCCTGTTGTCCTCTCCAAGTTACCTCCAACCACAGAAGCTGCACATCAACACTCCCGTCGCACATTCCACCAAGTGCAAACAAGGCATGGAGATTGTTTGAACCCTTCAGGTTGGGGATGGAAGTTAGTGAACAATTTGTTGACGCCCATATACACTACTAAAGGACCAGCGCCAGCTAAAATAGTGTCTCTAATTACTTGTGGGTGCAATAAAGGTTGTGGAAAGAAATGAAAGTGTGTGAAAGCTAGCCTGCGTTGCACTAATATGTGCAAGAACTGCTGAGGCCAAAGCTGTTCTAACACTTAAGCAATAGACCTCGTCGATTAAGAAGAAGAAGAAGACAATAATTATATTATATAGTAAAGAAAGAACTGTTACATTATTTTGTATTATATAGACAGAAAAATTTTAATGTAATTATTGTAAAATAAAATAATTTGTATTGAAATGTAGCCTAAATATTTTTCGCACTTCCGATACTTTTTAATTCTTAATTTATGACTATGTCTTAAATTTTCAATTTAGAGAAGGTTATGTGTTGTTTGGTGTTTAGTAAAGTAAAGCTTGGGTTTTAATCTGTGTAGTAACTTGTTTTATAAGCAAGATACAACCTTTTTACGGTTTGACTGCTTCGAAATTTCAGGGGGCTTAGGGGGGTGAAGCTCCCCTCTCAAGGGAGGGAACTCTTTGGTTTTCATTTCCTGAAGGTCCAGAGAGTGTTTAACCAAAATTTAAAAACTTTATAAATTTTTTCTCCTATTCTACCTAATTGCAATGGACTATACGTTGCAGCCCAGGGGTCAGAAAGCTCATACAACAATGGAAGTGTTTTCACAAAAGGTTTCCTTGGTATCAAGTTTCACTATTTGTGGATATCGCCTTGTCCCCCCACGCTCAATAGACTTAACAGAACCGGACTTTTTCTTGTGGGACATGTTAAAGAGTCCTGTTTACACGACTCACCATTCAGAAACTTGAAGAAAGAATAATTGTTGTGAAGGTTGAAGCAATTCAACACGAGACATTGCTCAAAGTCATGTCAAGCTTTGAGGATCTCATACAATGTATTGCATAAAATGGGGCCATCTCAAGGTCATTGTTTAAAAAAAAATATTGAGTCAAAAGTATGTAGAAAATGGTCAAACTCTTGTTGCTATTTTAAATCTAATTTGAATCATTTAGTAGTTAAAAATGTAAAGATATAATACTATTATATGTGTCAAAATTTTCTGCCCCAACCTGTAATACTGGTAGTTCTGTGAACAGTAAAACTCACATCCTCCATTTAAATAAATGGTACGGCGCACCGCACAGACTTTCTCTCTCTTTCTATAAACTCGTAAGATTTCTGAACGGAATAATGTACATTGTATCATCACCATTCCACATAAGAACACGCTTAAAATAATATAAAATGATATAGTATCAATGAGAAAATAGGCGCATCTTTGTCCACCTAAGAACATTTCAAACAGTTTAATGTCTTCCACAAGGGTCAGCACTTCGTATTAAAATTTCGATTTCTGGTTAAATTTTAACATTTTGTAAGGTGTTGCACATCTTCAAGTCATCGCATTGATATTTAAATATTCATTTATACATTTTGACCAATAAAAAATGTAAATATTGACTATTGAGTCTAAAATGGAGGTAGATCATTGCTGTGCAAACACTTCTCCTAAGAGTTTTAAGGAAAAATAACATACTTTTTACTTTCTCTCTATCTTACAGGTAGAGAAAGTATGGTGATCGTCAAAAAAATCGAACTCGAGATTTTGATGAATCTTGACGTTTCATGACTCCCTGAATCCGAAAAAGTGTTTTTTGAATTTCCGTCTGTCTGTCTGTCTGTCTGTACCTCCAACTAGAGCCTAAACTATTTTACCGATTGAGCTAAAACTTGATATCTTGGGTTTTCATAGGGTTGCCCCGAGGTGTTTTTGGTATTGGATATCTACCCCTAAAATCAAGAGTAGTTTACTGAAGGGCAAAAAGAGAAAAAGTCAATTTTCTCAAAACCTGCTCAAACGATTATGATTAAAATTCGTATCTAGGCGTTGATTAAGATTATAAATAAACTGGCTATTTTCATTTTCCTATGAAAATTATTTTTAGGGTACTTTACAGAAGCGTTAATTTCTGTATCTCCACAACTATTTGAGAAACTAAACAACTTATCATTGCAAAATTGTAGGACTATTAGAAATAAAAAACATTTATTTGACATATATTTTTATAAAAGCAACAGTTTCTGAGATATTTGCAGATATATTAATACAATTTTGTGAGCTTTAGTTGTAAAGATATACTACTTAATTCTTAACGCAATAATTCTCCAATGCCATAGAGTAATTAAATATAAGTAAGTAACTAAAAAAAGTATGTTATTTTTCCTTAAAGCTCTTAGGAGAAATTAAGTGTAAATAGCCGAAGCTATATTAAGGCTTATGGCTTGTGATATTAAAAATCACATAATTGTAGCTGACGATTTCTGCTTTGTACATCATAGACTCTGCCTTAAAATATGAGTGAAGAATGACCGTGGGCACGGGACGAATCCTGGATAGCTCATTGGTTAGAGCATTGGCGTACTAAGCCAAAGGTCCCGGGTTCGATTCCCGTGTCCAGGTGTCATTTTTCAATTTTCAGAATGATATCTAACTGAACCAACTACCATTAATATAGCTTCGGCTATTTACACTTAATAAATATACGCATACCCTGACAATTATAATAATAACTGTACAACTTGGCAATAGCCACTACCGAGTCGCCGATGGCTGCGTTATCCGATGGCTTGTGATATTAAAAATCACATAATTGTAGCTGACGATTTCTGCTTTGTACATCATAGACTCTGCCTTAAAATATGAGTGAAGAATGACCATGGGCACGGGACGAATCCTGGATAGCTCAGTGGTTAGAGCATTGGCGTACTAAGCCAAAGGTCCCGGGTTCGATTCCCGTGTCCAGGTGTCATTTTTCAATTTTCAGAATGATATCTTAGGAAAAATGTTTGCATAGCAATGATCTATCTCCATTTTAGACTCAATAGTCAATATTTACATTTTTTATTGGTCAAAATTTATAAATGAATAATTAAATATCAATGCGATGACTTGAAGATCTGCAACACCTTATAAAATGTTAAAATTTTAACCAGAAATCGAAATTTTAATACGAAGTGTTGACCCTTGTGGAAGACATTAAACTGTTTGAAATGCTCTTAGGTGGACAAAGATGCGCCTCTTTTCTCATTGATTATATATCATTGTATATTATTTTATGCGTGTTCTTATATGGAGTGGTGATGATACAATGTACATTATTCTGTTCAGAAATCTTACGAGTTTATAGAAAGAGAGAGAAAGTCTGTGCGGTGTGCCGTACCATTTATTTTAGATACTTACTTATATTTATTTACTCTATGGTATTGGAGAATTATTGCGTTAAGACTTAAGTAGTATATATTTACAACTAAAGCTCACAAAATTGTATTAATATATTTGCAAATATCTCAGAAACGGTTGCTTTTATAAAAATATATGTCAAATAAAAGATTCTTATTTCTAATAGTCCTACAATTTTGCAATGATATGTTGTTTAGTTTCTCAAATAGTTGTGAGAAACGGAAATTAACGCTTCTGTAAAGTACCATAAAAATCATTTTCATAGGAAAATGAAAATAGCCAGTTTATTTCTAATCTTAATCAACGCCTAGAAATGAATTTTAATCAAAATAGTTTGAGCAGATTTTGAAAAAACCGACTTTTTCTCTTTTCGCACTTTATAAAACTACTTTTAATTTTAAGTTTTAATAGACACACAGACAGGCGGCATTGCAAAGACTATTTTTTAGGGTTCGGGGGGTAATGAGACGTCGACATCCATCAACATTTCAGGTTAGTTTTTTTTACGGTCGCAATACTTAAACTTTAATGTCCAAGAAGTTAAAAAAATATATATAATTGCGTATAGATTAAAAATCATTGATTTTATAAAAATTGTTTCGAATATAATATTTGTATTATAAATATTTATACATATTTGTAATGCTAAGTAATTTCATATCTCAAATAGTTTCGGAGCTATTATAAAAAATGTTAATTAACGCATCAGACCGGAGCCCTTAAAGCCATTTTGCCGAAATACTGAGAGTAGCCATTTTGTTTGTAATATTTATCAATGTTTATAAATGAAATTTAATCAAAATTGTTAGAGCCGATTTTGAGAAAATCGACTTTTTCTCTTTTTTCCCATCAGTAAACTACCCTTAATTTTAGGGGTAGATATCCAATTCCAAAAACCCCTCGGGGCAACCCTATGAAAACCCTAGATATCAAGTTTTAGCTCAATCGGTAAAATAGTTTAGGCTCTAGTTGGAGGTACAGACAGACAGACAGACAGACAGACAGACAGACAGACGGAAATTCAAAAACCACTTTTCAGATTCAGGGAGTCATGAAACGTCAAGATTCATCAAAATCTCGAGTTCGATTTTTTTGACGATCACCATACTTTCTCTACCTGTAAGATAGAGAGAAAGTAAAAGTAAAGCTATATAATATTATATTATATTATTATTTGTGTCAAAAATTTCTTCCCCAACCTGTAATATTGGTAGTTCTGTAAACAGTAAACTTCACTTCCTCCATTTAAAAAATGCTACGTACATCATGTTAAGAATTGTTTCATGTTCTTATTGTTATCATGGTCTTAAGATTTCTCCTTGGATTTGAAGTTGATACTTTTTCTTTATGTTAAAGTTAGGAAAAACAACAAATGTATACAATATTCATTAATGCAATATATCCATAGAGAATAACCATTGCTTACGCGGTTTATGAAGTCAGTCATTGGTCCTACTAGATTGAATGCTTATAATTATAAGTTCAAATCACTTGAGATGAACCATTAGACGAAAAACCATTTGAGCAGCCGCCATATTAAAATTAATAGCCAGATTAAAAACTATGTGCATACATCTTTCGATCCAAGTTCAAGGAATATCTCGACCAAATTTCGTTATAATTGGCCCACGCATTTGGTAGTTATTATAGAACAAAAATACATATTTTTGAGTAGGCGCCATCTTTTAATGGATAGACAGATGTAGAATCATATACACATATTTTGTTTGGTTTACGTTTAAATAATGCTCCCGTAAAAATGTGTTAAATTTGGTCAACGTGTTTGTCAGTTATTGCGGAACAAACAACTACAGACAGATGCAATTTCAATTGATAAAGTTAATACAGGGCCTCACTACGCTCGGTCAGTAATATACATACTGATAATAAATTACCCGGTTTGATGGGAGCGCAGACTAAACATCAAGTTCATCTGGTATGGCTTTCAATTGACGGGTATGGGGATGTGGGATTCGAATCCTATCCTGGTGTGGGTGGTTTTTCCTAATCCCCCCCCCCCACTTCCTTTCTACGCAAATACGAATA